>JAJJMB010011896.1:80983-277910 GCA_023531105.1 Papaver atlanticum
AATTTCATTGACTTCTCCTGATCTCTTTCCTTACCATTAACAATTAATTTTGGAATTGTTCAAATCTCAGAGTTTTGAATTTGCTTTGATTCAATTTTATTTCGATTAAAAAATGTCAATAGTCGATATCTCCAAATCAAATGAATTTCCTTGAATTTTTTTCATAAGTTTCACTTAACAAAATCTCCGCAAATCCACTAAGAACATCGACTATTTGTATGGGAGGATGAGGATTCTCACTGGAGAATCAAAATGGTCGGAAAGTCTGCAAGACGATTACTTAAACCATAGCATGTCCAGAAGAAACAAAAACTAGTAGTAAAGTGGAAAAAGAAAGTGGTTTTGAAGAATTTGTCGACCAATGAACAAAGCCGGAACGTGCACCCCGGTTTATGTGGGGTGCACATTCCGGCTCTCTTCATTGGTAGATAAAATCTAAAAAACCTACATGTTTTTCCGCTTTACTTTTATATTTCTCTTTCCTAATATTCGTTTTTTGAAAATAAAAAACATAACATCCTCGCTAGGCTATCACTTTTCTATTATCTCTGCCAAAGATTGATTGACATCTTAATATGAAATCAAATCCATCATTCGTAATATTTCTCTGAAACAACAGCTAAAAACTCAATCCATGAAACTTACAATTCGTATACATTAACACTAGGGAAATATTAATTGATTTCTGAAAAAAGATAAATCAAAATCTCAATAACAAAAATAATTTAAGATTGATTAGATCAAGTACATCCATTGTTTTGTAATTTCATTGACTTCTCATGATCTCCTTCCTTACCATTAACAATTAATTTTGGAATTGTTCAGAATCTCAAAGTTTTGAATTTGCTTTGATTCAAAAAAAAATTCGATTAAAAAACATCAATAGTCGATATCTCCAAATCAAATGAATTTCCTTGAAATTTTTTCATAAGTTTCACTTAACAAAATCTCCGCAAATCCACTAAGAACATCGACTATTTTTATGGGAGGATGAGGATTCTCGCTGCCGGTGAAGTATCAAAATGGCCGGAAAGTCTACAAGACGATTACTTAAACCATAGCATGTCCATAAGAAACAAAAATGGAAAACTTCGAGCTGTAGAGGAGAAGAAGAAAGAGGTATTACAAAGTGAGAAAGAAATTTACTTATGAATAGTCTTTATTTCTTTACCTTTTTAATTAAATTTAATGACCAAAAAAGAAAATAAGAAAACTACTAGTAGTAAAGCGGAAAAAGAAAGTGGTTTTGAAGACTTTGTCGACCAATGAACAAAGTGGAAGAACTGCACCCCGGCTTATGTGGGGTGCACAAATTTGGACTCTAAGAATTCGGCACTCCTTTTCGGTTATCTAGGGAGATTATTCTGGATAGGATTAAGTTTCCATTCAAGCTTGATCTCCACAATATTAGTTCACTTAATCAACAAAAAAATGTTCCCTGAAGATGATTTTATTCTCAGAATTATACACTAGTATAGTCGACTAGTTTCTATGCGGAAAATTTGAGTTAACAAAATTAAAATGGGAAAAAAATTAAGAAATAAATAAATTTCTTTATTATACATGGAAATCCCAAATCAAGACTAGAGATTGAACTGATTTACCATTAATCCTCTCAAGAACAGTAATTAGACTTAGAGTTCCCATATTTCCATCACCCCTAACAACCATACTCACATTTTCTTTGAAAATGCAGTACCAGGTAAAACCACCGCATTTTTCCCTTTCCAAATATTCTCTGACCCAGCAACTCCACCTCAAACTGATTGTTCATATAAGTCCTTCTTTCTCTGCAATTATTAATCCATCACTTAATACAAGTAAATTAGTACCAACTGTAATCTGATTAACTCTCCCCAAGACCTTATAAACCGGTGATAAATCAGAATTCCGAACGGCAAGGATCTCTAGATGTGACAACCACAGAAGAGATAGAAGAAACATAGAGCAGAAACAAGAAGAATAGCTTCGAAAACAGATATGATCTTAAACAAAATATCGTCGAGAAATGAAATGTGAATATTAAGAAGCTTAAATTTGAAACTCGAGCTAGAAAATTTAAATTTCCACGAGTCTTGTTTACTTGATCCTTCTTCTTCCTCTTCTTGTTGTTGGTGTTGTTGTCTTTGTTTCTTGAAAAACCAACGCTTAATTGCCATTAAAAACAACTAGAAGTTGAAAAATATCTCTCAAGCTGTTGAGCCAATAAGATAAATGCTTACAAGCACTGTATTCTTATAAAAGAAAATCCTAAAACAAGAAGAACAACAAGGTTATATTCTTTGGTTTCTTCACAGTGACAGTTCTTTTTCTTGCTGGCCGAAGTCTTTTTGCTTTTTGATGTTATTGTGGAACAGTTGTTGTTTAATTTATATTAATAGTGGTGGTTGATGTTCGAGTGGAAAAGTATAACATTCCCGTTGAAGGTTGATTTGGTGATTTTGATTCACGATTTAGTCAAGGCTGGGTGAAGTCGTAACGGTAGTGAAGAAGAGAGAACGTGGAATTGTTGGTGAAGTTTGTCAAAGAAAAAAAGTTGTACCCTGAAATCGCGTTATTGCCCTTACTGGTCACACGACTTTGATATGATGATGAAGTCATACAACGCGTATAAAGGAGAGGAAACATCGTTGGAAGATCTTATTTGTTTGATTTCTTACGCATTTATTAATCTAAAGGATAAAAAGAATGAAGATAACGAGATTTAGAGGCCAGGGAGGCAAAGGGACAGTCTTCATTCCATTGTGGCAGCCAGCCAGCCCTTGGGAGTTACTCCAGTAGAAGGTTCCATGAATCCAAGGAAAAAATTTCACGCAAACTTTAAAAAGTTCTTCAAATTCTATGCAAATTGGTAATTTTTGATCTATTCTATTTTGATTTTGGAAAGCCATTGGATCATATCTGTCCAAGTCTGCAAATGAATGTATCCTTGAAATGCAACTCTCTTATGGATTCAGTTAAAACTTGTCGTTGAAATCCTCCATTAGATCGTGGAACCAAAACCGTCTGCTTCCCTCCCCATATAAATAGAGGAAATGCAAGTACATTTACCAGGCTATCATATCGATGAAAATTTTGCGGTCTTGTGAAAAAAAAATTGGGCATCATTTACAAGAATCCAAGATGCAATGAAGTAGTGAAAATTTTTTGGGTATCATTTACAAGAATCCAAGATGCAATGAAGTAGCCGATATCTTGGCAAAAGAAGCAAGGAAAAGACAAATTCGCAAACAGCAATGGTTACAAATGCCAGATTTTATAATTTCCTTTCTGTTTTTCAGATTTTTAGTTTTCAAACTCTTTTGTAATTTCTAATCCTACAAATGGGGAAAACAATGTGTTGGTAGAAGCCAATATCTAGAGACACTTAATAAATGAGATAAGGGCAACCAACACTTTGGAGAACCCTCTGTATTAGTTTTCCTTTTCAATCCTATTAATCTTCAAAAAAATATTTGGCTATCAAAATAAAATGCAGTGAAAGATACCAACATAGAAAGAAATCCATTAGAGAATCGTCATTACATGCATTTGCGATACAAACAACAGTAATAACTGTAAATATGGGTGATCTTGTTCCAATTTCTGTACTAATTTTCCTGTTCCAAACTCTATGTATATTTACTCTATAAGATTAGGCCATAATTTATACAAGGAGAGTTAGTGATCTGGTCAGCTCAGTCACTCATTCAGTATAAGTACTGAGAGCAGCAATAACTGAGCCAGTCGTACCCAGAGTTGATGCAACATCTGGGATATCTTTCCGAGTATTGACTTTGAGAGATGGGCACAACCATCGCTTCAAGGAATCAATAAAGGTGTTGGGATCAGATGTAAGTATGGCTTCCCAATCCACCTGCACACCATCTGGTATGCTCTCTCTGATCTCCATATTGGCTGCGAGAAACAGTCCAAGCAACACAATATAGCCAACCACCGCAGAACCTCTGGACAACGGCATGAAGTTATACCTGCAAAATAGAATTTATTTTAACAGATTTTATGCCAATCCATATTTCTCATCACTTGCAATTCGGGGCAAGGACTAATCCCGATTAATTCGGTTGAGCACTTGCACTTCTTGTAATAAAGTACTTAATTAATGATGTCAAGTGTATTGTTACCAATAATATGACATCCGTAGAATTGCATCCTGCACGCTCTCCAGCATACTCAGATCAGTTGAGCCATGCAATTCACCACAGTACGCATTGCACAAGGCCTGCAAATCCAAGGATTTAAGAGTTGTCAAATTAGTTGAATGGTCTCTATATTTATACGTTCCTGCTGATGCATAGGAGAATAGTTCATTTTCTAAATTTCCTTTTTCAAGGGAGCATAGGAGAATCTTTCACAGCAGGTTCTTAGTTCGAGGTGGTAACAGATTTCATAAGATAGTCTGAACATGAGAGGTAAATCTCATGATCAACAACACATGCTGGAATAAAGGGGGGAAATGGTATTCTGGATGGGTTCAAATATATTTCAATCTCAAGTGATCCAATATTCTAATCAAGCCAGCAGGAGAATATGAGTCATATGTCAATGCCATTTTAATCAAACTAGCAACAACCATGTTGGAAGCAGAAAATACAAATTTAAGGTTTTAGCTTGAGACATAGCTATACTTACTTCCCATGCCATCGTCATTTCTGCATCAAAATGCTCCCATCTGGAGGGCATACAAGGTGTTCTTATTGAAAAGTCAAATCCCATATTGCCCCTGTTAAATTATTGGATTTTATGTCTGTATTTGGGAAAAAAAAAAAAAGGAAAAAAAAAAAAAAAAACGCAAGTCATATGATTCAAGAGAAGTATAGAGTACATTTTCTGTAGAGTGACCCTTGTTCCCTCGAGGCGTTTCCTGAAACATGCAACATCACTCAAAAGGTTATAAGACAACAAAATAACTTGCTCTAAGATCTCAACTTTTTTTCCATCAAGACTCCGTAAAAGAGTATATTACAATTCCCCAACACCTTACAAAATGAAGAAAGGAGCTTAAAAAAATGAGAAAAACAGTTGGTAGCTATTTAATCAGTACAATACAATTACCCCTCAAATGCTGTACTATTGCACCAGGTTGCTACCCAAAAGTCCTCACCAGTCACACTGTAAAGATCAGAGCAGGTTTCCGCGTGTAACAACTGTATGTGGTAAATAACATATTAGTGTGTTTGACAACGATGCACGAACACACAATCACATTTCTCTCCAGACGCTAACTAGAGCTACTGACCAGAGAATAGATTCTTTACTTAATGTCTGGTTGTCTTGAACACAATTCCAAAATAAACTCAGTGTTGAACAAAAGACTAAGAACACTGAGTAGAGCATCACACATGATTATAACAGAGCATAAATAATTTATGTGTAATACTCACTTTCTGTAGTCTCCCCTCCTTGGATAGATCAATTATATCATCTGCACTGTTATTCATTTGCATCTTTTCTTTTGCAACAGTTTTTGTGAAATTCAATAACCTACAATGTTCAAGAAATAATGAGAACAGAAAACCTATAACCTATTCTGAGTATGCTCACGTAGATATTATCATACCTTTGATAGTTTGGATAATAGCGCACAACTTTTGCCTGTCCAAGAATTAGGGGTGTATGTGACCCAAATCCAGCGTTAAACTCTTCACTGTGTTGCAGCGAAAAATTAATTAAAGGAGAAGATACATACATAAAGTCAACAAACACCAACTTCTCAAGAAACATAGCGAAAATCAGAATAGCAACAAACAATAGAACGCCCTAGTAAATAGCACGCAACATCCCCTTCAGTTTGCCTCAAAAAGTGTTTTGGTTGATAAAAAATCTGTGTTCGAAGCAGAAATAGCATACCTTAGCTTGTTAACCCAGACAACTGGGTCACATGGTTCGGAGATCTGTCTCCATTTAACTGCCATTGAATAAACATCTTGCCAGGACATTGTAGAACGACTTGATGATTTCTCTTCGCTAGTATCGTATGGAGTTGATGTTTCCGGTGAACTGGTACTACAACAAGCACCACCCCTATTCTGACTAGGTACATAATTTCTTTCCTTTCTCCTGGTTTTCTTACTATTTTTTGTTGTGCCTTTACTTGAGAGCTTCCACTCTGTATGAACAGAACGCCAAGCCCTTGAAACCTTTTGAGCAATCTCAATAGCAGCCAATCCTGCCATTCGATGCTAGACAACACACCCAAAGACTAAGCATGTAAACAACAAAAAAGTAGAAAACCCAATAAAATAATGAGAAAATTTGCTTAACTAGTTACCTGACGTCTATTAGGCAAGAAACCTGGGCAATTGTACTGGATCTTCTTTCCAATGGCGTCTGCCACTTTCAGAAGAGTAGCCTTTGGTTTTGTAATAACAAGATCCTGCTTCCTGGGTCTACCTCTCTTCAGAGAATCACGCAATGTAGGTTGTCTATAAACCTTTTCACATACATTTTTTGGGTGCAACCTTTTGCACCAGTACTCCTGCAAAAAATCGGCAATTTTGTTAAAGAAAAACAGATTAAGATTCTTAATGAATTTGTGTACACTAGAAGGGTGTTGGAAGGCAGGAATTAATAATTGCAATAGCCAACAAAATTAAATCACAGGTAAAAAGGTGCCAGCAATACTTGCCACCGGATATATCTCACACATAATGTGGAATAAAGAAGACAGGTTACAAAAGACTCGTACCACCCTAAACCAGGCTAGAAAAAAAGGGAAAAAAAAGAGAAGGAAAAGAGCAAAGGTGGTAACAGACTACCACAATGCTCAATGAGGATCAAAATACATAGTTGGCCAAGTAACCATATATATATCTGAGAAACTAACTACCTCAAAGTCCTTGAAAATGAGATACCAAAAAAATAGCTGATACTTGGCTTTAGCCGTAGAAGCTCCATTTTAACTCATCTATATTAAAGTCAGAATTAACTAGAGACGGAGTAAGGGGCTGTCCAGAGATTCTTTTAATTACTGTGAAATTAACTCTAAAGTACCAATCCACTGATAAAGTTATCCTAGTGCATCAAAGGATATTCAAACTCCAAGCAGCAACTTATAATAAACTCACCAATAATCACCAAATTTAAATTACCTTAAATAGGGGATCAATATCACCATCAATATCAAACCAGCAGAACTCACTAGTGGCTTTAGAAGCAGTGTACAGAGCAAGTTCTTTCTGCATGAAAGGCATAAAAGTGAGTATATTTGTGAACATCCACCATCAATGATCAGAAGCGAATAGAAAATGCCTCAATCAGTGGAAAGACAGGCTCTCCAAGATAAGGGTACGCTATATCCAAGTTAGAAACCTGATAAAATGCCAGGCACTGAAGCACGAATTTTTCCACAGAATCTAACTCCAAATCCAACACTGCATCGTAGTCTTTAACCTGTAAACATATAAATCAAATAAACTATTTTTCATATGAAATATTAAGACTAATACTGTAACACGAGACTATTAGTTACCGCATTTCCATATTCTGCAACAGCATGGTAGCAGGAAGCACGTAGGTATAGACACTCGATGTTTGAGCTTTCAATGCTTAAGCCCATAGTCAAGTCCTTGATGGCATTCCTGCAACAACCATTATGGTTAATATAACCACAAAAAGTCTGGAAGAAAAATCCATGTACAATTAAAAGCCCATGATTAGATGCATGCCTGCATCTTCCGTGTTGCAAAATACCCCTACAATCTATAAATCACTGTAATAACTGAAGTGTTATATTCATGCCCGATGACTGTTTAACAAAATAAGGTCTATCCCAGCTTTAATCACTTCCTAATGGTATCTTAGTCAGGTTTCCAATATAAAGAAGATGATCCAACTGCTAAATAGACCTAAAGTTTTAAGCTCCCCGAATTAGCTTGGTAGGCTGATGCTATTATAACCCCCCTAATACAAACTTGCCGTAGAACTTATTATTGCATAAAGATTGCTAGGTAGAACTGCAACTTACTTGTGCTCTCCTAGGCCATGGTGGAGTAACCCGCGCAGGTGATATGCTTTGGACGACCTACAAGAAATGGCACCAAACCATCAAAAAAATAATTTAAGAGCATCCTTCCACCAAGGCTTTTGTTGCAAACAAGCATGGGTTCATGCTTAGATTTGAGTAAAAAAAAAAGTCTAGTTAAGAAACAAGAAAGATATGGTAACAAATGGCAAAACAACCTTCCATCAATCTGCAAAACTTGTTCAAGGCATTCAAAAGCCTTTGTTGGGTTCGCCAATTCTTGATATAACTGTCAAAACCAAAATCAAGTTCGTCAGACAGATCAATACAACAGAAACCAAAACAATAACAAGAAGAGCAATAGACAATGGTTCCTTTTATAAGGAAATTTCTTTGATCTACAGTTCTAAATACGATACATCCTAAGCTTTCCAAGGCTCGAGTACTGCATTATTCTAAACGAGCGAGAGACTTTGAACCAAAACGGCTTGCCCAACACAAGAAAAATATGATGACAAGATAACAGTATACCAAAAACCTGAAAAGAGTATAAATCTCTCTTTAAAAGAAAGGAGTTGAGTCATAACACCAACCCTGTGGCACACCATCATAATAAAACCTTCATTCATCATAACAGTGATGGCACCATTACTTGTTACGGATGTTTTTTCACATTCTCAATTGTTTTCATGATTATTTTTTAATTAAAAATTTGTGACAATTTGGATACAAAAGATAGGATCTCCATTTCCTACGCATGTTTTTACAAAAGCTGCATAGATAGAGTCCAATTATGTGCACACTACTCTAAAGAGTGTATATTTGACATGTTAATTTGATTGGTTGATAAGTTAACAGATCGCCCCATTACCATCCATGTTTAGAATCCCGATCCTCGTTAAATAACTCCCTAATTAAATCAGTGGTAGAGATTAAAATGTCAGGTGCACACTTGTTAGAGAGTGTGCACAAATCGGACTTACATAGTTCCCGTTCATAAAATGTAACGGGAGACAAATATTATCCAGTAGTAAGATCAGTACGGAATCCTTTGTTTTTATTCCTACTATGGTGCCTTGGTCATGGGATAAAGTGGGTATAAAAACTATTGTGACACACTTAATCTCTGAATTTGTACACCTAGAACTAATTTTATTTTTTTTATTATTAAATGCAATAAGGTGCATATGTATACCTGTGCCAGATGGATCCATCCTTCAAGGTAAAGCTTATCAAATTCAATTGACTTAGCATGTGCCTCTTCAGCTTGGCCATATTCACCAATTGAAGCTAATGCTAAACCCTGTCGGAAGAGGGAAAACTTACAAGGTTATTAATTCTAATGACATTTACTTTTATTAATAAGCAGGTGAATTATATCTATCTAAAGTGACTCCAATATGCGACTCAGCAAACTTGATATCCACACACTCACTAGATATGTATACGCGGATTTATTATCCTTATCAAGCTTCACACACGAAGATAGGTCATGCACAGCTGCCTTGTAATCCTTGAACTTGTAATTGACAATTCCTGCATAGTCAACAGTAATTACACTTGCACGTCAAGGGGCACAGTTACAGTCAAGTAAGATGATAATGAATACAGTCATTTCATAGCTGCTAGTGGCACGAGATCCATACATCTAAAGTCACATATATACCCAAATCAAATAATCGACTTACCTCTTTCATGTAAGATATCTGAGGAGTTTGGTTCAAATTCTAATGCCTTGGTCAAGTCTTCAATGGCCTGCAAATCAAAGCAACGATTACTGAGAGGTAAAAGAATGTTATAGATCTTTGGATCCCATACAATGCACCAGATATCAAACATCAACATCAGTAAATCATCATTGTATATAAATAACTAGTGGATTACAGATTTTCTTTGTGCACAGCAGTGATATTTCTGCTAACGAACTTTGAAGTAAGAGGCGCAAAAGGAATAGCATTTCCACTATACTTTGTTTAACATAATGCATCAATCTGTAGAATCTCCTAAAATCTTGCAGTGTAACCAGTGAGACAAAAGTTCAAGTAAATTATGGATAAAATCTTGCCTCTATAGAATCTCCTAAAGCTGCTCGAGCCTGCCCCCTTCTTTTCCACGCCTCTCCAGCTGATGGGTTAACTTTTAAGGCCTAATAAAAAAATAGTTGTCATCACATCATAAACGATAAGTTCGATAACCCTATTTAATCTGCACAAATAGTTGTTAAGAAATACACACCCTAGTAAAGTCAACAATAGCAGCATCAAGTTCCCGCTGAAATGCATATGCTGTTCCCCTACCTACCAATGCCTCCGGATAATTGGGATTTTCTTTCAGTATCTATATGACAGAATACAACTTATGTCAGGACATACAAAGCTGAAGCATGATAATATCCATACAAATGATAATTATCGACGCCTAATGAAATTTAATCAGACAAGTTCAAAAACCTGGTCAAAGAGAGAAACAGCTTGAGCATACTTCCCTTCATTCACCTGCAAAATTATGAAGGCATTTGTATGTAAGAAACTACAGAAAAACGGCATTTAACGAGTCTATATTAATTTAGGATGTCTAATATGGAAAGTGGTTTGAGACCTATACAAGAAAATTCCTTCCCTTGAGAGTATTGAGCAAAATCAGGCGGAAGAGAGCATGATTGTCATCGATTAAAGGTTGAGGCTATTTGGCATTGTAAAATAGAATACTAATTAAAGTAAAATGTGTGTGTCTAATACCGAGATGTTAACATAAAGGTATCATTCTTGTTAAGTTGTATGCTTATTTCAAAGTGAAAGTTATTACTGTTGTACTTTAGAAAATGAGCTCACTGTTACTAGCAAGTATTGCGAAAAGGGAGAATCTTCATGGACTTGCTTCAAGCACAATGAAAAATGCAAGAGTAACTCATCAATATATAAGATTCTGGCTACACGGTAACACCACTACCTAAATGCAAGATTACCTCATCGACATATAAGATTTTGAATGTGGTAATGTAACAAAAACGATACCTGAGTTATTCCTCTTGATAATCTGAAATCCAAACTTATCGATTTGGTCTTTAACATACCAGTAGAAAAAACTTTTACGTTCTTCTTTGTTTCATCTCTTTTTTTGCCAAGTATATCAGACAAATCACTTGATTTCCTGCACACTTTAGAAGTTGCACTTGATAGGTTGTGTGTTTCAGGTGTGCCATTAGCTTTGCTACATATTTCAGGTGCACCACTTGACTTGCTGTTTACTTCAGATGAGCCGTTAGATGTGATGAAATTTTCAGAACTAACACTCGACTTGCCATGCATTTCAGATGTGTCATTTGGTTTATTACATAATTCTGATGCACCACTTGATTCCTTAAGTGTTTTAGACATGTCATTAGGTTCGCTGCATATTTGAGAGCTATCACTTGACTTGATTTCAGTTTCAGAAGTTTTTATTGATTTGCATTGAATTTCAGACCCTGAATCAGATAAAGTCTCAGTTCGAATACATGTCTCCACAGTAATGTCTCCGGTTTCATCCTTTTTAGAAGAAGCCAATAGTTCTTCTAACTCCAGCAATTGTTTCAAATCTGTTGACTGGCGGACAGCATATCCGTAACCTTGTTCCCAAACTACCAAACCCTCCTCTTTTCTTCCAAGAGCAGTTAATGCGCGACCTGAATGACAAACAGGTAGAATAACTAAATTCAGAGCACACAAACACAATTAAATAAAACAGATGTTCACATAGTGAAAAAAAGACTAATTAAGTGCACAAAAACCTTAATGAGCAAACATTGAAGGCACACTATTAGAACTACATACATTTTAAACAAAAAAAAAGTATTACATGCATTTCTGTAGTTTTGAATGTCATCTTGCAGCAAGACCTCTAGTGTCTCAGTCATTCTACAGATCAGATTGTTTAGTTATATAATAAGTGAGTTGCCACCTAGGGTTTCTATTCACTCTAAATGGAAGATCCTACTTGGGAGCCAAATGAAAAGAAAACACGAAAAATTTCTCTAACCTAAATGCCCAGAAAAGAAAAAGCAATGGGAGAGATGAAAATGGTGAAACCTTTGAGAATGTAAGCTTGGAGAAGGGTAGAATCAAGCTGAAGTGCCTTATCACAGTCTTTGATTACATGTTTATGCAACTCCAACTGGCTGTAACAAAATGCTCTATTGCTGCAAAAACAACAATTCAAAAAAAATAAAAAAATACAGTAAACCCTCAAATGAAATTCAAAAAAACTACAGTAAACCCTCAGATTTTCAGGAAATAAATAGTGAAATGTTTACCAGAGGTCTTGGATGACACAAGATTGAGAAAGAAGAGAATCAAGAACACGAATAGCTTTAGACCAATCGCGAGTGCTGCACAACTTAGCTAACTCCACTCTCTCAGAGATTGATGAACTCCCCATTGAAACACACACAAACTGAGATCGGATTTTTGACAACAACTTGTTCTTCTTCCCTTTAATAACTGGTTCCAAGGTCTTCTTTAGAGAAAAAGGGATATGAGTTTAAGAGAAGTGTTTTGCTGTTACATGGTTGCATCCATTTCACGCACTCGGATATCATCGCTAATTGATACGCCGACACGTGTTAGGTAACGACGAGATTTTTTACGTTACGTACACGTGGTTTTGTGAGAGAGGTCTGATGTGCTTTGCCAGATGGAATGGAGCTTGTTTGATGGTGTCTCGTTGTTTGTTTTGGAATAGGAGAATTTGATTTGATTTAACAAACGCGTCCTATGTTGTAAAACTAGTCCTCATTAATGTGGATTAACGGCTCGCAGTTTCATATTTGGATCCGTCATGGTCTCCCTCTAATCTATACGCAACCAAGGGGAACAAACGGCACAAGTTCCACAAATTCACTGTGTTGAAGAAGAGTGTAGAAAATGGCCAAACTTGCCGGTACACAAATTAGATTCTGCTAGAAAGATAGTGAGTGGTTCCCGTTTTCGCATACCAGAAGAATGACAAACCATTGGTTTCATAAGCAAATATTTGGCAGATCAGAGTGAAAATTCGAACTTCTGATCTCAGGTATAAGTCCGGCCTTCTTCTTTCTTTTTTTTATTATTGGCATACTAGCAGATACTTTAAGTTTGAGCACAATATTATGGTAAACAAGCTCAAACTTTCACAATTACTATGTACCAGTCAGGTCATAATTTTCCCACTGGTGTACTTAAGTAAAATGCTGGCACTCTCTCGCTTTTTGGGTATGAATTGTCTGGGCAACAAGATGCTTCCCTCCAGCTCAAGGAAGTTTGGGAATTACAGTATAAAGTTTTCAAGGGCAAATACTGATAAGTAAGAAGCAAGGTACCAGTAAAAAAAAGAAGGTCATGTCCTCGTGCATATACGTGAAATTAAGCAACTGTTTAAAAAAAATAAAAATCTTAATTAACCAACACGAGAACTGTGTTCCCTTACGTGGCACTGCTTGTTATGATCTTGTCCACTAACTGCTACAAGGTAAACTTGAGGATCTAGTCCCATGTTTTGGATCACCAAATTTTCAAATAAATTACAAAATCCCAAGTTGAAGTAGTTGGTGACTGAACAGAGTGAGTTTGCCTGCATCCGTGAATAAAACCACAGCCAACTCGGAGTTAACTCAGTGTCTTCTTCTTCCTACCCTAATGATCTAATCGAATTTCTTAGTTTCTTAATTTTAACTTGCATGTTCTTTTCTCAATCTTTTCTTTCGATATATAATTTATTAAAATTCTAATAAACTATTTAGTCAGTCTCTCTCTAGGTACTGGTTACTGTGTTCGGAGGTTTGCTTGGAGTTCGGAGTGGTTTTGCCTGTTCATCCATCTTGCTTCCATAATATCTTATAATTTTCCCATGGATTCACACTGTTGGTTTGTTGTTAACGAAAACATTAGAATTTCACCTTTCATTGATCATCTACTTTTCAGTTCCAGTAAAATACTATTCCTCTCTCCAACATTTTCTGTTATCTCAAACAGCCGACAACACTGCCGTTTTAACCCTATACCTATACCTACACTAGCCTGGTTCTACAAGCTTTCTTCCAAGTGTTCGACATTCACAGAGCAAAGAAGAGGTACTCTTTGTTTTCTCAATATTTATCTTTGTATTCTTCACCAGACTCTTCATTTTCCCTTTTAGTAGTCTCAATCTACCTATGGAACCAAACCTCAGGGAAGTTCAGGAAAAGATGGAAAATGCTTCCATCACAGAAAGACTCAAAGCACTCAAACATCCAGAATTATCCTCAGAAGCTTTACTTCAAGGAGCAGCTCAATAGAAATACAGCTTTCTTAGTAAAGTTTATGCAAATAAATCTTTCACAGTAACAGAACTTGATAAAGAACTGAAGAAGTTATGGACCAAAAACAAAGATATTCTTATTAAAAAGGAAGAAAATGAAGTTCATATGATCAAGTTCTACACTCCGGAAGAATATGATCTTGCATTGAAATTTCGACCATGGTTTATTAAAGGAGATTCAATGGTCTTGGAGCCATGTGATAGGTGTCATAAACACCTTGATATTTATCTATTGTTTATGCTTTCTTTGTGAGTTTTCATGTAAATTATGTATCTTATGTGTGAGTTTGAGTTTATTAGGTGCAATGGAGTCCTTGGGAGCAAAAGAAGGAGAAAATGTCCATTTGGAACGAAGAAGAGCAAAAGCGTCATTTCTCACGTGCAGGTGCTATTGGAAGCACAATGGAAGAATATGAGCTATCATTCTCTGGTGGCTCGTATCAACTATTAGGGTACCTAGAGTCATCTGGGTACCTAGAGTCATCTGGGTACCTCTTATCTACTCTCCCTGGGTGGATATATCCGTTCCCACTCCTACACAAAACCTAAAATCTAGATAAGTGTTTTTCTGTGTTCATTACACTCGGACATAAAATTCAGAGATGAGGAAATACGACTGCGGCTTTTCATAGAGATTGAGAGAGATCTGTTGCCGTGGATGTCGAGACTCAGAAGGGGATTTGAAGACAGAGAAAGGAGAGGGATAAATGGAGCTTGCCGTTACTGAGTTGGTGACGAATTGAGGGTTTGTAGCAGAAATTGCAGAAGTGTGTTCTGTATCAATTGTTCTTATGGGGAAGAAGACTGGTTCGGAGTTGAGATCGATGAGGATTTCCCATCTAATGCAGTCAAGAATACGAGATGAAGAAGAATCACAGCTGATACTGAAGTTGTTGATGTATCAACCGTGGAATTGAGAGATTGGGGATCGAGAAACTGAGAATAACGAATTTGAAATCTTCAGATGGAAATTCAAGACTGCAAATAGATAAACTGTTGTTGATGAAATCGAGAGAGAAGGAACTGAATTAGAATGGGTTACACTTGGATTTACAGTTAGGGTTGGTTATGTGGTATTGCAATTGGTTGTTCTGGTGATGAAATTGAGATTCTGCTGTGTATGAATGAAGAAGACCTGTTGCTGAGATGGTTAAGGATATGGGTTGATGTTCAGTCGAATTAGGGTTTGAGCAAATGGGTTTGAAGTGTTGATGATTCTGGTGGCCTTTGTATGAAATGATGCAGTTATGGTGATATGGGTCTTAGCTGAATTTGCAGGAGCAGATGGTGCAGTTACAGCTGAGAGCTAATAAGGAATGACAGGAAACTGCAGTTGGTGTTGTGCTGCTGATGGATGTCTGGTGATTATGGGATGTTGTCTGGGTCATTGGCTAGTGGTATTGCAGCTGGTTTATGGTGGTGATGATTGTGGATAGTAGCTGCAGATGTGGTTTCAAACTGACAGTCATGGAAAAAGGAAGGAATGTATGAACTTGCAGGATTGGAACTGCGTTGGCTCTGGCGATATTTGTAGCTGTACAGGTCATGGTGAATGGAATTGCAGCTGCAATTGCAATGGATGCCATGGACTGAATTAGATGTATGTTTAGGTTGCAGTTACAGCTCGAATGGAGGAAATGGATTGGTTCTGTGAGCTATATCTTGATGTTGCAGGACTGAACTAGTAAGCAGGTGCTGGAGATGATTGTCTTATTTGGGATCTGGGTGGTTGTTGTGTCTGGGTTTTGAGCTTAAAATGGATAAGCACAACAGATGAGTATGGAGTGACTTAACCAGATTGCAGGGGAGATTGAGCTTTGGGCTAATGCAGTTGTGAAGGGAACCAGTTTAATACAGTTGACAGTGATGTTGATTGCAGTAGCAGGGATGAATAGTAGCAGAGAGTTGCTTAAACTTAGTACAATGAGTTGCAGGCATGAATTGATATGTCAGAGTCTGGGTTGGATGCTGAACTGATGGTTTTGTTGAGCTGGTGATTGTGGAGCTACATACTGTAATGGGTTGGTTCATGTGATCAAGCCGGGGTTGATTAGAGAGTTACCAAACTTTCATGGCATGGTGAATGAAGACCCAAACAAGCATCTTATGGACTTCCATACCATAGTCATGGCCATGCTTCCAGCGGAGACTAATGCGGATGGAGCTATGTTGAAAGCTTTCCCGTTCTCTTTGGCGGGCAATGCCAAGGAATGGTTGTATTACTTGCCTTCCGGAAGTGTCACTACATGGAATGGGTTGAAGAAACTTTTCTTAGAGAGATATTTTCCTGCATCAAAGGCTACTCAAATTCGCAAGGAGATTTATGGGATAAAGCAAAATGTGGGAGAGTCATTGTATGAATGTTGGGAGCGATACAAGAGATTGGTGGCAAGCTGTCCACACCATCAATTCAGTGATGCTATGATAATCTAATAAGGTCTCCAAACAAGTGATAGATATCTTCTTGACGCCGCGGGTGGTGGTGCACTAGTGAACAAGATGGTGGCCCAAGCTACAGAGTTGATTGAAAGCATGGCTGCGAACTCGTAACAATTTTACACAAGAGGTGAACCAATGGTTAGGCGGGTGCATGAAGTTAGTGATTCATCATCACACCTTGATCAAAGGATGGGTAGCATGGAGCGAATGATGCAAAAGATGGTTGCGGTTATTTTACCTTCACATGATGAAGAGTTGGAGCAAGCTAGTGCGGTCTTTCCAAATCAGCAAAGACGGTATGATCCTTATTCAAACACTTACAATCCTGGATGGAGAGATCATCCCAACTTTAGCTATGCCAACAAGCAAGGAGCGGTTCAACAACCCAACTTCAACCGCCCGAGTGGATTTCAACCACAACAACAACAATTTCAGCAACAACAACAACAACCTCAAAATATGGGGTCCAATATGGAGGAGTTGCTGAAATCTTTTATACAAAGAACGGAGAGTACGGTTAAGGAGTTGCAAACTCAAGTTGGTTCCATGGCTATTGAGTTGAACCAGTTGAAGGCACAAAATGGTGGGAAACTCCCTTCTCAACCTATCAACCCAAAAGAGGGTGTCAATGCAATTACGTTGAGAAGTGGTACACAACTTGTGCAACCCGAAGTTACTGATTCGGGCAACGAGGAAGCTCCAAAAGAACCTGTTTTGGAGGAGAAGAATGAGGATTCTCCCCAAACTTCTGAGGTACCTACTTCTAACTCTAAAACTCCGGCTTCTACTTATGTTCCTCCTTTACCTTTTCCTCACAGATTTGCGAATTCCAAGAAGGCGGAACTAGAAAAAGGGATTTTAGACGTTCTCAAGAAGATCCATGTGAACATACCACTCATAGATGCTATCAAGCAAGTTCCAAAGTATGCAAAGGTGTTGAAGGACTTGTGTACCAATTAGCAAAGGCTCAAAGGTAATGAAGTGCTAAGTGTGGGGGAGAATGCTTCGGCAATCTTACAACACAAACTCCCACTGAAATGCAAGGATCCTGGTAGCTTTGACATTCCCGTCAAGATTGGTAACACTACATTTGACAAAGCAATGTTGGATTTAGGTGCATCTGTAAATGTTATGCCTGCATCTATGTATAATTCACAGGTCCTCTTAAAAAGTCTGGAATTGTGTTGCAATTAGCCGATCACTCTAATGTCTACCCGATGGGTATTGTTGAGGATGTTCTTGTGCAGGTTAATCAACTAGTATTTCCAGCTGACTTTTGTGTCTTAGAGATGGATGAAGGTTCACCGGACTCGTCTCTTCCATTACTACTTGGGCGTCCCTTCATGAAAACGGCGAAAACCATTATTGATGTGGACAAGGGAACGCTAACTATGGAGTTTGATGGAGAAATAATATGTTTCAACATTTTCGAAACGATGAGATATCCTAGTGATGTCCACTCTTGTTTCTCCATTGATGTGATGGACACATTGGCGCAACAAATGTTTGAGTTGAATGGCGCTGATACCTTGGAAACCGTGCTCACTACACATTGATGATGGTTTGGAGTACGGTGATGAGATTAAGGAAACCATTGGTTCTCTTGACTCATTACCGGAAAAATCTGCACTTAAGAATATTTCATATGCTTCTTTACCCTGCAATGATGAAAAACTTGTGCCATCTATTGTTAAATCTCCAAAGTTTGAATTGAAACCTCTTCCAAGTCACTTAAAATACTTGTACTTGGGTGACAAGGAAGAGTTACCTGTGATTGTTTCTAACGAGCTTAGTGAATTACAGGAGCAAAAACTTCTAAGGGTGCTAAGAAAGTAAAAGACGGCCATAGGATGGACAATCGCCTATATCAAGGGTATAAGCCCTGCCGTTTGTATGCACAAGATCCGTTTTGAAGACAATGCAAATCCCACAAGGGAAGCGCAACGTCGATTGAACCCCCCCAATGATGGAAGTTGTGAAAAATGAGATACTCAAGCTTTTGGACATGGGTGTTATCTACCCCATATCCGATAGCAAGTGGGTAAGCCCGGTACAAGTAATGCCAAAGAAATCGGGTGTGACGGTGGTGGAGAATGATAAGAACGAACTTGTCCCAACTCGTGTGCAAATCGGTTGGAGGGTTTGTATTGATTACAGGAAATTGAATGCCACCACTAGAAAAGATCACTTTCCTTTACCATTTATTGATCAAATGCTTGAACGTTTAGCTGGACACTCTTACTATTGTTTCCTTGATGGCTATTCAAGTTACAATCAGATTGTGATAGCACCGGGGATCAAGAGAAAACTACTTTCACTTGTCCTTTCGGTACTTTTGCTTATAGAAGGATGCCTTTTGGCTTGTGCAATGCTCCAGCTACTTTTCAAAGGTGTATGGTAAGTATCTTTTCAGAATATGTTGAAAACATCATTGAAGTGTTCATGGATGACTTTAGTGTCTTTGGTGATTCATTTGACCTTTGCTTGAATAACTTGTCATTAATCCTTGAACGATGTGTTGAAACAAACCTTGTGCTGAATTGGGAGAAGTGCCACTTCATGGTAACTCATGGCATAGTTTTAGGCCATATAATATCTTTTAAGGGCTTGGAAGTTGATAAATCTAAGATAGACCTTATTCGTGTTTTAACCCCTCCCACTACGGTGAGGGATATATGCTCTTTTCTTGGTCATGCAGGTTTTTATCGAAGATTCATCAAGGACTTTTCCAAGATAGCATCACCACTTTGCAACTTATTGCAAAAAGATGTGGTTTTTAACTTTGATGAAAAGTGTGTGGCGGCATTCAATCGTTTGAAAGAACTTTTGATTTCAGCCCCTATCATTAAACCACCGGATTGGTGTGATGCAAGTGACTATGCGGTTGGTGCGGTACTTGGGCAGCGTGTGGGGAAGATACCTCATGCCATTTATTATGCTTCTAGGACACTCAATGAGGCCCAACAAAACTACACAACCACTGAAAAAGAGTTGTTAGCTATTGTTTTTGCTTTGGAAAAGTTTCGCTCTTATCTAATTGGTACAAAAGTTGTTGTTTTTTCTGATCATGCAGCGCTTAGGTACTTGCTAATGAAGAAAGAGGCGAAACCGAGGCTCATACGATGGATTTTACTCTTGCAAGAATTTGATATAGAGATCAAAAACAAGAAAGGAATTGAGAACACCGTTGCGGATCACTTGAGCCGTCTTGCTGTGGACAAAGAACCTATCCCATTGCGTGAAAGTTTCTCGGATAAGCAACTATTCTCAATTGCCTTTGGAGAACCATGGTACGCTGATATTGTTAATTACTTAGTTTCTAAACAAATCCCAAAGAACTTGTCTCGTTCTGAGAGAGACAAACTTAAGAAAGGAAACCAATACATATGGGATGATCCATACTTATGGAAACATTATAGTGACCAAGTAATACGAAGGTGTGTTCCCGAATCTGAATTTAACTCTATCTTGTCTTTTTGCCACTCTTACGCTTGTGGAGGACACTTTGGGAGCAAGAGAACCGCCCTCAAGGTACTAGAATGTGGTTTATATTGGCCAACTTTGTTTAAGGATGCATATGCATTTTGTACCAGATGTGATAGGTGCCAAAGAACAGGCAATCTAGGTGCTCGAAATCAAATGCCACAAACTATTGTTCAATTTGTTGAGGTTTTTGATGTATGGGGAATTGATTTTATGTTCCCTTTTGTCAATCTAGTGTGAATTATTATATCTTGCTTGCTGTTGATTATGTCTCGAAAGCCACCCCAACTAATGATTCTAAAGTGGTTTCAGATTTTGTGCAAGCAAATATTTTTGCAAGGTTTGGAATCCCAAGAGCCACAATTAGCGATGGGGGCTCACACTTCAAAAACAGGTTCTTGCAAAGCTTGTTAAGGAAGTACAACGTGTCGCATAGGATTGCAACACCTTACCATCCACAAACAAATGGACAAGCCGAGGTTTCCAACCGTGGAAATTGAGCATAAGACGTTTTGGGCTATTAAGCAATGCAATATGGAGTTGGATGGTGCTGGAAGGCAAAGGAAGTTACAACTCCAAGAGCTAGAAGAGATTCGCAATGATGCATTTGAAAGCTCAAGGATTTATAAGGAAAAGACGAAAGCATTTCATGATAGAATGATCACAAAGAAACAATTTTGCATTGTGCAGAAAGTGCTTTTGTTTAATTCTCGCTTGCAATTATTTCCGGGTAAATTAAGGTCACGTTGGATTGGACCTTTTATTGTGACTAATGTGTTTTCTCATGGTGCAGTGGAAATTCGTAGTTTAGCTACAGGAAATGAACTTAAAGTAAATGGGCACCGGTTGAAACCATATTATGAGAACTTCTCTTCGGAAGTTGTGGAAGGAGTTAACCTTGTGGAAGTACTCCCTCTGGAGAAGTCGTAGAAAGCAAAGAGATAGTCGGGCTGACGACTTTAAACCAATCGCTACATGGGAGGCAACAACCCATAGGATGAGTATTTCTTGTCTTATTTTTATTTTTGTTTCTTGTCTTATTATTAGTTTTTTTTCTTGTCTTGTATTTACTTTTTCTTGTCACATTATCATGTAGATTTCCCACCTTGACTTTCTTTGGACGATTCAATTTACATTGAGGACAATTTAAAGTTTAAGTGTGGGGAAGTGGTTAAGCATTTGCGTTTTCAAAACCCATTTTTTCTGACACTCTCTAAGAAAGGAAATCAACCACTTAACGAAGGTGGGAATATGTTTACTTACCTCGTTATCCGTTTGACGTGCAGTTAGCACCACTCTCACAGCATCCATAGAAACGTCTTCGGTCTTCAATCCTTGTCTTCATCTTCGTCTTCGGTCTTCAACTCTTGATGATAACTCTTGAACTTCGTAGAATCTTGACAATGTAACACTTTTCTCTAATTCCTTGTTGCTTGAAACTTCATTATGAATATTCCTTCTTTCCATTGGCTTTATTGAAATAATACAAAACTAAAAAAACGAACTAAACAAACCAAAATATGATACAACACATTTTTCTTGTCTCTTCCTTTTTTTTTTTCTTTTTTTTTATTGAGACAAGAAAAATAAAACAAATACAAAATGAAAACAAAACAAAACAAAATAATAAAACTAATAATGAACCTAACAAAATTTTGAACGCACGATTGGGGGATACTTATAATTTTGGGGGATATGAATTACTAACCCCATCCAATAGTGTCCGCTAAGGGGTGTTTTTTGGAGGTGGAAATACTAAAATACCCTTTCATCTAAATAAAATTTAAAACTAAAATTCAAAATCAAATCCTAACAAGTTCTTAAAGATATGTTAAATTGAATTGTTGTTGAGCAAGAAGAAGAAGAAGAAGAAATGGCTTCATTGAGAAGGTACATGATACCCAATCATATTTAAAGTGTTGTTGTTGTTTTAAAACTTCGTTTGGGTTAGAATCATATACTGAAACTTTTCAGTTTCAGTTTCAATCCACTCCTGACTTGTGTTCATGATGAATACCCTACTTTTTTTTGTGCCGGCATGGTTTTTAGGATGAATACCATGCCGATATCTGGTGTCGGCATGGTTTTTCAGGATGAATACCATGCCGATACTAGTGCCGGCATGGTTTTTAGGATGAATACCATGCCGATATCTGGTGTCGGCATGGTTTTTCAGGATGAATACCATGCCGATACTAGTGCCGGCATGGTTTTTAGGATGAATACCATGCCGATATCTAGTGCCGGCATGGTTTTTCAGGATGAATACCATGCCGATACTTGCTATTTCAGACAGATTTTTTTTATGTTTTTGTCCTCAAATCGGCACGGTACATTTGGGAATCGACCATGCCGGCACTACTACCGGCATGCTCGATAATGAACTTTCTCTGCCGGCAGTGTACTTACAATTTCAAAATTGGGGGATATTGTGTATCGGCATGGTGAAAGTATGAATACCATGCCGATTTGGTCCCTGCCAGCATGGTATTCATACTTTTACCATGCCGGCACTGAGTTTTTCAAGCATAACAATGGCGGATTCGATGAAAAGAAAATCAAATTTCAATACATTAATACCTATATATGACTAATTGGAGCACTTGTATATTCAGCTTGTTTACTTTCCTGGGTTGGTTCTTCACCGGAACCTTCATGATCATAAATATCTTGATTTAATGTTGTTGCATCAACAAATTCAATGATAATGATTTATTCTAATGATTATCAAACTAATCTATTAACTTACCTAATTATATTTAACCACTAAACATGATTAGTGAGGGGTACATTAGGAATTAGTTAAAATACATGGATAAGGGGTGACTCTGATTTACTATTTATATCCCATTTTTGTCTTTTTCCTCTATCCCACAATTAATATAAGTATCCC
The DNA here is from genome assembly GCA_023531105.1 of Papaver atlanticum. Classification (NCBI taxonomy): domain Eukaryota; kingdom Viridiplantae; phylum Streptophyta; class Magnoliopsida; order Ranunculales; family Papaveraceae; genus Papaver; species Papaver atlanticum. The sequence goes on from JAJJMB010011896.1 coordinate 104,074, forward strand.
CCAATCGCGCTTTCAAAATTTTCTCTTATCTTTTTTTTTTTTTTTTTTTTTTAAAAAGGGGCCCAGCAAAGTGAAAAATTTTGTCTTGATTTTTTTTTTTTTTTTTTGGAACAAGAGAAAATAAAATACAAATTAACAAATAAGATAAAATAAAAATGCAGGTACAAAGGCCATGGTGTAAGTACTTTACCGCTCGATTCTTCACAACTTGTATGTCTCGATATCATGAACTTCTTGAACTCTCACCTTGATAATCTTCGCTCTTGTACATTGGTCTTCAACTTGTAAAAATTATGTTCATTGTCTTGTTGCTTTACTTGAATCTGAAATCTGCTCATTTCTGTACCGTTGCTTGTAAACCTTGAACGTCTTCAACTTTCCTTTGAATTTGTGATGCTCCTCTTGTTGATGATAATGGTGCTTCTATGGACCTGTTGGTGTAGAGAGAGATAAAGTGGATGGTGCTAACTGCGAACAAGATTACAAGTGGTATGTAAGTTAGCAATTTGATGTCACCATCATGATTGACAAAATAACACTCAAGAGATCAAAGTAGTCCTTCTATTGGTGAGAGGTTGGGTAGCTCACCATTCTACCCGGAATTAATGTACGGTGACACACACTCTAAAAGCATATATTTAGACACGTACAAAGAATTGAAGGTCGGTGCCTCACATGATGTATCAATAGGTAGTCTCCACTATAGGGGATCACAACTCTAATACCGAATTCAATATGCACCTCATTTGCCACTGGCATGGTTAAATCCAACTTTAACTCTCATACAAGTAATAAACCCGATCACGTTCTCTGGCATCTTTAAGTTCAGTCACTCTTGTGAGAATTTCGATGTAATCTTAGCGACATGTATACTATGTGACTCTAAACTAACTACAAGTTGGAGTTTTTCATGCACTAATTCACACAAAAGTTGAAAATTTATGAAAAAATTACAACCCAAATGCTTAACCACCAGGGAATCCGTCGATCCCTAAAAGTTTGGTGGATCTCATTAAACAGCTTATTTGGCTTTGTATGTATAACATGCATCCGGAGTTTGCTAACCCAACAATTGTCAAAGGAATAACTGCTGTAATGGGTGAAGTAAAGGAACTAGACCCTCTAGACTGTATTGTTCCTAAAGGAAAAGTTCAAAAAGCATTTGTTCTGGTTGATGTTAGAGATCCTCTCCGAAGAGGCTTCTGGATGAAAAATGCAGTTGGTGAAGAAGTTTGGATTAAACTGTTTTATGAGAACTAATACTTTAATCAGTGTGGGTACTGTTACACCATCAACCACAAAGATCAGGACTGCGGTATAATAACTGAGTTTTTCCTTCAACGGCAGAGAGGTTTTCTCTCTTCTAACTCCATATTAGAACCACCCTCATGGAACAACCCAGGCACACGAGGAGTTAAAACTTCTGCGACTAGTAGCATCAAAATGAATATAGAGGATGACGGTTTAAATGCAGCGGTGGTACATCAGAATATTCAGTCGGACAATCAACGTAACTTACATGTAATTAATGAAGCTGCTCAAGTATTGAATGAGACCCAGTTATTGGAAGTTAATGCCAGAGATAAGAATATGTATCAGATCTCTGTACCTGTTATGGATCAGACAGCCATTCAATCCCAACAACATCAAGACAAAAATAAAGGTACTTTCTCAAACATGCAAGCACCAGAAGTTACTTCAGTTGAGTTCAACCAACAAGGCATGTTACAAGTTAATATTAGTAGGGGACGTGAAAGAGAGGACAATATTCATAGACATGCAAAAGGAATAGAATGTAAACAGGTGGTCCTAGTCATGTCAGGGAGTTAACTCAGCACAATCAGAGTTTGGATCCGGATTTTGTTTTAAATGCCTATCTAGCTACGAGAGAGTTTGATATCTTTTTCGATGAATACAATTCTGAAAACCTAGATCCTGATAATTTTCATCCTACCAGAGCTTACAAGGAACCCATTCTTTCTCTAATTCGTCATTTTGAAGGAAACTCCCCAAGTCATAATTCTATTAGTCAAAATGATGTTTCCACTGATAATGATCATGTTAATCTGGATGATAATCAAACTCCAAATTCTTACCCAACCTATAATGAAACTGTTTCAAAGCAAAACCAAACAAGGCACTGCAAAAGCAATAATCCGAGCACTGGTAATCAGGTAATTCCTTTATCATATCAATTATTTAATTTAAATATTTTTAGATTTCTACATTTCAATTTCAATTGTTCCCTGTTATCTAGAATTATTCACTTCTCTAATATCAATTCCTGCATAATTTCTTTTTGGTCTTTAATCATGAAAATTGTATCTTGGAATGTTCAAGGATTAGATGCTAAAGACACTAGGGATTACTTGAATGACATAATTAAGGAAAATGATCCAGATATTATCTTCTTAATGGAAACAAAAATTAGTGAGGATAAGGCAAAAAAAATTACACAATCTTTGGGTTATCCTAATTCAACATTTGTGAGTTCTGGGGGTTTATCTGGGGGTCTTGCACTTCTGTGGAAGAATGGATTTCCATGTGATGTGGTCTGTGTGAAAGATAATATGATCCATCTTTTGATTACTTCTAACACAGCCAAGCAAGAATGACTTTTATCTTGTGTTTATGGTTCTACCCATTATGACATGAAAAGATTACAATGGGAGTTCTTAAAAGATCTTAGTAGTAATGTTTATCAAGCTTGGGTAGTTCTGGGTGATTTGAATGTTCACATAAATGAGAGGGGTCAATCTTCAGATACTTCTTCAATAAATAAATGGATTTGCAACACTATTGACATGGCTAGTCTCATTGACTTGGGATACATAGGAAGTAAACACGCTTGGACAAATAGATTATATGGAAAAGGATATAAAAGAGCTGGGATTGATATGGCTCTTCATAATACTCAATGGAAAATAGAATATCCAGACTCAAAAGTTTATCATCTTCCTTTCTTAGGCTCTGATCACTGTCCTCTTCTATTCATCACTAAATCAGATGTTTATAAACCACATGACTCGTGGAAATTCTATAGATGTTAGTTACAAGACCCAACTTGTTCTGAACTTATTACTAAGGTTTGGAGTACTGGGGCAGAAACCAACATTATCCATCAGAAACTCTCTAAAACTAGAATTAATTTGTCAAAATGGAAGAGGGAACATTTTGGTCACATTGATAATAACATTGCTTAGCTGAAGAATAAGCTTACTCATCTGCAAACTCTCCCATATAGTGAGGATAACTGTCACCAAATCCAGCTTACTATTGATAGCCTGAATCATTAGAAGAAAATAGAAGTTGAATTCTTGGAAACAGAAGTCTAGAGATCATTGAGTCAGAGCTGCAGATAATAACACAGCTTATTTTCATGCTTTAGTAAACAGGAAGAGATCCAGAAACAATATAACTGCTTTACGGGATTCCAATGGAAAGTGGTATCATACCAGACATGATTTAGCGAATTTCCTCACTAAGCATTTCTCTTCAATAGCTACCACTACTACTCCAAATATTCAAAACTATGTTTTTTCAATTATTCATCCAATTATAACTCAGGAGGAGAATGATGGCTTAGTCAAATTCCTTCAACCGAAGCAATTTAATCTGTTGTTAAGAGTCTAGCTAGTTGGAATGCTCCTAGTCCAGATGGATATCCTGCATGTTTTTTTTAAACCCAATGGAATACAGTTAGTGAGGATATAGTATCCATGGTTCAAAAAAAATTCATCACAAAAAAGCTACCTCCTAATGTAAACCACATAGTTATTTGTCTAATCCCAAAAACACATCACCCTTCAACACCCAATGATTATAGACCCATTGGTCTATGTAACAGTACATATAAAATCATCTCAAAACTATTAGTTTCAAGATTAAAACCAATCATGGAGAAGATTATATCACCAACACAAGCAACTTATGTTCCTCATAGATATATTAATGACAACATAATAACAGCTCATGAGCTTATTCATTCTATGAAGAAATCAAAAAAGAAAACTGTCCAGGTAGCTCTTAATTAGATATGTCGAATGCTTTCAACAGACTTGAATGGTCTTTCTTGGATGGAATGCTGAATCTCTAGGTTTTTCACAAGATTAGAGGTCTCTTGTTTATGAATGCATCTCAACTACTACTGTCTCTATTAGGCTAAATGGTGGTATTTGTGATTCTTACGATCCTACTAGAGGCTTACGACAGGGGGCTCTCATCTCCCCATATCTGTTTATCATCGCAATGGAATACCTAACAAGGTCCTTAATTAAATGCCTTCTATTAATAGCAGAAAAACACAATTATATTTAAGGCATTCAAGTAACCAAAAATGTTCCTTCTATTAATCATCTACTTTTCGCAGATGACTGCCTTTGTTCTTTCAAGCTGATCAACGTAATATCAATCACATTCTTAAAATTCTACAAGATTTTGGAGCTCTCTCTGGTTAGATGATCAATTTTACAAAGTCGACTTCTTTCATTACAGGTGATTTGTTTAAGGAGGAGAAAATAAATATAGTTCAGTCCATGGGTGTTAAACAGTTATGTAGTTCAGACAAATACTTAGGACTTCCAATTCTTTTAGGAAGATCTAAGATAGACTCCTTCACTTCTATACAGGATTCTTTTAGTAATACACTTCAAGGATGGAATTCCTAAACTCTAAATCAAGCTATGAGAACCACCTTCATCACATCAGTTTCAAATTCTACCCCAACTCATTACATGAGCAACTTCAAAATACCAAAACAAACCCTAAATCAGCTTTATGTTATTCAGAGATCTTTCTGGTGGGGTCATAGGAAAACCAAGTGTATTAAAATGATAGCTTGGGACTCTCTAAATGTGTCGAAAGAGGCAGGTGGTCTATCTTTAGGAATCTAGAGCAATATAATATTGTACTAATCACTAAGTTGGCATGGAGATTATGTACAAAATCTCACAGGCCCTGGGAGAAAATTATGAAGTGTAAATATTCTCCTTATTGTGACTTTGTATATCTGCAGGATAGGCCAAGTAATTCCTCTTGGATTTGGAAAGGCATTGAATGTGGATTAAAGATTGTTAGGAAATTTCATAGATTGGATGTCATGTGTGGTACTAAAACCCTTATTTGGTATGATAAGTGGGTTATGGGGATTGACCAACCACCAACTCCTAACTACTCTTACTTTGAGCCTGCTAGATTTGAGCCTGCTAGATTTGTCTATGTTTTTTACCTAATGCTGCAGAACCTTAAGAAATGGAATGCTTCTCTTATTAAAGAGCTATTTCCAAAGCATATAGTGGAGTTGATTCTAAAAATGTACCTGGTATAACATGGAGAGGATAGAGTGGTTTGGGAACCAAACAGAACAGAGGAATTCAGAGTTAAATCTACTTACAAAGCTTTAACTTCAGATGTCTACCTAAGGAATCAGCCAAACCAATTAGTTCCAAGTATTGTCTGAAAACAACTTTGGAAATCAAAAGCTCCCCATAAGGTAAAATTATTCGTTTGGAAGTGCCTAAGAAATATTGTTCCCACAAATCAGAATCGGAGCCAATACATACATGACATAAATAATGTCTTTCCTCACTGTTATAAGAAAAATAAAACTCTGCATCATCTATTGATAGATTGTGACTTTGCTAGGTCTATATGGTTGTCTATGAATAATAATGTCTCAGGTAATCAATCTCAGCGCACTGACATCCGAACTTGGATTATCAGTTGGTTTCAGCATACCAATAATATAGACACAGAATCCATATAATTATGGTTATTGACATTAATGATCACAGCTTTGTTTTTATGGAAGAACAGATGTGCTAGGCTCTTTGAAAATAAGAAACCTAACAAATGGTTCACGGTTAGTAGCATAAAAAACATGGTGGCTTAATGTTCTTATGATGTTAAATAGTTTTCAAACACAACTTTCATAAGTAACACAGAAGTTGGGCTTCCTCCAAATGATTTTAAGCTCAAGCTAAATATTGATGCTTCTTTTGATTATTGTACTGGTGATTTTGGTACTGGTTTGATATTAAGAGATTCTACAAGTTCAAGCAGGGGAATCAGAGGCAGATACTTCCATGGAGGATTAGATCCAGAACAAGCTGAATGTTTAGCCATGAAAGAAGCAATCCTGTGGGCTAAACAGCTGCTACTGGACAACTTGGTCTTTGAAACTGATTGTCAAAACTTAGTTACTTCTATCAATGATGTTATCCCTGATGTACATTGGATGAAGCAGGGAATTATAGATGAAATAAAGCATCTGCTATCTACTTATCTATCTTTTAGTGTTAATCATGTTAAAAGATCATTAAACAATGTGGCACATATAATAGAAAACAAGGCTAGAACTGACAAATATTGTTTTGATTTTGGTGTAACATCCCAGAAGATTTTGATTCTCATATTAGGGATGATTGGTTTGTCAGTCAGAATTTATGTAATTACTACAAATAAATGAAGCTGTCTTTTTCTGTATAAAAAAAAGAGGTAATTGGTGACCATTTATAAGACGAATTATTCACAACGAGAATACATAATGCAAGTGTTACAGGGTACTTTAGAGAAACTTTTGTGCTCAACTTCAAGCTATGCAATTTTCATTCTAATGTGTACATTCCCGGTCTATGTCTGCCTAAGGGTCCAATAACGTTTTGTGATGTAATGTATGATTTTCTTCTTGAGGTCATTTTTCTCATGGTTGTTAAGTAATGAATCTTGACATCTGGTGGAGAGGGTGCATTCTTTTCATCAAATGTCACAGCTGGTTGGGCACATCGGACGGAGTTGGTCAGTGGTCTCTTGAAGGTACTCAAAATTGTCAACTTTCGGTCACTCATATTTGGGAACGGGGATTTGGTAGTTAGTACGGACCTCCTCGGCTGCCCAACTTGATCATATTAGGTAGCTCGTTATTTAAAATTTCATATGGTTTTAAGTGCCTAAAATTGGAGACTAGGGGAGAGTACTGTGGTGAATAATTGTTGATTTCATTTTAAGACTTGATGATACAGTATAACTGAAGCCCAATTGTGGCTAAGTTTGATTAAAAACAAAGCAATATCTCTCCACCGTTAGATGGTCTTAGCTTGTTACACACAAATGAAATATACCTTCATTTAGATATGAGTAGCCGTACCTAAACATGTATATTGAGTTGTCTCAACAATAGTTTACCAAAATTAGTCATATGAACACTTTTGTCTTAACCACATTCATCTAACATTTATAGATCACATATGATGATCAATCAATTATGAAACATAATCAAATGAATCTTATTGTGTTACTCATAGAGTTGTTCAATTGTATATATCTCATAGAAGTATACAAAAAACAATTGAAGCAAAATCGGATTTGATTCATGAGAATCAATTCATGAACATTAAGCCACAGTTTACAAAGATTGCATTCCATAATTTATAAATTTATTTGTTGATGAGTATGAAAACATACTTAACCGATTTTAGAACTTTAACCACTAAGTTTGCAAATGGGTACGCAAACTTAAGTTCCGGACTTTGGTCTTGTCCAGCAGTTTGCAAACCGGTATGCATAATGTTATCACGGACCGTAACTCAGGTAAAACCGTTCTCATACTGGTATGCAAACTTGGTTCCCAGAATTTAACAGTTAAAACCGTTCACATACTGGTATGCAAACTAGGTTTCCGGACCTGAATCATACAACAACAGTTTGCATACTAGTATGCATACTGTGCTGTATCCAGACAAAGGTTAATTGTTCTAAACTCCCATTTCAATCATTGAAACATCCTTAGAAGACGATAATAGCTGTCTTACACAAACTATTAGCTTATAAGTAATTTTAAAGTGATCGAATGATCAATGCGAAACATTCTGAGTCGACATCAAATGACCACACAAATCATGTAAGGTGTTTCAAGGAAATTTTCACATGATCATCTTTTGACTTATTATTTAGTTTGTAACAAATAAATTATTTCCAACTAAACTCGTCAAGAATAATGATGAACGTAGCTAAATAAAAAAGCTTCCAACACATATTTCGAAAAATATAGAAGCGAGTTAAACTCAGCTCGAAATATCAAATGTGTATAATGTAAAAGTCTATATAGCTATACGACTTAGTCTCAATAGGAGATAGAATAGAATAGACTTCTGAGTGATAGATAAGTTTTAGTCTCCACATACCTTTTGTTGATGAAGTTCCTCCAAGCTGTCCTCAGTAGACCTTCGTCTTCAATCGATGAACGCAGTGAATTCTAAAGCTAAACTACACATTCTATCCTAATCCGAGACATAGCTATAAGTAGACTAGAAATCAAGACTTATAGTTTTGATCACCTATACTTGACAAACAAGCTTGAGATAGCAACACTTGCGAGTTCGACTGAGCAGTGCTCTAACAATCTCCCCCTTTGTCAATTTTAGTGACAAAACTATCAATACATATGGATTACAAAATAAATAAACTTTGTAGCTTCTCATCCAACATGCTTGATTTCCTTGGTTCTTAAATATTCCTTCAATTCTTTGCCACTCCAAGTACTTCAGTAATCCTAAACGTATTCAACTCAGAATCATTGTTGTTGAAGATCCGTAGCCATAACCATAAAAAAACATAGTGTCATAGTATTATTACACAGCATCAAAGTTCAATTGTATCACAATTTTGACAATAATACTACGTGATATGTATCACTCCACCTTAGTCAATACTTCACCACACAATGAAAACCACTCCCCCTTACATAATGATCCGTAAACCATATGTATGTAGTGTGAACTACAAAATAATTCTCCCCCTTTTTGTCAATATAAATTGGCAAAGGTACGAAAACTAGCGGGATCATAATGAAGTTCTCAAAGAGATAATTCATGACTAAAAGATAACACATCAACTTGGTTTCAATGATTTCACATAGTCGAAACTTAGTGTATTCATCAAGGAGTTTATAAAGATACAAGATAACTCCTACAATATTCCGCAGCCGCACTCCCCACTGGCAATTAAGCAAAAGTTCAATTAAGAACTCTCTCCCATAAAATTTCATTCCCGAAAGAACAACAAGAGCGACCTTACTTTTACGAGAAAAGAAGGATTTCTTTGAACATTAACAAATAACATGAAACATGAATTTGTATCTTGGAAAACTCAAATAAATTAATCACAAAAAAAACTTATAGATTAATTTAATCGGAAATGCTCAACATAAGAAAACTTACGGAGCCATACAGTACTTTCGCATGAAAGTGGATCAGGGAAAGATCAATACTGCGGAATATTCAAAAGTTCATTTTATCTTTTATCAATATTTGCATAATGACATAATAGACTTAACTTTTGACATATATGAGATAATCATAGTTCACGGATGTAAACACACATATCCCATATTATTTTTTTGCAATATATAAAACCAATAAAGATTAATACTACAAAATCATCTTCCAAATAACTTAGAATTTAAATAAATAAATCTAAAATATTGCAAGATGAAAATCGTTGGCAATAGCTATGTGTAATCACAATATTTGCTATTCCAAACCCTAGTTATCCTTCTTAAAACACAAGAATAAATTCTCATAAGAAGTTTCCTAGACATAATAAAATCAACTCCTAAAAACCAAAAAGACAAACTTAAACAAAAATCAAAGAACACTTCCGGAACCTTCATGAGTCTTAAGACCTTTGAGCTTGTGTTTTACAGCATCTACTGCTTCTTCGGAGAAGATATCCTTATTGAGAAGATATTTAACATGTGTATTCATGAGGACAAGGTCAGAGTTAACCTTTTTCAACTCAGTTCGTAACACATCGAGACCCTTCATAGTATCAACGAGCTGCAGTTTTGCTTCCTAAAAGTATTTAAGAAAATCATGAACCACTTCAGCAGAAACCATCTCATCATGCTCTACATCTTGATGAGTATATGCATAATAGCATGAGACATCAAAATACTCATCAGGATTTTGAGCCTTGACATCGTCATCATCTATAAGGGTTCTTTTCTTCTTCCATTTGGAACCGTAACCCATACCTTTATCAAGAAACCCTTTCGTAAAATCACAAGTGCGAGAATGAGATGACATTCTTGATATGAGAAAATAACCTAGAGTGAGATATCTCAACTTTAATAGGTTAGGTATATAAACGGTTTCTCAGGGAGTATCTTTTTCGGGTTTTTTGGATTCGGTTCGAGACATGTCACTAAGGTACCCGTACGAACACAAACTTAACCCATGGGATGAAACACAAAAAGAAAAACTGTAAAGTTCTTTTCAAAAATTAAATTTTGCTATGTGAAAATTTTCTTTCACAATTCTTAGCTCAATAAATTTTATATTCACACTGGAAGAAAATTTAGAGCACAAGAGTAGCACACAATCATTTGAAAACTTAATTTTTTATTTTAAAAAGGCACTAGAAGAAATTCAAAAACACATACTTATGCAAGGTTGTCTGTGGACAATAGTCTAGCTATGAACAATAAGAAAATAGCTCAACTAAACAGAAAACATTTTACAAATAAGTATACCTGATAATTTGCATAACTTACTCAACATGAATTTTCATGAGTAAGATTTCAAGCCTTGTGATTAATTAACACAAGTATGAGCTTTATGCTCATCAAATGAAGGTTGTTCATGGTTAATCCTCTTTTTCCTTCAAATTTTCGGAGGAACCCCTTTTTTATGTGAAAACGTATCATAAAACTTACTATCATCAAAGTATCAGACTAAGTTTGAATCCTTACCGGAAGAAGTTTGTCTGGAGGAATTTTACAGCCTGTTGATAAGATCCTTGTATCCTTCAATTATCAGATTTAGGTTGTCCTTCATATCTCCATTGTTGTTTTCACCTTTTGGTGCCTTTCTCACATCTTGAACATCATTTTGAGGAGAACCTTTCTGAAATCACCTTGACCGATTTGTGTTAACACTACTATTACAAGTTTGAACGTTAGACGGGCAGATTGAACTGACTTTCCTGTAAGGATTCACGGGGTGAGTACTAAAACAAATTGGTTTAGATATCCGAATGTCAGTTACACCTTTGAGTATTAAATCTAAGATATGTTGAAGTCGACCAAAATAGTTGTCATTCAACCTCAATTTGCACTTACGTTGAACCCGTCCTTTTGAATCACAAAAGAGACATACTTTCTGATCACCGGAGTGATTAGAGTGACTAGGATTAATGACACTAAAATATTTCTTCCTTCCGTGAGATGTGGTGATTCCTTGATTAGTGGAACTTACAAGCACATCTTTAGCAATCAGAAGGGTTTGCAATTTAGCTTCTGAAATTGGTTTCATCATAGAAACATGATTACATGTAGTCACATTTTCTAACATCACAGTTGAATCAGAAGCAATTGGTTTAGTGGACTCCACGGAACATCCTTTACATTGAATAGAGAGATTACTCAACAGACGTTCGATTTTCAGGGAATCCTCCTTGAGTTTAGCCCCGAGTAAGGTCCGGGATGAACAAACAACGACATTTTCCTAGCGAAGAATCCTTAATTGGGAATCACGATCCTTTACCATACCAATAATCATATTGACTTTGTGTTTTAGCCTATTGATTTCGACTGCCTGGATTCTAACAAGTTTTAGAATCGCTGCACTTTCTTGGGCTGCTTCCCTTTCTACTTCAGAGTCAGACTCGTCAGTAAGATAATCAGGGTAACACTTATCAATACTTGTATGTTTCATGGGAACTAAATGTCCATCTATATGTGAGATCGACAAGTCTTTTTGTTTAATAGATTTCATAGAAACAAAACTTTTATTTCTGGTGATGGGTTTGTTGATAGGTGTCTAAAACACCTTGATATTTATCTATTGTTTATGCTTTCTTTGCTAAGTTTTCTTGTAAATTATGTATCTTATGTTTAATTTTGAGTTTTAGGTACTTTGGAGCAAAAGAAGAAGAAACGTCACTTAAAAGAGCTAAAGTGTCATTTCATGTGCAACTGCTGTTGGAGGCGAATTATTTCTCATTATTTACTTTCATTTCTTCATCTTTATCTGAAAAGCATGGCAACTTTAGTGATGTAGAGAAATTGAAGAGAAAAAGTGGATCTGAGAGGTAAGAGACGGCTGCTGTTGGCGGAGAAATTGGCTCGAAAAGTGGTGTTCGAACCTCCGGAGAAAAGTACTAAAGGCACCTCCAAAATGTATAAGGGGCACCCAATTACTATCGCCACCCCTAACTATTGGATAAGGGGTGACCTTCTTCAACAATTTGAATTTAGAAAAAGACGGGAAAATTGGGTTTTAAGGCAACAGATTTAGGGTTTAAGATTTGAAGGTGTTCTACTGAGATTCAATCATTGTAATCATTTGGGTATCTTCCTTTCAGCCTAACAGGACTGATAATGGATTCTGTTTCAGCTGAAATTGGCTAGAGTCGTGGATTTGAATTAAACCAGTTCCGACAATATTAGGGTTCGATATTTGAAGTTTTTTGAGAGCGATTCAATGGCTCAAATCGTTTGGGCTGACTTGTATCAACTAAATAGGGATGATATGGTGGTGGTATTCGATCCGGTTGGGCTTAATAACCAGATTCGAATAAAACAGTGTGACTAGGCATTCTCGGGTTTATCTGTGATAGTTGCTTGCAGAATTTTGGGGAGTTCTGGGTGAGACTCAATGACGGGTTAGTATTGGTTTAGGCCTGTTTCATTCAAACAGGCTTGGTAAGAGTCTTGGATTCGAAGAAAAATGAAGTTTCCACGTATTTTAAGTAAAACATGAAAGAAGAGTTTTATCGGGTATGATTTTTTAAACTTGGGAAGATTGTGTGTGGTTAGAAGAATTTTAACTCATTCAAAAGTCGTATATCATCGTGTTGGATTGTGTTAGATAGCTACATACGCGTGCAGAGAAGAAAATGGAAGCAAATCCCGTAATATGGAGTGAAAAAGAAAGAAAATATTCTCTCTTTACTGAGAGAGATTTGGAGGTGATTCGAGGAGATTTCTTACGCCTGTTGAGTATAAATAAGGTGGTTGGGATGAAGAGAAGATATACGGAGAGTTTGGAGAAGAATAGTTTCTTAGAATCGTGTGAACTGAGAGTTACAGAAATCTTGTTCTTCTGCTATTAGAACACGAAGATCAAACACCTGATACAGACAGTCGCAGAAGCTATCGTTAATCACCAACATAAGCCATATATCGTCCTCTATTCTGTAACGAAAGACCTTTAGCAACAGAAGTAGTTGAGCAGAATTCAGTCGCGAAAGACCTTTAGCGACTAAATATCGTTGTAGCAAATTTAATTATTTTCAATACAATGATTATCAATTTTACTCCATTCTTCGATTCATGAGTAGCTAAATTTATCTTCTAGGGTTTTGGAAGAAGCTATTTCTATGAGTAATTTTTGATAATTATTTTCTTTGGCATATTTACTCCTCTAGTGTTTTTAATTGCTTTAAAAAAAATTCTCTACTTTACTTGCTTCATATTAATTGTTTTGGGTAGTTTAAGCTGCCGATCTTTTATAAGCGAAGGAAAATTAGGCTAAATATTAACGACGAAAGTCATAAAAAAAGAGCTTGTAATTTTATATTCACCAAAGCATGAGATTGGGTTCGAAACTGCTTTAAGAAAATTAGGAGTATTATGTCAAAGTATTTTTATTGAGTTTACATCATAAGAAGTAGTGGAATCCAAAACCCTAGGCTTGTCTCTCCTTTATAAACAAAATCAAATTTAATTATCTTGTATTAGTATTTTAATCAAAAACCAAATCTTAAAAAAGAGTCCGAGAATCAAATTCCTTTTTACCACAATTAAAACTACATTAGTTTTTGGCGCCACCGACGCGGACTTGCCTTTAGGTTAGGTTTTAGATTATTATTATTTATTTATTTTGCTTAGTTTAATTATATTTATTTTCTTTGATTTTACTTGGGTATTTTTCTTGTTTTTATTGTGCATGTAATATTTTACATTTATTGTGGAATTGCCTACAAAAAGAGGTAAGTAATAAAACCCAACTTTTATTTATTATTTTAGATTTTATTTCCTTTTGTATATATTTCCTTTATTTTATTTTTATTTAAAAAAAAAAACGTGCACACACCAATTGCATTATTCTTCTGGCACCGATTCTAGGAAAACACGTGGTTTAGTAAGGTGAACCCTCTGGGCGTTATCACCCGAAACACCACAAACCTCAGCCTTGTACCTGTGACCAGTCTTTGACTGAAGGTATATTTTTTCTGTAGGTAACCCAAGCTTACCTAAATTAGTGAACGTCAGCATTTGCATGTGCACAATTTCTTGCTAAACAATAGTATTCTTGCTTGTGTATGGGCCGTTGGAAAAGTATAGGAGATAGACTTGAGGAAAACAACCTTTTTAATTTGACTCCGACCCGTTACACCGATTTAGGCGGTACTTCTGTTTTTGTCGAAATGGTTGATGAAAAGGATGCTGAGGTCCCAGTAAAAACCCTTAGGGATCGTTTGAACCCGTCTAGAGTAGTGCGTGACCCTGGTGTTGTTTTACCGGTCACCAGCGCTAAGTTTGATATTAAACCTGAGAAAATTAGCATGCTACGTAAGTTTATGGGGATAGAGAATGAGAACCCGTATACCCACATCCGAGACTTTGAGATGAATTGTGACACCATGAGTTATCTGAATGTCTCCAAAGACGTTCTTAGGTTACGTCCGTTCCCTTTCTCTCTTGAAGAGAGGGACAATGAGTGGTATCAAATCATTCCTTCTAAAACAATCACCACCTGGGATGGCCTCGTAGAGGCTTTTGTTAAGAAGTTCTAACCGCAACACAAGACTGCTGCTGTTAGAGCATAGCTCGGTTGAACCCACCAAGCGTTGGTATGTCAAGTTTGGTTGTCATATTTTAGTGAATCAAAACTCATTTAAAGAGTCGCTTGATTATTTACTAGAGTCAACTTCGTATAGGTTAGCTAGAAAGTTACGAGGAAATGAGACTTACAAGTATTACGTGAAGACTTTGAAGAATGTGAAAAAGTAAAGAACTACAACGACGACATCATCCTTCCTCTTGAGGTTAGTAATATTTGACTTGAACTATTTCATTCCTAACGTATCTTTCAAGTCGTGCATATTGAAAACATAACTGCGAATCTGTGAATGATTATACTCTAGTTAGACATAGTATTAAGGAATTACAATACGAAGTATAACGTTTATCTTTTGAACTTCGTATATAAGACATCGACATAATCGTATGAATGCTATTGTGATTATGTATGGGTATGGGTGCAGATTTCGTCCTAGGAAACAATGTTTTACATTCGTTTAAAGGAAGTACAATTCATAAACTTGTTTTGTGAATCGAAAGGGAAATCGCTAGGCTTATTGGTATTGTTATTCATTGCAAATCTTTGGATTACCAATATGTGTGTTTAGTATAACCACTCATAACTTGCTTATGTATCTTGGTAAAATTATTCACAATGCCTGACTTTTGTATTGGTATGACTTTTATTAGTGAACCGATCTTAAGTTATCACTTGAGATGGTATGATCGATATTTTGTAATTGGTATGACCAACTCTAGACATTGGGGAACCGATCCTAGTAAGAGGTGCAACCGATCACAAGTATGTGGAATCGATCCTTGTGAGAGGTGCAACAAGTCTTAGTAATTGGTAACCGATCCTATGACTTGTGCAACCGATTACAAGTTAAATACCATAAATATGTGGTAACCGATCCTAGTACCTAGTCAACAAAATTTTGGTAACTAGTGTGACCGATCCTAGTACCCACATGGAGGTAGAACCGAAACTTGTTTTGGTAGAACCGTTAAACCCATGATTTGTGATTTGATAGGATAATCAATCACATAGTTCTTGGAAGTAAGATGAACCAATTCTAAACTTGTTTGGAAGTGTGGCAAATCGGTTCCAAGATTGTAAATATGAGAAAGGATTTACAAAGTAAATATCTCGACATACTTTGAACATGTGCAGTAATTCTTATCTTTTATTGTTCAAAGATATTCCTTAGTAACTAAAGGAGAATCCCGGATCGAAATAAATTGAGAATCTTTTAATTAAGGTTTTGTAGTTTTATATGCTTTTAATTTCCAGCAATTAAATGCATATCTTTAGAAAATAAAAATTGGTAATGTGTATTTACTAATTGGAGATTTTCTACTGAGATTTCGGTCAATATTTGGACAGAGCATTTCCAGGAATTATGAAAACCGTTTTTGGACTTTATTGCATATCTTTGAGAATATTCGGTTTTGGAAATTCCTTGGTGTCCAAACTTCATTGGTCTATAAATACTGAAGTTTGCATTTCGAGAAAACTAATCCTCAGAGCCAGCAAAACTACCTAGTTGTGTTGTTACTGGTGGAGCCGTCTATTCGGAGAGGAAAGTACCCTAATTAGGCGAAATCTCTTACGACCGCTCGTTTTAAAGACTTATTTGGGATTGAGAAGCTCTACGAGTACCGTTGGTGGGAAACTAGATAATTGCAGTTTATTATTAGTTTTCGATTGACTATGGATACAAGATCGAGAAAATACAACAACGAAGTATGATTACTTGATAATAGGTTCGGACTTAACCAAACACTATAGGATTGCCATCAAGTAATTAGTAATTAACGTTTGTGTATTTTACTTCTAAGTATAATAAAAACAATTATAATTGCGGAAATAGAAAAGTAAAAGACACATCAAGATTTTGTTAACGAGGAAACCGCAAATGCAGAAAAACCCCGGGACCTTGTCCAGAATTGAATACTATCAGAATTAAGCCGCTATACAAAATCTAAACCAACTTCGTATAGTTGAGACCAAGCAACTAAACCTATAGTTCACCTAGTTCCCTCAGTATCCCTGCGCATCCAACTTGTAATAAGTCACGCACTTGGAACAATTCCTTTGGTTCGTATTCCAAACAGTAAAGGAACAACGGTAACAACTCTTTTCAAACAACGTGATATGAGTTTGACAAAAGGCTCTTCCGTTTATCCCAATAAACTTCTTTGTCGGGTTCTTAGATCAATCTCTTCAATAACTACCAAAGTAATTGTTTAGACCATGCAATCAATACTCTTAATCATAAAGAATAGTATTGATGCCGATCTACTCAACTAATCAATCAAGGTTATCACAAAGATAAACCGAATATAGTTGGATCCCCAGCCGATCAAGTTTTGTGCATACCAAAGATTACGAACTCAAATAAGAAATCTTCTTTGTCTTCAAATCTTCTTAGATCTTCAATAAACACCTACACACAAACAACTTTAATCTCTTGTGATCAATCACACACAGAACAGAGTCTGTTAACAATGGATTATCACAAGACGTCTTTAGACCTACAAACAGTTCTATAGATTCTCGTTGATACTTCGATCTAGTTTGAGTAAATCTTATATCAAAAGAGAAGATTCTGAAGCATAAACAAACTAGGTGCAATCAAAGTTCAACAACCTTCAGTCAATCAAATCAATCGAAAACTAATAATAAACTGAAATTATCTAGTTTCCCACCAACGGTACTTGTAGAGCTTCTCAATCCCAAAGAAGTCTTTAAAACGAGCGGTCGTAAGAGATTTCGCCTAATTAGGGTACTTTCCTCTCCGAATAGACGGCTCCACCAGTAACAACACAACTAGGAAGTTTTGCTGGCTCTGAGGATTAGTTTGCTCGAAATGCAAACTTCAGTATTTATAGACCAAGGAATTTCCAAAACCGAATATTCTCAAAGATATGCAATAAAGTACAAAAACGGTTTTAATAATTCCTGGAAATGCTCTGTCCAACTATTGACCGAAATCTCAGTAGAAAATCTCCAATTAGTAAATGCACATTACCAATTTTTATTTTCTAAAGATATGCATTTAATTGCTGGAAATTAAAAGCATATAAAACTAAAAACCGTAATTAAAAGATTCTCAATTTATTTCGATCTTGGATTCTCCTTTAGTTATTAAGGAATATCTTTGAACAATAAAAGATAAGAATGACTGCACATGTTCTAAGTATGTCGAGATATTTACTTTGTAAATCCTTTTTCATATTTACAATCTTGGAACCAATTTGCCACACTTCCAAACAAGTTTAGAATTGGTTCATCTTACTTCCAAGAACTATGTGATTGATTATCCTATAAAATCACCATTAATGGGTTTCACGGTTCTACCAAAACACAAAGCTTCGGTTCTACCTCCATGTGGGTACTAGGATCGATCACACTAGCTTTCCAAAATTTGGTTGACTAGGTACTAGGATCGGTTACCACATTATTATGGTATTTACTTGTGATCGGTTACCCAAGTCATATGATCGGTTACCAATTCCTAAGACTTGTTGTACCTCTTACAAGGATCGATTCCACATACTTGTGATCGGTTGCACCTCTTACTAGGATCGGTTCCCCAATGTCTAGAGTTGGTCATACCAATTACAAAATATCGATCATACCATCTCAAGTGATTACTTAAGATCGGTTCACTAATAAAAGTCATACCAATACAAAAGTCAGGCATTGTGAATAATTTTACCAAGATACACAAATAAGTTATGAGCGGTTATACTAAACACACATATTGGTAATCCAAAGATTTAAGATGAATAACAATACCAATAAGCCTAGCGAGTTCCCTTTCTATTCACAAAACAAGTTTATGAATTGTACTTCCTTTAAACAAATGTAAAACATTGTTTCCTAGGACGAAATATTCACCCATACCCATACATAATCACAATAACATTCATACGATTATGTTGATGTCTTATATACGAAGTTCAAAAGATAGACGTTATACTTCGTATTGTAATTCCTTAATACTATGTCTAACTAGAGTATAATCATTCACATCTTCGCAGTTATGTGTTCAATATGCACGACTTTAAAGATACGTTAGGAATGAAACAGTTCAAGTCAAATATTACTAACCTCAAGAGGAAGGATGATGTCGTCGTTGTAGCTCTTTACTTCTTCACATTCTTCAAAGTCTTCATGTAATACTTGTAAGTCTCATATTCTAGTAACTTTCTAGCTAACCTATACGAAGTTGACTCTAGTAAATAATCAAGCGACTCTTTAAATGAGTTTTGATTCACTAAAATATGACAACCAAACTTGACATACCAACGTTTGGTGGGTTCAAGCGAGCTATGCTCTAACAATCTCCCCCTTTTTCAATTTTAGTGACAAAACTCTTACATCATATGGATAAACAAATTACAAGAATTCATTACACATACACTTGATTCCAAGTTTCAACAACACAATAACCTGTATACATTCAATCCATAAATGCCGCTGTTGACATTATAATAACAAAGCTAATACTTCCCCTAAAGGTAAGATAGGTAGATTTTCAATCTGCACGTCTTTGTTATTCCCTTTGTAGTTAAGATAACCACAAGTATCAATATGATATGTTACTCCCCCTTAGTCTATGCTTTACTCTTTCGTTAGATATAACGTTTAAGCACCATTGTCCTTTCCTTAGTGATACCAAATCACTTATTTACTCCATATATTTCTCCCCCTTTGTGTCACAAAATGACAAAGGTACGAACAAATAAAAGACAAACCGAAAGTATCTTACAAATCTAAAAAGACTTGCATAACCTATAAGAGTTAAGCACGAGGGTTCCACACACAATTTTAGATAACCAATATCAAAACCGAAACTACAAAGTAATTTTGTTTTGATATGCTACCAAGGAAACAATTGCCCGAAGCAATTTTTCCTAATAGTTTAGCAAATCAAAAATTGACTAAGCACCTTAGTTCTTTTGCTAAACCGATTGTACAAATACAATCGCTTGTTCGATAAGACCAAAATAAAGATCAGAATTAACTCTATTTTTCTCATCAGGTTCTAATTATTCAAATAATAACTTAGACTTTTCACTTTTAAACAAGACAAGTACTAGGCTAGTAAACTAGCATTTCTTGTTAAGGCATTCGATTAGACTTTATTAACCGAAACCTCCATTTTGATAAGTCTAACTAAGATCAGAATTAACTTAGTTTCTCTTATTCGGAATCAAATTGGACTAAACAATTGATCCCGAAAACCTTTTTGTGAAGCCATAAACAATTCATACAAACCAAATAAATCAACTTGCATAATTATTTACCTCAACCGAAAGCAATTGAAACAAACATAGACATTATAGTACCGCAATTGCACCGAAATTTTGTAAGCCTAAACAATTGATACCAAACAATAAAGCAACATAACAAAAGTTTTTCTTAACCGGAAACAATTGAATCACACACATACATCCATACACAAATAATGGAATAAACATCAATTGTACCGAAATTTTGTTAAGCAAAAGCAATAAATATATGCAATAAAATCAGGCTTTTCTTAAACAGGAAAACGATTAACTAACAAATTCATTACCTCAGATTCCGCATCCTCTTCACCCCAGAAAGATATATCATTAAGCGCAAGTTCACATAGAACTCTCCCCCGTTGTGTTGTCATCCTCCCGCCAAAATAAAAGAACAACAACAAAGAGCAACCTTTACCAGAGAAAGGTTGAAAACCGGTGTTAATGCGATGCAAAAGTGGAAACCCCGAAACACATATGCTTTTATGCTAAACCAAAAACGATTCAACATATTGTGAATTTTTCACATATTAGTTTCAATCAGAACCCCTTATGATCCTTTGATAAAGCCTACCAACATGGCTAGAACTCAATCCCGCTAAATCAAAAAGTCACACAAATCATAAGGGTTCACACAATATGAGATCGAATATTAAGGTTATGAAAACCGAAATCAAACATCCCATAAACATACATAACAATAATATAAAGCATTCAAGCACAGACTATGTAATCGAAAAACTATCACAAGAAAAATTATAAAATAATATTTTTTTTATTCATAAATAAAAGATAGTTTTATTCAAAATAGACCTTATACAATTATCAAAAACTGATGTCTATTCTCTTTTAATCTCAATTCTTGTGAAGATTGCTTTCAAAAACTGGATTCATATTCTTCCGAGCATTTCCTTTCCCAGTAGACGATTTGTTCATCTCAAACAGTTGAGAATGAAGATCAACTAGTACTTCTTTTGAATCCTTTATCATCAGCTCATGATGTTTAATGCAACTTCTAACAGTAAGAATCTGTTTTCTTAGAGAATCTTGAGGATTATCATGCAGAGATACATCATGAGTTTCAGTCAGAACTGATGCACAGAGTGCTAAATCATCAAGAGACGATCCTTCTTTTGCCAAATTTTCCATTGACACAATATAGTCTTTTTTTCGGACAAGAACAATATATATATATATATATTTAATGGAAGAAAATCAAGGGATAATTTGGTTTATGGAAACCGAATATATTTTTCCCAAAAGTAAAAGATATCGGTTAAGACTATTTTTACTTAAGGAACAAATATGTACATCCTGCCCAGATTTATGCTTCCTCACAATCATATTTTTGGGCAACAAGTGAGGATGCATTTTTCAACACAATCAGTGTGTGTTGAGATGAGAATTATTCTCACCATAGGTAACAAAGACATCCTTAGGATGACTAATAAACACAATAGACTGTGTTTCCTTATGTTCCTCCTTCCTCTTGTAATTGCAAGAGTTTGCAATTTCCTTTTGAGATCTAATAAACTTACCAGCCTTCAAAATTTTATCCCCTTACGAAGAGCCTTGATAAATTTATTTTCATGGAAGATTGCAGTGTGGTTATTTCCTCCACATGAAGAACTTAGTATATTATCAGAACAACTAGTTTCGGAACCTTTTGGTTTTTCAACCAATTTTTCTTTCTCAGACTTCATCTTTATGGTTTTATCTGACAGGAATTTCAAAAGGTTTTCAAGATCTAGGCTTAACCTTTTATTTCCCTTAATTCCTGACTCAAGTTTTTCTAAAAAGTTCTTTAGGAGTTGATTAGACTCATAGGATTCGTCACTGTCAGAGTTGCCAAGAAGTGCATTACAGTTAGATATTCCTTCATAGGATTCTTCCTTCGGAATATCATCTAGAGTAGAGACATAAGCCTTGTTGCACTTCTGAGCTCTTCTGCTGGAACAATATTTAGCCATATGTCCGAATCTTTGGCACTTGAAACATTGGATTTCTTCACTATCCTTTTTAAGACAAAAAGATAATGTATTAGGAACATATTTATCATTAGATAAGATGTCCTTAATTCGTTGTGCTAGAAGCACAATTGTTGAGTTAAGCTCCTTTTCAACAAGTACCTTGTCTCCTTGACAACGTTTCTCAGTTTGATTCTTTAGCAGAATTTATCTATCACATATCTTTAACTTTCCTACAAGAGAGCTTCGAGAAAGTATAAAAAGATCATATGCTTCTATTATGGCATGTTTCTTAGACTCGTATCTGGATGGTAAGGATCTAAGAATTTTGCATACTATTTCCTTTTCAGGTATAGCCCTTCCAAGTAAGAAAGAAGCATTGACAATCTCAGAAAGTTTAGAGTTAAACTCCTCAAAGGTATCGTTATCATTCATTTTAATATATTCCCATTCAGAAGAAAGGGACAAAAGTCGTGCTTCTTTCTCGGAATCATTTCCTTCAAATACGGTCTCAAGAGTATCCCATGCCTCCTTAGATGTTTCACATGACAGAATATGATGAAGAAGATCATCACTTACTGCGTGTATGATGGCATTAAGACCATCAGAGTTCTGTTGTGCAAGAGCTCTTTCTTCATAACTGTAGAATGCTAAGCGTTTAAGCTC
The DNA here is from genome assembly GCA_023531105.1 of Papaver atlanticum. Taxonomy (NCBI): domain Eukaryota; kingdom Viridiplantae; phylum Streptophyta; class Magnoliopsida; order Ranunculales; family Papaveraceae; genus Papaver; species Papaver atlanticum. The sequence goes on from JAJJMB010011896.1 coordinate 126,811, forward strand.
TGCTTTTGGATATTCTACTCTTTGTCTTTGATATCCGTCTTCGATTAATAGCCAAGTATTAAAATCTCGGGATTGAAGAAAGGTTCTCATAGAAGCTTTCCAAAATGGGTAATTCATCCCATTAAATCTTGGTGGTACATTAACTGAATCATTCATAAGATTCATTTTCTTATAGGTTGGATCGCACCAAACACAGATTGTTAGATCTTTTCGTGTTTGCCTGCTCTGATACCAATTGAAAAGACGAGGGTACCCAAATATACCTCAATCTAAAACTTTTCCACCTATAAGTCCTTTCTCCGAAAGTGATTGTCTATGGACTGAGTCGATACAATACAACGAATCGGTTCACACTTCGTGTGATTGTCTATGGATACGAGATCGAGACAATACGACAACAAGATAACTTGCGTGATTGACTATGGATACAAGATCGAGACAATACAAAAACGAAGTATGATTACTTGATAATAGGTTCGGACTTAACCAAACACTATAGGATTGCTATCAAGTAATTAGGAATTAACGTTTGTGTATTTTACTTATAATTATAATAAAACAATTATAATTGCGGAAATAGAAAAGTAAAAGACACAACAAGATTTTGTTAACGAGGAAACCGCAAATGCAGAAAAACCCCAGGTGCTTGTCCAGAATTGAATACTCTCATAATTAAGCCGCCATACAAAATCTAAACCAACTTCGTATAGTTGAGACCAAGCAACTAAACCTATAGTTCACCTAGTTCCCTCAGTATCCCTGCGCCTCCAACTTGTAATAAGTCACGTACTTGGAACAATTCCTTTGGTTCGTATTCCAAACAGTAAAGGAACAACGGTAACAACTCTTTTCAAACAATGTGATATGAGTTTGACAAAAGTCTCTTCCGTTTATCCCAATAAACTTCTTTGTCGGAATCTTAGATCAATCTCTTCAATAACTACCAAAGTAATTGTTTAGACTATGCTATCAATACTCTAAATCACAAAGAATTGTATTGATGCCGATCTACTCAACTAATCTATCAAGATTATCACAAAGATAAACTGATTATAGTTAGATCCCCAGTCGATCAAGTTTTGTGCACACCAAAGATTATGAACTCAAATAAGAAATATTCTTTGTCTTCAAATCTTCTTAGATCTTCAATAAACACCCGCACACAAACAACTTGAATCTCTTGTGATCAATCACACACAGAACGGAGTCTGTTAACAATGGATTATCACAAGACGTCTTTAGATCTACAAACAGTTCTAAAAATCCCCGTCGATACTTCGATCTAGTTTGAGTGAATCTTATATCAAAAGAGAAGATTCGCAAACATAAACAAACTAAGTGCAATCAAAGTTCAACAACCGTTAGTCAATCAAATCCATCGAAAACTAATAATAAACTGTAATTATCTAGTTTCCCACCAACGGTACTCTCAAAGCTTCTCAATCCAAAAGAAGTCTTTAAAACGAGCGGTCGTAAGAGATTTCGCCTAATTAGGGTACTTTTCTCTCTAAATAGACGAATCCACCAGTAACAACACAACTAGGTAGTTTTGTTGGCTCTGAGGATTAGTTTGCTCGAAATGCAAACTTCAGTATTTATAGACCAAGGAAGTTTGGACACCAAGGAATTTCCAAAACCGAATATTCTCAAAGATATGCAATAAAGTCAAAAAACGGTTTTCATAATTCCTGGAAATTCTCTGTCCAAATATTGACCGAAAACTCAGTAGAAAATCTCCAATTAGTAAATACACATTACCAATTTTTATTTTCTAAAGATATGCATTTAATTGCTGGAAATTAAAAGCATATAAAACTAAAAACCTTAATTAAAAGATTCACAATTTATTTCGATCCGGGATTCTCCTTTAGTTATTAAGGAATATCTTTGAACAATAAAAGATAAGAATTACTGCACATGTTCAAAGTATGTCGAGACCTTTACTTTGTAAATCCTTTTTCATATTTACAATCTTGGAACCGATTTGCCACACTTCCAAACAAGTTTAGAATTGGTTCATCTTACTTCCAAGAACTATGTGATTGATTATCCTATAAAATCACCATTAATGGGTTTCACGGTTCTACCAAAACACAAAGCTTCGGTCCTACCTCCATGTGGGTACTAGGATCGGTCACACTAGCTTTCCGAAAATTGGTTGACTAGGTACTAGGATCGGTTACCACATAATTATGATATTTTACTTGTGATCAGTTGCACAAGTCATAGGATCGGTTACCAATTTCTAAGACTTGTTGTACCTCTTACAAGGATCGATTCCACATACTTGTGATCGGTTGCACCTCTTACTAGGATTGGTTCCCCAATGTCTAGAGTTGTTCATACCAATTACAAAATATCGATCATACCATCTCAAGTGATTACTTAAGATCGGTTTCACTAATGAAAGTCATAACAATACAAAAGTCAGGCATTGTGAATAGTTTTAGTAAGATACATAAACAAGTTATGAGCGGTTATACTAAACACACATATTGGTAATCCAAAGATTTGCAATGAATAACAATACCAATAAGTCTAGCGATTTCCCTTTCGATTCACAAAACAAGTTTATGAATTGTACTTCCTTTACACAAATGTAAAACATTGTTTCCTATGACGAAATCTTCACCCATACCCATACATAATCACAATAGCATTCATACGATTATGTCGATGTCTTATATACGAAGTTCAAAAGATAGACGTTATACTTTGTATTGTAATTCCTTAATACTATGTCTAACTAGAGTATAATCATTCACAGCTTCGCAGTTATGTGTTCAATATGCACGACTTTAAAGATACGTTAGGAATGAAACAGTTCAAGTCAAATATTACTAACCTCAAGAGGAAGGATGATGCCGTCGTTGTAGCTCTTTACTTCTTCACATTCTTCAAGTCTTCATGTAATACTTGTAAGTCTCATATCCTAGTAACTTTCTAGTTAACCTATACGAAGTTGACTCTAGTAAATAATCAAGCGACTCTTTAAATGAGTTTTGACTCACTAAAATATGACAACCAAACTTGACATACCAACGCTTGGTGGGTTCAACCGAGCTATGCTTTAACAGATGGGTTGTTTATGAACTCAATTTACAGGAAATAGACAGTTAGAAAAAAGCTTCCTAATGCACAACGACGCAATCAGGTTGTGCTCATCTAGCGTTCGTAAAAATGCCTGAACTGCAAAAAAAAAAAAAAAAAAAAGGAGAAAGAGATTTTTTCCAACGGATGGAAGGAGATGGGAAAATACTAAAGGGTTAAATACTTTGGAAATATTTTAACTTTCAACCCTGGTCAGCTGACGGTCAAGGTGTTTGGCCGAATATAAAAGTCAAGTAACGATTTTTTAACGTTATTTAATCAGTTTACGACCCAAATACATCAACGGCATGTTCTACGACCCATATCCTAATATAACAAAAAATATACGACCTTTTACAAAATACCTCTAAATTTTATAGTCCTACACTGCTCATTAAGAAGAAAGTGTCTTTGTTTAATAATGTTTGTAAACCTAGATTTATCGAGCAGTGGCATGACATGCACGTATGTTTCAATTTTTCTCGTCGTTTTGTTTCATCCCTTCGATTCGGATCAAATATGAGCTCTCAACAAATTCGATACTTGAAAGACTGGAGTTGTTGTAGCTAAGTAAAAAGGCGGATACCGCATAATTCTATCATTCGAATACTTTTTATTTTAACAAGAGTGTTAAGCACGCGCGTATGCGCGTGCGCAGTCGATGGTTCCAACCCATAGTCGATAGTTCTTTCCGTTTGAGGGCACAGACAATGGCTTGTTTCCTGTCTAGTAGATTCCATAGATTAAAATGGGAAAATGAAAGACAAATGGAATAAGGGGTCGGACCAATTCCTATTCGACCATGTTATACCATAAAATTTATTTCTTCCTAAGTTTGGTCCCACGTGTTGCACAAAACATGCATGGTAAACAGTTGTAAGAACATAAAGGGCAATATGATAGTTTGCGTTAATTTCATGTAAAAGCAAAGATAAAAAAAAATCTAGAACTTAGTCTGCTGCCTCTTTCTCTCCATCTATATTTTCATTTTTCATTTTTTCTTCATTATCAGAAGAGTTAAATGTAAGGTTCAAGCTAGCACCCTCTTCAGTTTGTACAGGAATCAATCGATATATCGTCATCTTCTTCATTCAATTTGCTGGTGCTGTAGTATTAAAATTTCCCATATTAACTTTAATTTTTCCATCTGAACTAATTTTTTAATTCAAAACAGTTTGTAATTTCACTGATTCCTTCACTTCGATCAAGTATTGAAACAGATCTGTTAATGGTGTAGAAAGTGTTCCCCCAATGCAATTGAATTGTTGTTAATTTACCTTAACGCCCCCCATTTATTTGTGTTATGTCTTAAAGAAGAAATCAAACTAAGGGCAAATACGGAATATCAAAATTTGCAGCTTCAACTACTGGAGCAGTGAGGGTTCTCTTTATATAATAGAATAGATAGATACTGGTTGGTATATATGCTTCAACTCCAACTTACCCGAGGGTGTGAGAGGAGGTATTGACCAGAGTTTAGAAATTGAAAAACACATTTTCGTACCCTTAGATCCCATAAACCACATGTACACAAGTCTTCTATAATGCAGTCTATGTAGAAAATCTAATGTACTTTAATGAAGTATTATAATACAATGTACAATATAGCAGTGATGGTTCTTCTTGATTTTCACTATCTGAAGTACCTTGCCCAACATATTTATGTCTGACTTCCAAACCTAGCACCAATTCAGGTTTCATTTCATTCGTCTTCATCACATTGTTGAGCCAGGTGGATGGCTAAACATGTTTCTCCATTATGGGAACAGAAGTGGGCGGTTGATCATCAAGCGCCGGACTAGGGACACTTGCTCGCGTGTGTAGGTTACACGCGACGCATTAACGTTAGACGCATCGTTGGTAGAAAAAACGCTGGCGTGCAAGACACAAACGCTAGCGTTGGTCACACAAACGGGGGCGTAAGAAACAAAATCGCCAACGGTCAATTATCCAACGTCCATATTTTCAACGTTATAATTTTCAAAACTATAATTTCCTTCAACCCAATTCATTTTCAGTCACACCACTTCTTTTTCCTTCTTCTAAAACTCTTCTAAACCAAATTTTTTTGATACAATATGAGCAACTTAATAAGAAAAGAGGTCAATTCCGTAAAGAAGAAAAGAAATCGAAGAAATGAACCGGTACCGCGGACTGCCACAAGTGTAGATTATTCTAAAAATCGGGAAGCAGAGTTTGTGTCGCCGAGTGTCGTTGCTGCTCCATCATTAGTCCAAGGTCATGTGTCGGGGGATCAAGATCGGTCTGAGGGTTATTATAGAATGAGAAGTGGATTTTAAGACTTAAAGGTTGTTTATGAAGGTCTACCCCCTCAAGTCCGAGAAAGGGTTGACAGATATCCCTGGCGTGTGCTTTATAGTGTCAAGCCTAGAAGACACGACAACAGAATTACGACTGTATTGATAGAAAGGTGGTGGCCGACGACGCACACGTTCCATTTTATGGATTTTTAAATTGGTAAGCTTGTTTAACTTAACTTAAATTTTATTTGTTAAATAATTATTAAATAATCAAAAGAATTAATTATAGTTGATATTATTCTTGTAATAGGAATTATGCCCCTTGATTTGTATTTCATTTGTGGGATCCCAAGTGGAGTGGGAGATCCGGCACCATACAACCAAGACGAATGGATATCAAATAGTAAATGGCAGACGCTTCTTCCCTCGTTTATAGAAGAAGATATACGTGAAGATCATAAAGAATTAAAAGGAGGTGGGATATTATGTTCAACTTTGAAGGTTTTCCTTACCCAAAGAAGAAACCCAGAAGATGTAGATGACTATCGTGAACTCGAAAGGGTGTTTATCTTATGGGTACTAGGTCAGACGTTCTCTCCAAACTCAACTTCTACTGCTCGTGTTGGTTGGCTTGAAGCGTTAGAAGATCTTGACAAAGCACCAGATTATGACTGGGGCTCTGCAATTTTGGCAAAAATGTATTGTGGGTTGGATCAAGCGTCCATGGGTATAGTTAACTTCACTGGTTTCTGGGGCATCATAGAGGTGAATATCAAAATTATTATTTTTAAATTTAAATAATTTTTATGAACAAATGTAGATTAAGTCAAAATACTAAAATAACGGAGTAATTTGAAAAATTGGTGGTATACATACTTCCGTGTTGGTAAACCAATCCTTAAAGACGATACCCATAGATTTCCAATCTTGGACATGTACGTCTCGAACAACTGGGCGAAGGATACTGGCAGCGACGTCTCGGGTTCCAGTTTTGTTCAGAGGTTTCCACAGATGACTCGGAGCCACAAGAATATTGTTGTGCACCCTTACATTGATTTTCCTGAGTATGGTGGTAATGATGGAGAACGTATTCTTGATTATTCTCTCCGTAGAGTTGTTTTTTACACTCTAGATTTGGATAAAGGGGTTTGGTACCTAGGAGAAAGACTACAATACCAAATACAAGGTATATATGCAATTGCAATTAACCCGCCAGCACAGATGCAAACCTCTAGATCAGAGTTTGATCGGCTAAGAAGAATCAACTGGGAGAGGTATGAAATAAATACAAAGAGAAATATTTGTGAAGCGCAGCATGTCACCTGGTATAGGTAGATTGCGAAGCTTGTAATTGGGACACACAACATGCACATCTATGGGTTTGATTTCCCAGGGTTATCGCGCCTGGCTCATGATGCAAATATCGTTCCTAGCCAACCACCTCAAAAAGATCCATGCTTTATGACTTAACCCACCATCACGGGTGCAAGTTCTTCATCATCTTCGTCAAATATTCCCGAAATTCGTTGGGAGATGCCAAGTATTACATCATAAGGTGATCCAACCACGATCCCCATTGATTCCCAAGCTATGGAACGTGATTATCCTTACTACAATGTAACTGCCAGTTACGAAGAGTTGAAGAGCAAATTAAATGATATATATTGGCTGAATCGGAAAATGGAGGCTATACACTTGGGTGTGTGCCGGAAATGGCACGAGGACACAATGTTTGGATTGAGTCCAACTGTAAATAATGATGGGCGTTAACCGTCTACCGATTCCACCAGGAGCAACAAATCATTACACGATAGTGATAATACAATTGTGGGAGAAACACAAGTACGACATAGTTCTTCACCACAAGTATGACAAAGTACTTCACCACAAACTGTGCATGTATCTCAACCTCAAGTAATTCAGCTAGATCCTAGGCGCATTTCATCATCATTCTCGCCCTACAACCCAAAGTATTGCTACACTGTTACACCACCACAACAACAACAAACATCTTATATGTTTGGAGGACGGAGTGCTTTCCAATCGCCTAATGTTGTTCAACCAGTTTTTCCCCCTATGGAAATTTAGTTAATATGTTGGCAGTTGGGGATATCTCAGGTCCTGGAGAATTCTTGACTCCTGAAGATAACAATGAGGGAGTTAGCGATGAACGACGTTAGAGAGATTGTAATTTTTAATTCTGTTGCATTTGTAATTCTAGTTTTAAAAGTACGACGGTTTGACTTAAATGAAACTACATATGTTTAAAATTTAGCGTTTTACATTAGCTTCACTGAATTACATATGTTTAAAATTAAGCATTTTACATTAGCTTCATTGAATTACATATGTTTAAAATTAAGCATTTTACATTAGCTTCACTGAATTACATATGTTTAAAATTAAGCATTTTACATTAGCTTGACCGGTGAGGAGTACTAGGTGGAGCAACAACTACAACGAAAGGGGTTGAAATTATTTAACACCTCTAGGATTTTGAAACATTTTTCGAAACGAAAAGCCACATTTTTCCATCTTCGCCATTCATCCAAAGATCTTCTTACCATCTCAACATATGTTTCACCTCTCAGTCTATATCGATTGACTTGCATAATTAAATCTACAAAATCATTTACTTCTTTCTTAATTGTACCAAAACGATTTTTTATTTCGCATATAACACGACGAATCGGATTACGGGTGTCACTACAGAACCCATCGTGAATAACTGCCCAGAAATTCACCCATGGATAGTTTGTTGAAGAAAGCTGAGTAAATAAAAAACATAGTTTCTGCAAATAGATTCATCTTCTTCTTCAGTATATGGAGCTCGCCGAACTAATAAGGGCGGATACATTTTCTTTCGACAAATTTGTTGAATTCAAGAATTGAAGAATTTTTTTAAGCTCAGAGAAGAAGAGTAAAGAAGACTAGATGTGTGAATTTGGAGTTGAAATGGGGAGTATTTATAGAACTCAAAATTATAAACGTTAGATGACAAGGATTTTCAGCCGTCCAGATTTAGTTGTTGGCGGTTTTGTGTCAAACGCTGGAGAATTCAGTAGAGACGCTGGCGTGTGAAATAAACAAGGGCGGTTTTGGCAAAAATGCCAGCGCTTTTGGCTCACACGCCAGCGAGTGTGCCACGATCGCCCGGTCTTCCTTTGAGCGCGCGCCTGTTCTTCCATTTCACTCAACAAACCAATATTGGTTTGTTCATCCGTTTTTCATGTTTGTGGAGTCCATAATGGGATCAAAATGAACAAATCTTTGATTTGTTGAGTCCATGAGAACTGCTCTAAGAACTTCATCTATAAGTTCAATAAAAAGCACTTAAAGAGAATAATTTCATTTATATTACGATTGTATTATTACAATATAATACGATTGTAGTCTTATTATTAAAATATGCCAAATTGAAAAGGTGATAGTATCTTTTTTTTTTAAACGGAGGTAGTATCACCTGGGCGTTTATAGCCAACACATGCCAATAGTTGGGTTTAACAGAAGTATAAGAACACAATAACTAGCACTATCAGAGATAACAAAAACAAGGATAAAACCACCCCGATGACACATAGATAATGGAAACATAATATCTTCTAATACACCCCTTAATCGCATATGTTCGCTAACCGCTACAAGGTAAAACATCATATGCCTAGATTACTTGAAGATTTAGTTCCATGTTTTGGATTACTAATTTTTCAAATAAATTACATAATCCCAAGTTCAAGTAGTTGGTGACATGATGATCACCATTTATAGGATAAATCTTTAGAACCAATAAATCACTGCGAGAATACCATAATGCAAAAGTCACAAAGGTGCTTTAGAGAAACTTTCATGTTCTTTTAGATGACTATTTATTTATGTGGAACAATTTTTCTTTTTCAAGAGTTGCCTACGTTAATATGATTTTCATATTTGTAGTTGATATGGCAGCTAAATATTACAGTAGGAGGAGTGTAGGTGATGAATGGTCTGATGATAAACCTCACTTTATCACAACAACAATGTAATTGCCTTGTTTGAAATAAAATCTTTTCTTGGGAAAAAAAATCCCATAAACCACGTGTACACAAGTGTTCTGTAGCACCATGTGAACTGAAAATTTATTGTAACTCAACGAGGTATTAGAGTACAATGTGCAATATAGCAGTGATAGTTCTACCCTTGGAGATAAATCTTCTTGATTTTCATGACCTGATCAAATAGCTTGCCCAACATATTTGTGTTCGACATCCAAACCTAGCAACAGCCTGGTTTCAGTTCATTCATCCTCATCATAGAAACAAATGGATGGGAGCATGGGACTGTAGAAATTCATTCGTAAGTTCATGAAAAAGAACATGTCCAATACTACAATGAATAACAAGAACACATGGTCCTATCTGGAGTGAGTTTTTGGTTCCTATTTCTTCTATCAGGAACTACATCACCAACCAATGGCCTCTAGTCCAGACTTCTACAGTTACTACATTTAGTGGTTTGAAAAACAAAATTCTTATTCATTTTCTAACTGATGTGGATTTCAACAGAGTAAGTGATCATAGACCTTGGTATGCATGTGGTTATCTTATAGTTCTTTATGTTTTTCCTCCTACTGGATGGCCAAGCAACTGTCAAGCAGCTTTTACAAAAGAACTTATGTGGTTGGTGTTATGCAATGTTACTGAGGAATCTACTGAGTTTCAAGATCTAAAAAAAAGTAAATTTTAAGCTTGGTGAACTCATTGAAGCTAAGGAACCATATGGTAACCATCCTCTTAAGAAACATGTCAAGATTTGTGTTAGAATTGTTGTTCAAAAACCTCTTCCAACAGGTATCCCATTAGTAACAATAGGCAGAATTCAACCTTTTCTCATTAAGTGCAGATACTTTATGGTGCCAAGGTCCTTTTTATATCTTGTAGAATTAGTGATCACAAAGAGATCACATGTACTAAAAATAAACCTAAACCGGCTCGGGCGGAAAATCTAAGTCATTCACCAGGTCGTCTACCAGATTACTGTAACAAGATAGATGCAACCACAGCCAGCACAATTCTCCCTTATCATCTAACCAACGAAGGCTTTACCTAACAACCCAGCTTCTCAAATCGTCAATGATACTGCAATGACAGAAGAACTGAAATCCATACCTCTAAGGAAAGAGGAAATCAGTTATTGTGCAAGATAGCTCTTCAAAGAAGGATGCAAACTCCATCTACAGAAAGCTGAACATGGGTCCTTTCACTAGTAGATCTCTAGCTCTGAAAATCTATGAATCTGGTCAAATTGACAACAATATAATAAATCTTTCAGAAACTGGTCTCCATGTTATTCAAAAACCAACCACTTCGGAGCTAAATGGCTCTGAGCAGACACAAGTTAATCATTATATGGATCTAAAGCATTCTTCCAAGGGATTTAAGACTGCATCCATACCTTCTCAGCCCACTACCTTATCTAGAGAAGAAGTTGTCTCGCTAGCCGATGAACATGATGCTCTTAGTAACCTCAAAAGAAATATCAATCCTCGTGCTGATGTTAAAAAACGTACTAAAGCTGCTGAATCTGCTCAAGCTAGCGCTGCTTTGGTTACTCTCTCGACTCCTGTCTACAATGAATCTCCATAACCATATTACAATACTTTTTTTCCACCTATTACTAATCTTGAGCACCTTTGTCAAATTATTGAACCCAACCAAGATGATCTCTCTCATCAATTTGTCAATCCCTATGGTACTTTCCATCTTCCAACTAGTCACTCCATGGCGGATCATAATGTATGTAATAATTCTTCTCATGAGGATGCTTCTTTTGTTCTCAATGCAACACAAGGAGGCCAAGCAAGTTGGTGATTCTTCTGGTTCTCAGCCTAATGGTAGTGTCATTCCTACCACTCGGATAACTCTCTCCCCTAATACCTTTGTCTCAAATACTGTCACTCTTATTACGGTTCCTTATGTTCCTTTACACCATGTTAATAATGTTAACATTTAGAGGCTAGGAAAAAATCTTCTAATAAAGAGTTGAGTATTTTGTTGAAGAACTTGAACCCTGATATTCTTTTCATCTCTGAGACAAAGATGAAAAAGGATATTGTTGCTCGAAAATTAAAGAATTTGGTCTTTCCTTGTACTTTCAATGTTTCATGTATCGGTAGGAGTGGTGGTTTGGTCTTACCTTGGAGGCAGGAATTGGATCTCAATAATATCTCTTCTAACTCTAGAGGCATCTATGTTACCACTAATGACATCATACACTCCATATATGGTGAACTGAATCAGACTCTTATAGATGTTTTTGGGCTAGCCAAGACAAAGATGAAAAAGGATATTGTTGCTCAAAAATTAAAGAATTTGGTCTTTCCTTGTACTTTCAATGTTTACTGTATCGGTAGGAGTGGTGGTTTGGTCTTACCTTAGAAGCAGGAATTGGATCTCAATAATATCTCTTCTAACTCTAGAGGCATCTATATTACCACTAATGACATCATATACTCCAAAACTTGTCACATACACTCCATATATGGTGAACTGAATCAGACTCTTATAGATGTTTTTGGGCTAGTCAGAATAATTTACCTCTTGTCCCTAGAGGTGAACCAGCCTTCTTCGTAGGTGATTTTAATGCTTTGCTTAGTCATGATGATAAAATGGGTGGCTTAGAACTTGATGATAATGATTTTCTAAATCTTAAAACTTTCTGTGAAAAATTTGACCTACATGATCCATGTTTTTCTTTACCTAGATTTACTTGGTCCAATATGCAATGTGGTGCTGACTTGATTCTAGAAAGACTTGATAGATGCTTAATAAATCATGATGCTGAATTTTTCTTTCCTAAATTTTGTGTTAATAATCTCCCTAGAGATTCCTCTAACCACTGCCCCATGCATATAGGTTTTAAATTTGAAGGTGATTGCATGCCTAAACCCTTTCATTTCATGGGTATGTGGATCACTGATACAACCTGTAAGGACATTATAGCAAATTCTTGGTGTATTCATGTGGAGGGATCCCATGCTTTCAAACTTAAAACCAAATTACTTAACACTAAAAAAGGTTTGAGAGTCTGGAATAGAAATTCATTTGGAAATGTCCAAACCAATATTTCCACCACCATAAATGAAGAGGTACGACTCTTGGAAGGAGATAAAAATACTCCATATTTCCATAGAGTCACCTTGTTTAAAAGAAAAAGAAATGTCATCAGCTGGATTAAAAACAACTCCGGAGATATCCTTACTGATAGAGATAGTACTGGTGCCTCCTTTGTCGACTATCTCAAAAATATTTACTCCTCACATCCTCAATCTTTCCAAGAAGAGATGTTGCTTGACCTCCCATCCAAATTTTTATGGATGATAATAACTGTCTGAATATTTCTTTATCTCCTGAAGAAATCAAAAATGTTGTTTTTCAAATTGGGGGGTGGGGGTTGGGGGGGAGCTTCTGGCCCTGATGGTTTCACTGGGTTTTTTCCCAGAAACATTGGGATATTGTTTGTGAGTCTGTTATTGAAATGGTGCAAACTTGTTTTAGAACTGGTCATGTAGATCAATTTCTCAACCATACCAATATTTCCCTCATTCCCAAGACCCATACTGTTGATTTTGTCTCTCAGTATAGACCTATAGGTTAATGTAATTTTTCTTATAAAATTCTTTCTGAAACTGTGGCTAACAGACTAAAACTCTTTATGGATGGTTTGGTCTCCCAAAACCAAAGTGCCTTTGTTCATAGAAGAAGCATAGCTGACAACATCCTTCTAGCCAATGAGGTGGCTTTTACAGTGAATGGTAAGGAAGTTCTAGCTGCCATTAAACTTGATATGTGTAAAGCTTATGATAAGATTAAATAGAACTTTTTGGAGAAAGTTCTTAGAAAGTTGGGTATGTGTGAATACTAAACATCTTTGATAACCCAATGTTTGGGCACTGTCTCTTACTATATGTTACTCAATGGTGTCCCTACTGGCTAATCCAAACTGAAAGGATGCCTTAGGCAAGGGACCCTTTACCTCCCTATCTTTATATCCTTTGTTCAGAAGCCTTATCTGCTTATATTGATAAATTCACTAGTCACTAGAATAAATTTGGTCTAAGGTATCAAGGTTTGTAGAAAAAAAAAACCCCCAACTCACTCACTTATTCTATGTTGATGATTGTTTGTTGTTTTCTATAGTTATTGTCCATGATTTCAATATCATTAAGGATTATCTGCATAAGTACTGCTCTGGTTATAATCAGGAAATCAATTTTGATAAGTCTGGTATTTTATTTAGTAAAGACTTACCCCTCCTCTCTCACTCAGTAACTCTCTAATATTCTCAACATTAGCTCTCGGGACCGGGGAGAACAGTACTTGGGCACTCTCATTAGTTTCTAGAAGTATAAAATCCAAACTCATATGAGTATCTTACAGTCTATTGATGCTAGAATCACTTCTTGGTATCACAAGATTTTAGCTCAAGTTGTTTAAACTTCTCTGGTTAAACATGTTGGTCAGGCCATCCCCATTTACCAAATGGAAGCTTTTCTTATTCCAAAAGCCACATGCAGAAAATGGATTCTCATATCTATAAATTTTGGTGGGGAATCCCTCGACCCTGGGATAAAAAACTTTATTTACTTGGCTGAGACACTCTTTGCTCTCCTAAAAGTGAAGGGGGTTTAGGATTTGGAAGAACTGAATTGAATAACCTTGCTATGCTAGCTAGGAATGCTTGGAAGTTGGTTGAAAAACCCGAATCTCTTATAGGTACTATCCTTAAAGCCAGATACTTCTCTAATATTGATTCTTTGAATGCTAAATGCCCTTCTACTTGCTCCTGGACTTGGAGATGTCTTTATACTATTAAGGAACTCATAAAACCTTTTATATCTTGGATTGTTGGAGATAGTCAGTTTATTGACCCTTGGTGAGATAACTGGATTCCCACTCTAGGCTCTGCTAGGCCTAACCCTCTTGTCCCTAATTTGAAAGTTTCTTACTTTATTAATTCTAGCACTAGATCTTGGAATGTTTCTAGGTTGAACACCCATTTTGACAATGTTTTAGTCCAGAAGATTGATATTGTTCCCTTAAGCCAGCTATACTCTCCTGATAAGAGGACTTGGGAGATTTCAAAGAATGACAAATTTAGCACTAAATCTGCCTACTTGGGTCTCAGAGATCTTATACCTTACCCAAGCAATATTCTTTGGAAGTGCATTTGGAAACTAAAAGTACCCACCGTATCTATCTTTTTAATTATTTGGAAATCTACTAGAAATGCTTTGCCTACTAGAACTGTTCTGCAAACTATAATGCCAATTGACACCATCATTTGCCCAAGATGCCTTGCTTGTAATGAGACTGTTATGCATGCTTTGGTCCTTTGTCCATTTGCTTGTTCTGTTTGGTCTTCTACCTCTCTTGTTTTACCTATTCTGAATTTTTCCAACTCTACTTTGCTTGAGTGGTTTGATCATTGGCTTGTTAATGCTGTTACTTCCCTCACCAAGGAGTCAATTTTTTTTTTTTGTTGTTGTCATATGGTCTATCTGGAATAGTAGAAACAATTTGATTTTCAGTAAAAAAAAGAGAGGAGAACCCTAGTGCAGTTATTGCCAGAGCTAAATGCATGATCACAGTTAAAGGCCCTATTATACCTCTTATCCCCTATCCCATTGTCATTGGTGGTGCTTCTTGGATGCCTCCTCCTTAAGGATGGTTAAAAGGGAATATTGATGGTGCCTTTGATCTTGAATCTATGGCTAAAGGTGCAGGTTACATAATTCGTGATGCTCTTGGGAAATCTTCTTTTTGTGTTGCGATCACTTCTGAAGCCTACTCTAGGAAGAAGTGGAAACGAGAGCAATTTGGGCAGTTTTGATAAAAACAGTGGAGCAGCAAATTACTCATTTCATTGTCGAAAGTGACGCCAAAACACTAATTGACCAATTTTCTCAAGGGAACTTCGATGGCAGTCAACGGACGGATGCCCTGGTTAAGGATATTTCTTTTTTCAGTTCTAGTCTTGTATCTTGTATTTTACTTTTCAACCTAGAACTTGCAACAATGTAGCTCATACCTTGGCTATTTGGGCCAAAGACAACTATGAAACTTGTTTCTGGTCTAGACCTCCAATTTAGCTTTTGCCAACTGTTGGGGCAGACCTCTAACCTTTTTTTAGGCGGTTGATTATAAAAAAGGGAAAAAAACACATGGTCCCTATATTATGCCTCTACAAAGAAACTACTATATCAAACAAATATGTAACATATGCATATGGCTGCAGATGGTACAAAATCATGTGCTGATGCACATGTCAACTGTCCACCACTATGAACCATGAAACTCCCTATCCCACTTGGTATAATACTAATTCACATTATAACATGGGACGAATTGTTTCAGACCATTGAACTTAACAATTCTAGTTCCAAAAATTGAGAAATCGAAAGAAAGAAAGAAAATATACACACAAAAAAAGAACTACAAGTATAATCAGATTACGTAGGGGCTATTTGATAACCATTATTTTAATGGATTATCAGCTCATAATCCATTATGCAGATTATAATGGATTTTATATGTGTTTGGTAACCATTATAATAAATTTATTATTTTAATCATAATTGAAAAAATCCATTATTTCCATAAATAGAAAAAGGTGTTTTGAAAATTTATTATAATCAATTATTTTTTCCAACAAACTTAAATTGAATTTTTTCTTCTTATTTTTTCTAAACTATCAAGAGAGATACAAAAAAACTACATAGGACTAAAAAAAATCATAGATCATTGTTCTTTTCTCTCCTTTTTGAGATTATCATTATAAGATAATCAATTATTTGAAAAAAAAAGTGTTTGGGGAAATATATTTAAAAAATGATTATATCAAAATCATTTATCAATTTATGATTGTCTATAATCATAAATTTTACCAAACAATACCTTTTTTTTTCGAAAAAAAAGGGAAAACCTCGTACATTGATTAAAGTCTCCTCTTCCTCGTTGTGTAGAGGGAGATAAAGAGCATTAGTTACATTCGTATTCCAGAATTGGAATTGAAAATATGAAAACCAAACAAGACCTAAATGTAAGGTATGAAAACCAAAAAAAAAAACAGACTACTTGACCCTTCCAACCAAATTACCATGATTTGCAAATCCTTCCAGCCAAGCAGACCCTTGGAGAGAGTAAAAGTATTATCAAATGGCAAAAAAAAATGTAATGACAAATTAACCCTTGGCTTTTGTATTTGTCGCCCACCACAACCGCTCTTTCGTTGTTTACCCTTCATGGTTGGTTGGCTGATCGTTACTGAGTACTTACTGGATAAATGGCGACAAAATAATATCCATATCATCGAATAAGTCAAGAATATTCTTAAATAATATCCCAACCCAAATATGGTGTGACATTTCACCACCTTCTTATTCTTTATAGAATTTGGGGTCGTGCTCTCCCACGTGACAGCGCAAGAACCCATTATAAGCTAGCAGCTTGGTCGTCGTCAGATCTTGCATCCAACGGATGCTATTATACATTGATGAGTTTGTATTTTATTACAGTTGTGAAAAAAAATTAATTACAAATTAATCCTCTACTATATTTATATTTAGTATTTGGTATAATTAGATATAGTTTCGGTGGTTACTTCAAAAATTTGTGTTTCAATCTGTAAAATCATGAGATATAGTTCCGGTGGTTACTACAATTAGACATGATCTCAAAAATTTAATATTTCTGATGGTTTTAGAACTGATATTTTTGTTGTAACTTAGGATGTTCATCATGAGAAATCGAAACCCCTAATGTCACTTAGGGATTACCTAGTTCTCAACTTTATGATCAATGATAATTCACAGAAGTAAAATATCAAAGGTTTGTTGAAATTAGCCATGATGTTGTAAAGAGATTCAAGGAATATTTCTACTCTAATCCAATATCATTAGCAAGCGAATAAACGGATCTTCAACATCAATTTTAATACACTACCTTTTAGTTGGACTAACTAAACCATTTTTCTGATTAAAAAACAACAACTAAACCATCTTCAGAAAGAATGAGCAAGAGAATGGGAACGAGGAAGCCCTTTTAAAACTCAAGGAAGAATATATATATGTTCCATAATAATTGAAGGTGGAATCTCATATTCTGATTTGCAGAGATGATAAAAACATAAAATAGATCTCTGACTTTTCTGGAAGAACAAAATGTATGATTCAAAGTCCAGAAGATATGAAAAGATGAACTGATTCGATATAAGTTTGGAGGACCTGATAATAATTAACTTTACTCTTAGATGAATCCTTATCCTTGAGATACGAAATTTGATAATCTAACGGCAACGAACCCGCTAGCTTATATTGGTGCCCTGCACTGTCGTGCGGGGTATAAAGTGAAATTTGTGGCATTTCACCACCTTATTCTTCTGCATAAAATTGATAATGTGTAATTTGGTTTACACCGTCGATTCAAATGATTCCTTGGAAGCCGGGACATGAAATAGTCGGGAATTCAAACATCTGATCTGGAACTGGGCTAACCCAAGTTGGTTAACATCGCATATGACTACTTAATTGATTAATGATTGAATCCAGGCTAAGCAATTACCATTACCATTTCTAGGTCGGTAAAAAAAAAGCGCTTAAACAATTATTCCGACAAGCGATATCAATTTTGAAGTGACAAAAATATCATCATCAGTAGCTTGTTTACCTCGAAAGATACATTGAATCTAGACATACTATGCTATCGACTTCAAAATATCCGAATCACAGCAGATAAACAAACAAAAAAGAAAAATAATAATGAGAGGCCCGTACGTCAGCAAATGCGATAACAGTATTTTCTTTTCCTATGACAGATACATTGAATCTAGACATGCTATGACATGCCTATAAAAAGGACTCCAAGGCACCGGCATAGTTCGTTAAGGTGAACCTAATCAAACCAGCCATACCTAGAAATCCAAATCATTCATTGCCATTTATTTCTTTCCTTCGCTAATTCTCTTTTCTCCGGTTTTATCAGAATCCAGTAATGGCTCAAAATATTACAGATGAGATTTTGAGACAAAGAAATGAAGAGTTAGAAATTGAATTAAAGAAGAGCTTGGAGAGAGAAGAAAGAACGAGACGAGAACTTGAAAAAACTACACAGAGACTTTATGTTGTTGAAGAAGCAGAGGAAAGACTGTGTTCTCAACTTGGTGAATTAGAGGCTGAAGCTTTAGACCATGTACGTTTATATAGAGCACAGATTCGGTCTTTAAGTGAACAGCTTTCTCAGGCTCAAACACTTCTTCAATCTATTAATTCTTCTTCACCCAACCAATTTATCAAAGTCGGGTATTAGATCAAACATAAAACACCCCAAAAAAATCATGTGGGTGAATTTATAAATATTACTTGGGTTTGTTTCTTGTTTGATTTTGAGATGTAAGAGTTTATGTAAATCTCTTGGATGAGTTGTGAGAAATTGTTGGTTCTATGTTTTTGAAATAATCAGTCGAATGTAAATTCAAATCTAGTTACCTTCAACAAAAAAAATTGTTGTTGCAAAAACTAAAATTAAAAAAACTACACGAAATCCTCACTTCAAAAAATTAGAGTAAAAAGTGAAAGACCAATTAATTACCAGAGGTTTTGAATGACACTAGTTTGAGAAAGAAGAGGATCAAGAACAAAGAATTGCTCAAGACCAATCACCAGTACTGCAAAACTTAGCCAACTCAACTCTCTCATAGATAATTGATGAACTTCCATTTTTAACACAGCAACCAGATAAAGAGAGATCGGATTTTGCTCTTTTAACTGCAGCAAAACCTGATTAAAAAAAGAGACGCCTGTCTTATACCTCAGAGACTTTAGTCCCGCCTTGTTTTCAACTATCAAGCTAATTCTATTCTCGCGTTTTTAAGTTAAGTCCCACCACCTATTGATCTCTCTATATCATGGGTGCTAGAAGGATTGTGCAACTGTGAGCTCCTGTTCATGAAGTCCAGGTACTCCTGCACCAAAGAAACAGATGAATATGTCAAAATTGCCGAAACAAATCTCCATAAATTTTTTTTAGCCACTCTGAAGTCAATATGCTGTATCACACATGACAAGAAGTGTGGTTATCATTACCTGGAGTATAGCAACTGCCGCAAGTTTGTCGACGGCAGTTTTCTCATCAAAACGGCGACGATTTATTGCCTCAGCCTTGTAGTCCACAATTTTGTTATTATTATGGAGATACTTCAGAGGGTTTATGGTATTAAGAACGATCTGATAAAGACAGCAGTAATTAGAACGACGATCATCCCCCAAGCCAGAAATAAGTGAAGTCATAAGGCACCGATCATATAGAGTTACACAAAACACATAGCATTTAGACGAAGCAGGAGGAGTGAACGCGCACTTGGGCTGCTCATCTTGCTTCACAAACATTAGCACACTTGAGTGATCATCTATGTAATGCGTAGCTTCGACTGACTAGTTTGATTATTCCATATTGGAGTGACTGGTCGTGTCAAGTGCTTTCAGTAAGCACATAAACCAGCAGTAGACACATATTACTATATGAGAAAATCCTATCGTTAACCAAATGGGGAAAAAAATGATTTATACCTAAGATTTTCACTTTAATTTCATCTGTAGATATCAGCTTACCTCTGAGGGTTTTAGTGTGAAAAAGTGGTATTATCGCTCATAGTAAATACTTGAATCAAACATGATGATGAAAAATCACATCAGAATCCTAAGGTTAATCTGTTCATAATAACATTTGATTTTTTAGATTCTTATGTCTAAGAAGGCATTCTCATATCCTCTTTTTCCTGAGCATCACCTAGAACTGGTTTCAGCAAGAAGGATGTTGGGGTGAATCCTAAAGCTTCTTAGCAATGTTGTTTACCATGTAAAGCCTATGGGCACCACTTGAAATGCAGCATTAATCAATTCATCCTACTCAATCCCTAGTTGTTTATGGCTCCTGCGTATAAAAGCCCCATGAAGGAGAGGGTGAGAAATCAATACCCAAGAACATGCACAAATGATGAGAGAGTTATATGAATAGAGCTGCATTCTTCGGCTCAGGGTAGTCACAAGCGAAGTGTCCCTTATCAAAGGCGTAGCATTTCAGTTTGGACTCTATTGCCTACAACGCTTAAACCCATGTGGTAAGCGCTTTCCATGGGTGTAAAAGCAGCAACGACTCGCTATTTGGCACTCAGCTTCTTGCTCAACATGGAATGACTGAAGAACACTGCCGTCAGCTTTTGGTCATGAATCAAGGTGAAGTCACCCAAAGGTGCTAAGCTAGAGTGGTTGGTACCCTAGTTGTACACCTTAAAATTCAACCCTAAACTGCATAGACCAGTAGAATATGTTCCATCATAATCCAATCCTAGTTGTTCACTATATAGATTCATGGTTGTGTGGGTAAACCTCATATTCTTTGAAAAATTCGCCACGCATGCCGCTTAACATTGTAAAGTTCACACTGTAATCTTTCTCAAATCAAGCTAAGAAAGCAATCCTAAATCAAATACAGGACACACCTTTACGGAACTATAAATCCCAAAGGCCATTCTTTATCACACACTTAAATAGAACTTAAACCCCTGAAGCAGATTCAGTGATTGTTTTCGACTCGGAAAATAATACCACTGATTCACACTATAAAACCCTTTGAACCAAGGTGAATTTATGGAGATGGGGTTGATGAGAGGAAAAAAACTTTCTGAAACAAGAAAAAATAAAAATAAAAAACCTTGCTTTTGATTTTTAACTATTTGGGGATTTTTTTGCATATAAAGTGTTGACTTTAGGTGGTTACTAAGAACACTTCAAACAACCTAGCACATAGAAACAAAAGACATGTCAGGAGCTACAGGTTTGGTTCAAGGAAGACCTTAAAAACTAAAAGTCTAGACTGATCCAAAACATACCCACCTCCGCCTTAAGAACCAACAGAATAGTCAGAACAACAGTCACATGAAAGGGTTTCCTTAACGCCTATTAGGTCAACCTCCAGTGTGTCTATTAGGTCATCAGCACATCCTATTCATTAACGCCTGTTCTATCTGGATGAAAAACTCCTAAAGATATTGAGGACTAACCTTTGAAGTAAAATGCTCCTCCCAATATGTAAATTTTACATCTTGAAGTTCTTCTCGCCTACGGAGATCTTGAACTAGATCTTTTACTTGGAAACTCTAATCCAAAGAAAAACAGATGGTGATCAATAAGAAATCAAGGCGTTCAATGACAGAATCACAAAACAGAGACTCACTTCTACTTGTGAAACATTTCGAGTATAACA
This sequence comes from Papaver atlanticum, assembly GCA_023531105.1. Classification (NCBI taxonomy): domain Eukaryota; kingdom Viridiplantae; phylum Streptophyta; class Magnoliopsida; order Ranunculales; family Papaveraceae; genus Papaver; species Papaver atlanticum. The sequence continues at coordinate 148,457 of JAJJMB010011896.1, forward strand.
GCAGCCGATGACGAGCCCCCCTAAAGAAAGTTCGGAGATCTGCATAAGAATGCCAGCAATCAATCATACTTGAAAAACACAATGCAAAGTTTGGACGACCAAGCATGACATAATGTTCTCATCCTAATTCACAATGCTAGGTTAGCTGTTACTTAGAAAAATACTACATAAGCTGTGGCTGACAGTGGACCAATATCATCAATTAAAGGGAAATATGCATCAGAAAGTACTTTTTCCTGAGTGATGCGGAAATCAATTTCTGAATGCTCTTCTTAAAATGTTCCAAACATGTAAAGAACTTATAAAGAAAAACAACCAAATGAATTGATGAACTTACCAAAGTACGGAAATCTTTCGCCATTAGATCGATATTTGTCTGTTTACGGACTAATACGCTGCAGCAACATAATACACACAACTACATTAGTAACACAAAGTGTAATTGAACTAAGACAAAACCAGATAACAGAGAAGCAAATGGTGATCCAAAACATGGCCAAATTCAAAAGAACAGACAGCATATACACATAAGGAAAAGGAAACGTAGCTATATAAAATTCACAAACGTTGTGGTCCATAGGATGTTCCATTTGTGGGGGAAATTTCCTTGGTTCCAAAATCAGTTCCACAATATGCTCGAGATTAGTGTTTTCTGTATCCACTACACAATTACAAGAGTTAAAAACCTCTTTCAACTGGTCGCTACTTGGTAGAAAAAGCATAACATTCCTGCAGGACCAAGATGAAGGTTTTGGTCCAACTAAGGTGAAACTTACGTAACTCCTTCTGGAAGGGAACTTGAAATACATGTGTAAAACTAGATTTTCGTTCATACAAAAAACGGAAAACTAGTTTGCTACAGCAAAGTAAGAATGCTGATACCGCAAATTTCCATCATTCATAACACTTTTGTTTTTAATAGTTGATACGCTTTAACTCCAACTTACCTGAGGGTGTGAAAGGTATAGACCAGAGGCTGGAAACAGAAAGACACAGTTTTGTGTCCTCAAACCCCAAAACCACGTGTAGACAAGTGTTCTGTAATTCCCTCTAGGCAGAAAATCAATGTACTTCAATGAAGTATTAGAGTGTAATGTGCAATATAGCAGTGATTGATGGTTCTACCTTAAAGGTAAAGCTTCTCAAAGTTTAATAGTTGATTGGCTTTAACTCCAGGTTACCTGAGGGTGTGAGAGGTACTAACCAGGGGTTGGAAACTGAAAACACAGTTTCGTGCTCTCAAATCCCATAAACCACACATAGACAAGTGTTCTGTAATGCCCTCTAAGCAGAAAATTTAATATACTTCAATTTAGTATTAGAGTACAATGTGAAATATAGCATTGATGGTTTTACCTTAGAGGTAAAGCTTCTCGATTTTCACGATCTGAAATAGCCAGCCCAACATATTTGTGTCCCACATCCAAACCTAGCAGCCGTCCTGGCTTCACTTCATTCGCTTTCATCACAGTACGAAACAAGTGGACGGGACTTAAGTACTTCATCTGTAAGTTCACGAAGAGAACATGCTCAATGAATAACAACGACACAGAATAAGTTGGGAAGTTAACAAAATGTGATGATGACAAAGTCAGGAAACAGCTGTTTAGCCTTCTTTTGGTTCCTAAACTGTTTTCCTAAAATAAAATCAGTATAAAAATTGCATGTGTTGATGCACACGGTTATGTCAAGCATACGGTTATGAGTCGTACAAAATTGCATGTGTTGATGCACGTGACAACCATTATATACCACAAACTTCACATCCCATTTGGTATACTAATTCGAATTTACATGTAAAAGGTGCATGTCCTAATGTGTTATGTGCATATAAAAACCCTCTACAGCCTATACCATATGGTGTCATATCGATAAGATTTCAAACTAACATAAAACAGTATAAACATGACACAGGAAGAGATTGCCCCAGTCCACTAGAACATTACAAACACTAATCTATTCTCTTCAAACAGATAAGTGACAAAAAAATAATCATGTAAATGTAACCTAAATTGTTCCCAGGTTGCCAATAAAGGTACCTAAATCTAAGAGTACAGAGTGACGCCTCCAGCCAAGTCATAAGATTTTTCTTTCAGAGTCGAAAGCATTAACTTATTATCAAGTCAAGTATTACCTCTAATCCAAATGCAGAATTGTAGCTTAACTATCTATAGTTATCAGAGTTTGGAAAGAAGAAGTGCTAGCTCCTCATCAGACACCTTGACTTCCACACAAGCTCCTACTGATACAGCAAGTTGTGCAGCTAATTGGTGCTTGCACTGGAACAGAACGGAAATGAAAAACAAACACTCAGTACCACAGAACCTCGACAACAAAATTGAAATACACCAATAATAATCCAAAGTGAGGGATTATCTCTACGGCGTAACCATAAAGAAGGTCAAAGAAAACATGAATCTTACACAGATCTGTTCTCCTTTGTTGACAATGTCGTAAAAGAAAGAATAACAAGCACAATAATGTTCAGCAAAACAGAAATACTCTTCCTTTCTCCTTGACTCTCCCACAACCTGATACATAAAACCATGAAAAATTCAACAACTAATCCAAATGAACAAAGATAAGAAACAAAAACAAATGAAGAATAATGTTAACCTGAAAAACGCAACGGCCACTAGGTTCTCCAACAATTCTCTTTACACCTCTCTGATCAACTATCTTTGTAGCACGCTCGAGATTCTTCCCGTACAAGAAATGCAATCTGAACTACAAAAACACCCAGTCTTCAAAAACGCGTTTCTTCCTTAACAATTCTAGTTTCAAAATTCAGAAATTGAAATTAACAAAAAAAAAAAGAAAAAAAAAAAAGATACTAACATGGAAAGATGATTATCAGTAATTGAACGAGTCGATTTAATCTCACGCAAAACTGCTTCTGCAACCAAATTGCTTGAAGACATTTAAATTTTATAGTTCCTACAAACAAACAAGAGAAACATCAAATCGTAGCTAGGGTTTACAAACAAACAAAAAAGAAGTACGTGTGCTTCAGCAGATTCGGTGAATTGAAACTACTATTCATCAATCTGAGTAACGTGACAATCAAATCAGTAGTGTAAAGGATATATTCGCTGAGAACTTACATTAAGACGATGGCTTGCATTTGATGCAACGCCGCGGGAAAATGTTTTTCTTTGTTGCCAAATTTAAAGGAGATGCGGGTAGAGTGTTCGTTTCTTTGTTTGCCTCAAAGGGAAACTCGGATCGGGGAAACAGTGGACTGATTTGAGTTTATGAGTCTCTAATATTTATATACGCCTTCGCTTTGGAAATGACTTGTAAAACAAGATCAGGCATGAGCGGAAATGAGTCAAATGACCACCGGTAGTCTGGTATATAGTGCAAGTGATATCCAACAATATAAATATTGGCTGAATTCAGCTATACGGAAAATCCTCCTGCGGAAATGAGTCAAGTGAACCCTGAATTCAGCCATATGGAAAATCTTCTTGCGGAGATGTATTAGCTGTGAAAGTTGGGTGCTAGTTGCATACGGCTTTCATAGCAACAGATTATCAATGCGATTTGGTACTCGTTCTTCAATGAAATGATCAAACTGGGTATATTTAAGAAAGCTTTCTTATCTTATATAATATATGTATATCGATTAATTAAAATAGATACAACCCCTCGCACATTTATGCTTATAACTAGCCACACCAACACACAAAGCAAAATATGTTACAAAAATGAAGTTCATAAGCATTACAACAAGAAATAACAAAAACACTCATAAAGGAAATCCAAACCCCATAGCATAGCTAACCAAGTTTCTCCCTATCTTTTTCTCTTCACATTCGTTTGAGTTTATTGGGATCAGCCAATTGTGAGAAGAAATGAGCAAGGTAAGTAAATATACCTGCTATGAAACAAATAATCAAGTTTAGAATGTTAAAAAAGTAATCCTTGTAATTTGTCTTTGGAGAATGAGTTCTGTCAGAGAATATCAATGCCCTATATATCGCTTCAGTTAACGCATATGCAGTAATTGGGTCTGATTCTTCAGCTAAAATTCCATGCTCAGTTAAACAAACAATGTCATATGTTCCACTTGTTTCTGATATTCCCAAGAATTCACATATCTTAATCCGGCCATCGATCCTTTCTTCTACCGTTAACTTATCACCATGCGTCATGATCAAGATTGGATTTTCATCTGTCATTAAAAAAAAACAATACAAAAAAAAAAACACCTTAAATCCCAACCCTTCAAACTAGGAGTCATATGTCCTATGTTAGGGAAGAAATAGAAATACTTACTGGATTTTCTCATAGAATGAGAGTAGAAGAGTTCTTTGGTAGACTCCAACGGCTTTGAATCACCATTCAATAGTGCTTTGTAAGTCTCTGCAATGTTCACTACCACCATAGCGCAGTTGACTCGCCTCCTTATAAACCTAGAAGTAGACGGCATTATAGGCCCCGTCAAATTTTCTTCTACTCCTGGTCTACGACAGAGTTGGTGATGGTGAATTCCTGTCACCATCCAGTTATTTAAACCTTGTAGACTCTCATCTAATTGACTGTAATCTAAACCTCTCGAGTCGTAAACACAAAATCCACTTCTCATAGATCTTAAAACATTGTGTTCTTCCATGAACATCGTTGTATACTCTGATGACACCCCTGTACATACACACAAAATGTAAAAAAACTAAGTTCTGATAGTGACTTATGCAAAAATTACCATCAATGTTAACCCAAACAAAATGTACCAAAACACCCTTAGAACAAGTGTACAACGAGAAAGTAGGCATTCCCTCCAAACAAAAGCGGCTGAAATTTTAAGTTTTAAGCAAGAAAGTTCCGAATATGATCAATGAATTAAGTTTTACTACTGGAGTTTTTCATTAGTGGTGGCTTAAGAAATTTCCGGCCTACTTTGACCCTTTATTTTGGCATCATGTCCCTACAGTGCCTTGATTTGGTACAGCTCTGGCGGGTTGCGGCCTGAACAAAAGACTATTTCACCCCTAGATGTCCAGTCATTGAAGTCAAACTACAATGCCAAACGGGATGCCAATCCGGTGACGAACTCGATTATTCTAAATTCAAAAGAAAAACAGAAACACAATTGGGAACTGAAAATCATGAACTGAATTAAGAATTATTACCTGAAGTTTGGGTGAAAGGAATGAGACCAGATCTACCAAGAACGCTATACATGAGATTAATAATTGAGCTTTTGCCAGCACCAGAAAACCCAACTAACAGAATTGTAATAATTGGAGAAATCTCCATTTCTTCTTTCTTAATTCCACCAGTTGGTAACCAAAAATCACCAGATTTATAACTCAAAAGTTTATGTCTAAGATCATCAAGACCATCAGTAGCAATCAAAGCAAGTCTTTCCATTTCTCTAATAACTTTCAATCTTGGTGTAAGATCTGTAATAAGATTGCTGTAATCAAGTTTTAGATTACCATTTTCATCAAATTCTTTTGCTGATCTCCACCAATTATGGAATGATGAACGACTTGATGATAAAATATCACTATGGTTGTCATCTTCATCACTTGAAGGAGAAAATTGTTTTCTCATCTTTTTTCTGTTTTCTCCAACTAAAATGAAATCATTCATGGGGTCTTATGTATACAGTAAGTGTACTGAGATGAAAAAAGTGAGTTGTTTATATAACGAGGAGGAGTTGAATAAAAATAAACTAAGGAAAGAACGCTTCATCTTCGTTATGGGTACAACATGTCAAGTGATGGTCAGAAAACAAATGGAAAATACAAATATTCTTGTAATTTACTTGAGGAATTAATCCTGTTAGTTACATTTATTCACATCAGAACACTATTGTTTGTTTGTTTTTTAATTTGATGTCGTTGCTTGTGTAGTTGAATTTTGGCTTGCTTTTGTTTGAATGTTCGTGGAGAGGGAGTGGGTTATTATTATTATCTGGAATGGGAGGTTGGAAATGGAGAAAGCATTAGCATACGGGAGGACATCTGTTTCTTTTTCCAGATTACAACCACCTTTTGCCAAGCCCACCACTCTACCACCTACAAGATTACAACTCTTTAGCTGAACTTGATAGACAAAACAAATAATAGTTGAGATACGCAAGCATTGAATGCATTATTCTCTCAAGAGGAAATCATAAAATCATAAGAATTCTTCTTCTTCGGCCGATGCTATGACATATAAACTCTTAACAAAACAAAGGCTCAAGATTTTCATGGGCCAATTACAAAATGATCCTTGTTATAATTCGTTTGTAAATCCATAGTACTTTATAAATTGATTTACAAAATGGTCATTTTCCATCGAATTTAACATTTTTGAATAAAGCGGTGATATATTTCCCCAAACTACCCTCCCCCAAAATACCTTCCTCATCTAACTTATTGGTAGAGGTGGTGGTAATAAAGCGGCGGTGGTGGTGGTGGAAGCTTAAGAATTTTCGCTAAACCCCATAAGGGAAGCGGTGAATTCTTTGGGTGAATGCGGTGTAACGATCTTGAACGCGATGTAATGATCCTGAACGTGTTGTAACGATATGTAAGCGACGGCACCAGCACCGTCAAACCAGCTATATAAAGGCAACATTTAAAATTATGCATGGAGGATATATAAGAAGGATACGTAGATAATTTCATTAACATATTTAGCTATGAGTCACCACTTAATTCTCATCCTAACGGAAGTATGGCTATTTTGTAAATAATTTGTAACAGTAGGATAGTTTTGTGAATTGATGTCAAAATTTCTAATTTTATGCATGTATGGTTGTATAAATAAATTGATGTCAAAATTTGATTTTATTATTTGAATTGTGATGAAGAGCTTGTCATTTACTTTGAGTCGATTAATTTCACTTTTTGTTGTTTGCTTTTCCACAACTGAAAATAAAATAAAAATTGATATGAATTGTATAAGATTTTGAACGATTGCATACAGTTCAGGCATTAGGTATTGAACGATTGCGTACGGTATCAGGCGTTCGGTTTCGACTGATTGGAATCAGTTGTACGTCGCTCAGAAATGAGCAACTCTGAAATTATAAATACATTTGGCTGTCAATTTTGGCCAACTAATGCAGGGTATAGTTGTCCATGCTTGGACGACTAGTTTTTGATAAAAGTGATTAATTTTTGCCGATTGGTGGCGCAGTTGAGACAACTTTTTGAGTTGTGGTGTTCATTCTTCGGTTTTCTTTATTGTACGGGTAAACAAGATAATTATGTCTTTTCCTCCCAATTAATCTTTAGATGTAAAAGACATCACATCCGCCTCTACAATTTGTTTATCTCTCCTTCACCACCAATAGATGTAGTTTTTAGCCGATTGCGGAGCTCCTCCAAATATATATTTATTGATCACTTATAAAAGACCATATTCTAGCAAGCATCTTGAACATCGAGGTAACAATTTGTAACTATTTATCTTCTAAAAGTACAGTGATTTTTATTGAATTTATTTAGTTGTTAATACTTGTGAAACATGATATGCTTGTTATGCCGAACACAACGATAATATTTTTAGTATCCAATCATATTATATTCAATTATATGTGAGCAGAAACTTAAATCATGTGAATTCTGAAAGTACTTAGTGAGAAGAATTGCTCAAAATGGCGATATGAAATATGATGCATCATGTAGTGGATTTACAGAGAAATTTTACTTTAAGCATATTCTACCTGCCTTTGGATGACAATAACTAACAAAAACATTGTAACATTTTAGGCTTAAAAACTGATATTACAAGGAAAAAGAGCTAAAAACCTTGATCATCATAAAACAATTAACTTGGTTTTCAATATCTACACATTAAAGCGGATAAGGTTGAGGAAGAATTCGTCAGAAACAAGAAACAAAATCTTAGTCTAGGTCAGTTAAATAACAGTGGGATGACAATAAACGATTCATCTTCTAACCAAATCCAAAAAAGTTATTTCAAAAACATATATATTTTACGCTGACTCTATATTGTGCCAAGACAAGAGAAAAAAATACAATTGGTGCCTATTGAATTCAATGTTCGAAAGATATTACAAATCTTCAAAGTGTTTTTTTAGGTTCAGAAATTTTGACTTACTTATTCCATCAATTGGCTTTTTCTTTATCTCTATGGATTTTTCAACTAGTTTTATAACCCTTTTGTGTGTAACTTTCATTTTAGTTTTTGTGTTTCTCTCTTATGTTATTAAGTATATTAACGCAAGTTTTTTGTGATTGTTTAGCTCTGGATATATGAGCATTTTCCATCTATTTGTGTGTGTCGTAGATACAACAAATTAGTGATATTAATTCCACTCGATTAGCATGTAATGTAATGGAAGTCAAGTTCTCTCTCGCGATGAGCAAGGAATTTTAGTTGTCGAAAAGGTCATAGAAAGGAGTTGTTTGTTTTAGGTTTTAAGTTGTAAGCAATGGAGAGAGAGTTGATCGAGGAATCCTTCTTCGTTTTTAAAACCGTTATCAAGTTATTATACTAATTTATTCTTCATTAATCATTGATTATTATGAATCATATAATAGAAGCTAGCTTAGTGCTACTGTTATCCCCTAAATTCTTTATGTCACTGAGTACGAATGCTCTCCAATACCAGATTTTATTCGTCTAAACCATATAATATTATCTCACTTAAGGTGTAATTTGGTCGAACGTTTTAAATATTTTTAATTTATAAATTGATCATAGTAGTTGGAATCTTAGATCAAGGTCCACTTTCGAGTGTTGTTTACATACACAATCGCTCCACATAATCCCTCTACAAGGTCTCGTGTTCTCTATTTGTGTATGAATTATTAGACGATTACTTATCTCATAACTGAAAACAAGCATTAGAGTAAATCAACAAATCAATTAGTTCCCATTAGTACCCATATGCATTCATTCCTTCAATCGTTTCATAATCTGAATCGATATTCAATCACTCATGCATGGTTCTTGCAAATATGAGAAGATTTTCCTTCTCTGCCAGATACCTTTCATACAAATCATCTTCAACCTTTGCAGCTTCCTTCCTATTCAACTCCCCTGCCTCTCAATTTCATCAGATGTACTTATCTCCTCCACATAATACTCATAACCACTTTCGGATTCCGTCTCACTCTCAATCTCATTGCGACTTTTCTTCCAAACATAAAACCATCTAGATCATCCCGTTCTCTTTTTTTTCCTCTCATCTATTGCGAATCTCCTCTCCTTTCATTGAAATTCTCCTCTCGAATCCTTTCATATTTTATTCTCTTGCTTCGCCTATCAATTTCAAATTGAAGAGTGTCTCTCAAATTATCTAATTATACGGTACCCAATTGGAAAGCAATCCGTTTTGCATATTGGAAAGTGGGTGATGAAGGGTTATTCTCTAGCGCATTTCTATTTGGATTTACCATTTCCTAACTCTCTTCTTTTTCTATTTATCTTTCCTCTTTTAATCTAAGTTCCTGTGTTCTGAAGTTTATTTCTTTAATTTTCTTTTATAAGACTAAAAAATATACTATTAATGGTCATTTGAGGTTATTGGTTAAGTATATCGTCTCTTAGCAATTCACGCCAATTCAACACCATCCACATCTTCTCTAGAACCATCATTACTCCTCGAAAAACCTTCAAAACCTAAGTTTAGACATTTTATTGTGCCTAGTCTTTTCCATAATTACCATTAAGAGGTTTACATGCAGGTTGCCTAATTTTTATGAGCACTAATTAAAATTGTTGATTTTTTGCAGACCCGGATTAGGCAGCACTTGTTGAAAGGCATCATTGTTGTTTGTAGAATGATGGATAGGCTACATTTTTCCCACTTGTCCAATTCTTCTAGCTATAAAAATCGCAATACGGTTTACCCTATAAGTTACATCCAATACCCTTGCATTATAAACTACACCCTAAAACCCATCTTAAAATTGAACCACCGATATAGTTGTATCACTCATTACGACTACCCGGTCACCTTTTTCTATTATTTGGTTCATAACTCCTTAAAGACATTTGGAGGTTTATACACCCTAGTCATACCTTTTTGGCTAGCAAATAAGTGCTTTTGATGTTCAACAACCATAGCTTTTTGGATGATACGGTACTTGGGATACAATCATGTGGAAACTATGTACACATATCGTCATCAAATATTCCTGGCAATATCAATTTCCTCAGAAGCATAAGGTTCAACAATCCGGGTTGCTGAGATATTCTGTAAAGTTCCAGCATCAAGTCACTCCTAAACATAACAAAGTAATCCTGGACCACAACTACTGCCAAAAAAACAAAAAACCTTTCACCAAATCCCCAACTCAATTTTCCTGTGGAAAATTTTTAATCACCATATTTTTTTTCCAGTTTAAGGTTGAATACCCAAAATCGTACTTTCTCCAGCTTCATGTCAGCTTCAATATGCACTGTCGTTCTCTACGCACATGCATCCCTATGATCCAGAATTATATCATCATATATGTGTATGATTATACACCAACTAATATCATCTTCACCAATATCTTAATCCTTGTCTCTCTGCTTAGGGAGCAACTCAAAAACCCTGAAATGGTTGCTTCTTTTGAGAAAGACATTCAAGATATCTCTTCTCAAATGGTGGATAAGCTCAGTGAGTATTGACGATCTCAAAAATCAATATCCAAGAATCAATCAAGTCGTATCCAACAAACAAGGGTGGATGTATCTACTTTGATTAATTAACGTACAACCTCTGATATTTCAATTATAAAGATAAACAATATAATGCGGAAAAGAAATAACATAGATACCATAAATTTTGTTAACGAGGAAACCACAAATGCAGAAAAACCCTGGGACCTAATCCAGATTGAACACCAAACTGTATTAAGCCGCTACAGACACTAACCCACTGCCAATTAACTTCGGACAGGAATGTAGTTGAGACCGAATTAAACCCTCGCAACAATTCAGTTAGAATCGCGTTCCTTATGCCTCTTGAATCCTAGCAGGACTCCGCACAAATGATTCCCTTAGCTGACGTCCTTTACATCCTAAGAGTTGCTTCAACTCAATTGAAGACTTTAAACCAATCTGCCTCCTACAGATAAGCCTATATGTGTAATTTCCTTTTTGATCGTAGATCAAGGTGAGACTGGAAATCGATAGTAATAGAAAAAGTATAGCTAACCTCAACATCCAGACTTATGCTTCCCGAAGAGCATCCTAGATCCTCACAAGTATTAAACTTTTGGAATCAAGTCTGAGACAAAGAGAACTTTGATGATTTCTATCTATCTTGATTGATGGAGCAAGCTCAACAATCAATCAAGATCAGGATACTCGAGTTATTAAGATAAACAATAGATGGACCTGGCTTTACGAATCCCTATGAAGTTTTTTTAGTTGCTAAACCCTAAAAGGGTTTTAGGAAGAGGACAACTCTACTTTATAACTAGGACACACCAGAAGTAGTGTCGGGATTCAAATATCCCGGTTGTTGGAGGTTCCCCTTTTACAGACTTTTAAAGCATATGTTGCTTTAGGTTTAAAATAAGATAGCTTTGGAACCAAGCAAACAATATCCACCATTAGATGAATATTTGAATCTGATTAACATAACAAGATATGCACTCTGATTAGGATGAACCGTAACCGAACCGTGTACAAAGACAACGTTCATGAATGGTTAGCTGAAACTAACTAACTGAACTATAAGCTTAATAATTTTCATAAACACTTAAGACTTTTAAGTTTGAATCACAATCATAAGTTATCATGTGATCAATCATGTCTATATAATGTTCTTAGAGATTTATTCAAATGCTAATTATCTCACATAAATAATTTTACGCGCATCTGAAAATATTCGACAGGGGAAGTACGTGTACTCAGCCTTGTTCGTGAATATATTTGTCATGGTACATGTACCGGATATGTGTACCCTTAAGACAAATTAGAGTTCCGGAACATATATAACTTTTCAGGTTTGCGTACCGGGTATGGATACCACACCGGTTACAGAACCAATAGTTATTTTTCAGTTTGCGTACTAGTTTGCGTACTGTTCCGGGTTCATGAGTTCACAGAATTTTTGTGGTATGGATATCGGGTATGCGTAACACTAAGTTGCTGCCGAACTATAGCTACGCCGGTAAGTGTACTTGGTACATGTACTATGCCTCCGGACCTATAACAGTTTTCCCAGTTTTTGAAACCGGTATGCATACTGTCATGTATCCAGATTTTCAGTAGTTCTATATTTCTCTCTAGATCGATTCGAAACATTCCCAAATAACATCAATGACACATATCATTGTTCCAGGATATTCTCGAATGATAATCTTGAATCATAATTTTAGTTACGAACAATAAATTGTTCTTAACCGAAATTCATCAAGTATGAACAAATGTTCATTAAGCTTAGTCACATATATTCCGAGAAGTTCCTTAACTTGGTAATTAGTTCTTGAAATTCTTGATATGTTTATGATAGTTTTATTAGTTACGCGAAAACGTCTCATAGATAGAAAGGTTAATATAACTTGAGGTGTGAAAAAGCGGGGGTATAACAACCACACCCAATAATTCGTTCGACAATCTGTATGGACTAACTCCAATATTATTCCGAGAGCACCAGATTATAAAGCGAGCTCTATCAAGAAAGATATCAAAGAGTTATAACTCTTTTTCTCAATTCAGTCAGCAAATCAAACAGATAGAAATCTATGAGCCTGATTGATATGAGACATACTTGGACGGTACCAAAGACCAATTCCCAAGTATCAATCAACTTATATCCAACAACCAAAGGTCAGATTTACCAATTGATTGAACTATGTACAACCTGTGGTATTTTAATTATTTACCAATTGATTGAACTAAGTATCAGTCGTTAACTTAATATGGTTTTGGAAAAGCCTATGTTAAAGGAGAATCGACTCTAATACGCAACTAGGACACATGAAAGTGTCGGGATTAGGTTTTCCAGTTGCTAGAGTTCTCCCTTATATAGTCTTTCAAATCAGGGTTTGCTTACAATCAAAGCTAAGATAGCTTAGTAACAAAGCATTCAATATTCACCGTTAGATGAAATCCTGATTTAAGATTCAAGCTAAGTCCGCTTAATAAGAAAGCAATTAATCTCCACGTTAGATGGTCTTAGCTTGTTACACACAAATGAAATATACCTTCATTTAGATATAGGTAATCGTACCTAAACGTGTATATTGAGTTGGCTCAATAACAGTTCACCGAAGTTAGCCATATGAACACTTTTGTCTTAACCACATTCATCTAACACTTCTATATCAAGTAAGATGATCAATCAATCATGAAAGATAATCAAATGAATCTAATTGTGTTTCACATAGAGTTGTTCAATTGTTCACTATATATCTCATAGAAATATATATGAACCAATTGAAACAAAATCGGATTGATTCGTAATCGTACAAAGTACTTATAAAAGAATCAATTCATGAACATTAAGCCACGGTTTGCAAAGATTGCATTCCTTAATTCATAAATGTGTTTGTTCATGAGTATGAAAAACATACTTAGCCGATTTTATAACTTAAACCACTGTGTTCACAAACCAGGTACGCGAACAGCAGCTTCGGACCTTAGCCTTCCCGTTCGCAAACCAGGTATGCGAACAGCCATCCCAAACCTAACTCAGGTGCAACCGTTCGCATACTAGGTACGCAAACAAGGTTCCCGGACCTTATCAGTTAAAACCCTTCATATACTAGGTACGCAAACAAGGTTCCCGGACCTGAATCTTGACAATACAGTTCGCATACTAGGTATGCATACCGTGTTGTATCCAGTCATGGTCAATTGTTATAAAATCCCATTTCAATCATTTAAACATCCTTAGAAGACGACAATAGCTGTCTCACACAAACTATTAGCTTCAAGTAATTTTCAAGTGATCGAATGATCAATCGAAACTTTCCAAGTCGACATCAAATGATTGTCTCGCACAAATCATGTAAGATGTTTCAAGGCAATTTCCACATGATCATCTTTTGACTTAATATTTAGTTTCCAACAAATAAATTGTTTCCAAAGAAACTCGTCAAGAATAATGATGAACATAGTTAAAACAAAAAGCTTCCAACACATATTTCGAGAAATAGATAACCGAGATAAACTCAACTCGAAATATCAAATGTGTATAATGTAAAAGTCTATATAGCTATACGAATTAGTCTCATTAGGAGATAGAATAGAATAGACTTCTGATTGATAGATAAGTTTTACTCTCTACATACCTTTTGTTGATGAAGTTCCTCCAAGCTCCCCTCAGTAGATCTTCGTCTTCAATCGATGAACGTCGTGAAGTCTAAATCTCAACTACACATTATATCCTAATCCGAGACATAGCTATAAGTAGACTAGAAATCAAGACTTATAGTTTTGATCAACTAAACTTGACAAACAAGTTTGAGATAGCAACGCTTGCGAGTTCGACCGAGCAGTGCTCTAACAATTAACAATTGTATGGATATAGCACAGTATACATACCAGTATGCAAACTGTTGTAATATGATTCAGGTCCGGAAACCTAGTTTGCATACCAGTATGTGAACGGTTTTAATTGTTAAAGTCCGAGAACCAAGTATGCATACCAGTATGCGAACGGTTGTACCTGAGTTAGGTTCGGGACGACAGTATGCATACCGGTTTTCGAACTGTCGGACAAAACCAAAGTCCGAAACTTTAGTTTGCATACCCGTTTGCAAACTAAGTGGTAAAAGTTCTAAAATCGGTTTAGTATGATTTCATACTCATGAACAAATACATTAATAAATTAAGGAATGCAATCTCTGCAAACCGCGGCTTAATGTTCATGAATTGATTCTTGAATAAGTACTTTGTACAATCATGAATAGAATCCGATTTTGCTTCAATTGTGTCTTGTATACTTATATGAGAATACAAACAATTGAACAACTCTATGAGTAACACAATTAGATTCATTTGATCTATAAGTGTTAGATGAATGTGGTTAATACAAAAGTGTTCATATGCCTAACTTCGGTTAACTGTTATTGAGCCAACTCAATATACACATGTAGGTACGGTTACCCATATCTAAATGAAGGTATATTTCATTTGTGTGTAACAAGCTAAGTCCATCTAACAATGGAGAGATATTTCTTTGGTTTTAAGCAAACTTAGCTTGAATCTTAAATTAAGTTTTAATCTAACGGTGAATATTGATTACTGTGTTTCTAAGCTATTAAACCCTAATTTGAAGACTATATAAGGGAGAACTCTGGCAACTGTAAAACCTAATCCCCACACTTCTGTGTGATACTAGTTGCGACTAGAGTCGATTCTCCTTTAACCTAGGTTTTTCCTAAAACCATTATAGGTTAACGACTTAAAGACTTCATTGGGATTCTGAAGCCAGACCCAACTATTTTCTCAGTAGTTGCGTGTTCTGATCTTACTTGTTCTATCGTATTGAGTACTATCTTCTCTAAGATTTGCTCGAGATTTATCTGCGATCGGTAAGATATAATAAATAATCACAAAGCTCTTCGTCTCATTCTTTATGATTCCACAATAACTTCTTCTACTACTATATAGTTAAGTTATTGTGAGGTGATTGATATTTCTAGGCTGTTCTTCGGGAATATAAGACCGGATTATCAATTGGTTCATGTTCACCTTGATTTATCAAAAGACGGAACAAAACTTCATAGGTATATCTGTGGGAGACAGATTTATCTATCATAATAGACTTTTCTGTGGGAGACAGATTTGTTTATAAATTCTTCGACTTTGGGTCGTAGCAACTCTTAGTTGTGGGTGAGATCAGCTAAGGGAATCAAGTGCGTAGAGTCCTGTTGGGATTCAGAGACGTAAAGAACGCGACTATACCTTAATCGGTGTGATAGTTGGTTAGGGCTCAACTACATTCCAGTCCGAAGTTAACTTGTAGTAGGCTAGTGTCTGTAGCGGCTTAATACAGTGTGGTGTTCAAACCTGGACTAGGTCCCGGGGTTTTTCTGCATTTGCGGTTTCCTCATTAACAAAACTTCTGGTGTCTGTGTTATTTCTTTTCCGCATTATATTTGTTTATGTAATTGAAATATCACAGGTTGTGCGTAGTTCAATCAATTGGTAAATCTAACCTTTGGTTGTTGATTGAAATTGATTGACACTTGAACATTGTTGTTTGGTACCGTTCAAGTTATTCTCATACCAATCAGTTCACAGATTTATTTCTGTTGATTTGATGATTGTATTTAGAAAGAGATATAACTTTTGGATAACTTTCCTTGATTGAGTCTGACTGTCTAGTTGATCCTCTTGGAATTATATTGGAGTTAGTCCATACAGATTTCCGAACAAAATATTGGGTATGGTTGTTAGACCCCCGCTTTTTCAGTACCTTCAGACCATGACCGGTTCCAGAATCCACATAACTATTTTGGTTTGCGTTTCGGTTTGGATGCACAACCGAGTTCAAGAATACAGACTGTTTTGGTACGTGTATCGATGTGGATACTAAACTGGTTACATGACCATAGTTCCTTTACGGTTTGCATACGGGTATGTGTACGCGATCTGATTCACGAGCTAACCAGATTTTCACATGATGTGCATAAGGATATGCGTCCCAAAAATATGTAAGTTGACATATAGCTACTCCGTTACGTGTACAAGTACATGTATTACGGGTTCATACTTATAACAGTTTTTCCATTTTGTAAGATTAATAACACTATCTTGTATCCGAGTCTATAGTAGTTCTATATTTCTTTCTAAATCGATTTGAAATATCCCCGAATAACATCAATGACACATATCACTGTTCCAGGCTATTTTCGAATGATAAAACTTGAATCATGATTTGATTCCGAACAATAAATTTTCCTCAACCGAAATTCATCAAGTATGAACAAATATTCATTAAGCTTAGTCATTATATTTCGAGAACTAATTATCAAGATAAACTTGACTCGAAATTCTTGTATATGCATGGTAGTCTAATTACTTATGCGACATCATTTAATATAGCTTGAGAAATAGGTGGTTCAGTCTTCACTTACCTTTTGTTGATGAAGTTCTCCAAAAGCTTCTGTTGATCTTCGCCTTCAAACGGTAGAATGCAATGATGACTGCCGTGATCTACTGTTTCTCAACTATATTTCTATCCTAGTCCGAGACTTAACTAATTGTAGACTAGAAATCAAGATATAGTTTTGACAACTAAATTTGACAACAAGCTTGAGATAGCAACACTTGTGAGTTCGACTGAGCAATGCTCTAACAATAGTAATTCTTCTCATTCGGCTTCCAATATGGATCTGAATGGGGCTCAAGGGTCTCAATTGAGTGGCGACAATGCAAGTACTCAACCTAATGGCAGTTCTGATTCTACCAATCAGGTAAATCCTTCTATCCCATCTACTTCCATTGTGCATGGTACTATGTTTTCCGATTCTTGCTGCCTTTACCCTGTTAATAATGTCAACATGCTATGCTGCAATGTGCGTGGATTAGGGGAAAAATCAACTAAGAAAGATCTGAACCTTTTTAAAAAAAGTATCTACCCTAACATTATGTTCCTATCTGAAACTAAAATGAAAAAGGATACCGCTGCTAGAAAATTAAAAAATGTGTTGTACTTTAAATGTGCCTTGTATTGGTAACAGTGGTGGTTTGGTGCTGGCTTGGAAAAAAGAGATTGACTTGAACCTATTATCTTCCAACTCTAAGGGATTATATGTCATGACTACCGACACTTTACATTCAAAACTCTATCACATATATTTCATCTATGGTGAATCTAATAATAGCCTTAGACAAACTTTTTGGGATAGTCAATGTAGTCTCTCTCCAACCCCTCCTAATGAGCCAGTGTTCTTTGTATGTAATTTTAATGCTCTTTTAAGAATATAAGATAAAAAATGGTGGTCTTGAGGTTGATGATAATGATTTTAATAAGCTTAGGAATTTCTGTAATGCTTTTGATCTTCATGGCCCTGGATTTTCTATACTTAGGTTCACTTGGTCTAATATGTAACATGGATCAAATCAGATCTTTAAAAGACTAGATAGATGTTTTGTCAACTAATTAAAGTTTTATTCCCAAAGTTTTGTGTTAACAATTTACCTAGAGATTCTTCTGATCACTATCCTATGCATATTGGTTTTAACTTTGAAGATATTTGTATGCCAAAATATTTTTATTTCATGGATATGTGGATTGAAGATCGTACTTGTAGAGATATATTAGCTAATTTATATCCTGTTAATGTTATGGTCTCTCCAACTTTTAAACTAAAAGCAAAACTAATGAATACTAAAAAAGTCTTTAGAGACTGGAATAAATCCCCTTTTGCTAATATTCAAACCAATATATCTACCACCACAGATGATTTAGCAGATATTCAAACTTCTGACCCAATTAACTCTTATTCTATCTCTATACTTAGAGCCAGATTGGCAAATTTGTATAACCTTGAAGAGTTATACTAGAAGGATAAATCTAGAGAGGTTTGGCCCATGGAAGGAGACAAAAACACTCCCTATTTCCATAGAGTTACCCTCTTTAGGAGAAAGAGGAATGCTATTAGCTAGATCAATGGTACTATCCTTAATGGTAGAGATAGTATTAGTAACCCCTTTGTTGATTACTTTAAATGCCTTTATTCTTCACACCCCCAAAAATTCCAGAGTGAGACTCTGTAAGATCTTCCTGTGAAGCTTTCTGCAGAAGATAATCAGCACCTCAGTGCTCAACTTACAGATGAGGAAATTAAAAATGTTATTTTCCAAAATTGGGGGTAGGGGGTAAGGCCCCAGGACCTGATGGTTTTACTGTACTTTTATATCAAAACCACTAGGATATTGTGGGATAAGTTGTTGTTGATATGACTCGAACTTGTTTCCGTACAAGGCACATTGCTAGAGTTTTCAACCACACCAATATTGCTTGGATCCCTAAAGTCCCTCTGGCTAAATGAGTTCCTCGGTATAGTCTCATAGGATTATGTAATTTCATCTATAAAATTTTATCTAAAACTTTGGCTAATAGGATTAAACCTTTCATGGACAGCCTTATCTTTCAAAACAAAAAAAGTTTTTGTCCCTAAAAGAAGTATTTCTCATAATATCCTTCTATCTAATAAGGTTATTTGTATTGTTAACCATCATAAAGGTAAAGAAGGTATAACAACTATCAAACTTGATATGTCTAAGGCCTATGATAAATTGAAATGTTTTTTTTTAGAGAAAGTCCTTATGAAATTGGGACTGTCCACTCATTGGTATAAGTTGATTAACCAATATCTCTCTACCATGTCTTACTCCGTTCTTTTGAATGAAGCCCTAACTGGTTTAATTAGTCCTAAGAGAGGCTTGAGCCAGGGCTGCCTATCTCCATATCATATGTTATGAGGTTCTATCTGTCAACATAGATTCTTTGACTAGGAAGGGTTTGGTGGAGGGTATTAGGGTATGCAAGAATGCTCCTAATATCACTCACCTTATTTTTGCGGATGATTCTCTTCTGTTTTCTAAAGCTTCTTTTAAAAAATTTGAAATCATAAAAGACTATCTGCACAAGTACTACTTAGCTTTTGGGCAGGAAATAGATTTTGATAAGTCTGACATCTTGTTTAGTAAGAAGACTCTTGACCATTTGATGAACTAATTGTCTAGTATTCGGTGTATTCACATTCGTGATTTATGAGAGAAATATCTTGGTACCCATCTATTGATGCTAGAATTTTCACTTGGTTTCATAGATTGCTATCTCAGGATGCTAGAACTACTTTGGTTAAATATATTGGCCGAGCTATCCCTCTTTATCAGATGAGTGATTTTCTTATTCTCAAGTTCTTTATAGGAAAATGGACTCTCATCTTTGTAAGTTTTTGTGGGGAGAAACTCTCGACCCCTAAAGATAGAAAACTTCTTATGCTAGGTTGGGATATCTTGTGTTCTCCTAAATATGAAGGAGGTTTAAGCTTTAGGAAAGCTGAGTTGAACAATTTAACCATGCTAACTAGAAATGCGTAGAAAATTATTGAGAATCCTGATTGTCTGCTAGGTGTTAGAGCACTGCTCTGTCGAACTCGGCAAGCGTTGCTATCTCAAGCTTGTTTGTCCAGTTTAGTTTCCAAAACTATAAGTCTTGATTTCTAGTCTACTTATAGCTAAGTCTCGGATTAGGATAGAAAGTGTAGTTGAGCATTAGACTTCACGACGTTCATCGATTGAAGATGAAGAACTACTAAGGGGAGCTTGTGGAACTTCGTCAACAAAAGGTATGTGGAGACTTGAACTCATCTATCACTCAAAAGTCTATCTACTCTATCTCATATTTGAGACAAAAGTCGTATAGCTATATAGACTTCGATTATACACATTTGATATTTCGAGCTGAGTTTAACTCGCTTACATATTTCTCGAAATATGTGTTGGTAAGCTTTCGCTTTAACCAAGTTTTTCTTATATTCTTGACGAAAGTCAAAAGATGATCATGTAAAAATCGCCTGGTAACATCTTACATGATTTCTGTGAGACAGTCATTTGATGTAGACTCGGAATGTTTCGTATTGATCTATCGATCACTTGAAAATTGATTTGAAGCTAATAGTTTATGTGAGACAGCTATTGTCGTCTTATAAGAATGTTTATATGATTGAAATGGGAGTTTAAAACAATTAACCATGATTGGATATAGCACAGTATGCGTACTTGTATGCTAACTGCTGCAAATTATTCCAAGTCCGGGAACCATAGTATGCATACCCGTATGCGTACTGGTTGGTTAGTTGAAAGTCTGGGAACTTAGTATGCATACCCGTATGCGTACTGGCATAAATTCAAGTCCGTAAATCAACTGAGTTTGGAGGTATGCGTACCAGTTCGCATACTGGCGAACCCAAACTAAGTCCGGCCACTTAGGTATGCGTACCCGTTCGCATACTTGAGTAGGTTATGTTCTAAAATCGGTTTGTTCATGAACTAATACATTTATATAATAAGGAATGCAATCTTTTGTAAACCGTGGCTATAATGTTCATGAATTGATTCGAGTGAATCAAAACCGATTTTGCTTCAATTGTGTCTTGTATACTTCTATGAGAATATAAACAATTGAACAACTCTATAACTAGTTTCATTTGAGTCATTTGAACTAGTTGTGTTAAGATGAACAAGGTTGATATGAAAGTGTTCATATGGCTAACTTCGGTTAACTATTGTTGAGCCAACAAGGTGTACACGTTTAAGTACGGTTACTCATATCTAAATGAAGTCACTTTCCATTTGTGTGTAACAAGCTAAGTTCGATCTAACGGTTGAAAGATATTAGCTTGAGTCTAATCAGGTTTTCATCTAACGGTGAATATTGAATGCTTTGTTACAAAGGTAACATTGATTGCAAACCCTGATTTGAAGACTATATAAGGGAGAACTCTAGCAACTGGGAAACCTAATCCCCATACCTCATGTGTGATACTAGTTGCGACTAGAGTCGATTCTCCTTTAACCTAGGTTTTTCTAAAACCATTATAGGTTAACGACTTAAAGACTTCATTGGGATTGTGAAGCCAAACCCGACTATTTTCTCTGTAGTTGCGTGTTCTGATCTTGCTGTTTTCTATCGTGATTGAGTACTATCTTCTCTAAGATTTGTTCGAGATTTAATCTCCGATAGGCAAGATAAAAAGTAGTCACAAACATCTTCGTTTCATCGTTTATGATTCCACAATATCTTTCTTCGCTACCATACGATTAAGATTATTGTGAGGTGATTGATATTACTAGGCTGTTCTTCGGGAATATAAGTCCGGTGTATCAATTGGTTCCTGTTCACCTTGATTTATCAAAATACGGAACAAAATTCATATGTATTTCTGCGGGAGACAGATTTATCTATTCAATAGACTTTTCTGTGTGAGACAGATTGGTTTATCAAGTCTTCGACTTTGGTTCGTAGCAACTCTTAGTTGTGGGTGAGATCAGCTAAAGGAATCAAGTGCGTAGAGTCCCACTGGGATTCAGAGACGTAAGGAACGCGACTGTAACTTAATCAGTGTGAGATTGGTTAGGGCTCAACTACATTCCAGTCCGAAGTTAACCTTGAGTAGGCTAGTGTCTGTAGCGGCTTAATACAGTGTGGTGTTCAAATTTGGACTAGGTCCCGGGGTTTTTCTACATTCGCGGTTTCCTCATTAACAAAATTTCTGGTGTCTGTGTTATTTCTTTTCCGCATTATATTTTCTATATAATTGAAATATCATAGGTTGTGCGTAATTCAATCAATTAGATAATCCAACCTTTGGTTGTTGATATAAATTGATTAACACTTGAACATTGGTCTTTGGTATCGTTCAAGTTGTTTCACATAATAATCAGGATCGCGGATTTCTATCTGTTTGATTTGCTGATTACATTGTGAAACAGAGATACAACTGTTGGATATATTTTCATTGATTGAGTCTGAATGTCTAGTTGATTCTCTTGGAATTATATTGGAGTTTGTCCATACAGATTTCCGAAACGAAATATTGGGTGAGGTTGTTAGACTCCCGCTTTTTCACTAGGTACCACTTTTTAAAGCCAAATATTTTCCTAGAACTGATTTTCTTAATACCAAATGCCCTAGCAGTTGTTCTTGGACTTGAATATGTCTCCACACTATAAAAGAGTTTATATATCAAACCTTTTATCTCATAAATTGTTGGAGATGAGCAATTTATACACCCTTGGTGTCATAAATGGATGCCAAATTTGGGATCTGCTACTCCTAATCTTCTGGTCCCTCAAGACCCTAGTGTGAAAGTTTCTTACTTTATTAATCATGATACAAAAACCTGGAATATTAATAGATTTAATACCCACTTTGATAATGTTTCTGTTAAGAAGATTATCACTATCCTTAATCCAGTTTTGCATTCCTGACATGAGGGCTTGGGATCTTTCAAAGGATGGTAGATTTTCCCCTAAATATGCCTACTTGGGACTCAGAGGGTCTCGACCCTCCCCTTGTAGTAAACCTTGGAAGTACATTTGGAAACTTAGAGTCCCACACTGTATTCAGATATTTACTTAGAAAGCTGCTAAAAATGTTTTACCATCCAGCACTGTCCTTCATATCAGAATGCCTATGAACTCTGTTGTCTGTCCTAGATGTTATGATCCTCATGAACATATTATGCATGCTTTGGTGCTCTGCCCCTTAGCTAGCCATGTTTGGTTCCTGTTTTCTTTCTGAATGAATACTGCTGTTTTTCAAGCCAAGTCTTTTTTTGATTGGCTTAACTTATGGCTTGTGGATCCAGCCAATAGATTGCCTATTGAATGCCAATGTGTGTTAGTTACCAGTAGACCCCGAGCCATGCTTCTATATAGATAACCTAAACTCCTATACCCACTAGTATCATCGTCAGTAGTCATGATAGATGGATGCCTCCCTCATTTGGTTGGATAAATGTAACACTGATGGTGCCTTTGATGACATATCAATGAATAATTATGCAAGGTATGTGATGAGGGGTTCCAGTGATAAAGCCTCCTTTTGTGCTTCACAGGTGTTTGATGTAACCTCTGCGGTTGAAGCTGAAGCTACAGCTATTTGGGCAGTTTTGAAGAAAGTTGTGGATCTAAAGATCACCCACATCATTGTTGAGAGTGAAGCTAATTGATTAGCTAATTTTCTGCTTGGAAGTTTAATGATGATCAAAGAACGAAGGTTATCGTTAATGACATTTCCTTTTTTCTCTTTTCAAATAGTTGCTTGTCTGTTTACTTTTCAACCCAGACTGTGTAATTCGGTTGCTCACGCTTTAGCTCAATGAGCCAAAGCTAACTTCTCCTCTATGTACCGGACTTTGTAATTCGGTTGCTCACACTTTAGCTCAATGAGCCAAAGCTAACATGTCCTCTACGTACCGGTTTGTACCTCCGATCTGGCTTATGCCGATCGTTGAGGAGGATCATTAGCGTATTTTTTTAAAGGCCGTAGTTTATTAAAAAAAATGCCATTTTTTTCTTCTTTTCTGACTACAGTCATCAAATTGCCACTTATCAGTTGGGAATGAAGCCCATGAGAATCAATGCTAGTACTGGCCTACTAGGGTGCGCCAAATTTCCTAGACAAACCAAAAGTCCAAAACTTTGAACCTTTAACTCAACAAATGAAAACTATGAAAAGTTAAGCTGGAGGGTAGGAACTACTAACTAGGGATGGAATGGAAACACTATTTAATCAAACAGGTTGGGCAGTTCAAATTCAATGTCCTAAGTGCAATTTCTATTTGCCAAATAACTCGTTTCCCATTACCTGCATCCACTTGGCATCAATTAGAAACTATTTGAAGATGATGTTGGTCGGGTCACAAGTCACAAGTAAGGAGGGTTTGGGTTAGACAAAAAATATTCAACTAACATTGTGCAACTCTTTCAACTGTGAATCTAAGGGTGGCCTCACAGAGCTATGTCAGAGTTTTTCTGGTGGCTCTTTCGCATCGATCCGTAGAGATGACGGGTTTCCAGAGACCAAGAGCACCTACTCGAATTGAACTTATAATTTGAATTTGAAGAATTGTTTTTAACAATTCCATGTGAAGAATGAACTTCACTCTTGTTTTATACAATAAACAATCCCACAACACAAACCACATATATTAGCATCACCACTTGTTCACCACCCCAAACGTTTCTCTTCCGCTACCACAACTATTAGAGCTACAACAACAAAGGTAATAAAAAGTACAAATCACCCAATTGTAAAATGGTTAGCAGGACTACGAGGTTAACAAGCCGGACATAAATCACTGGAGAAACAAAAAGAAGATAGCCATGGAAGTGAACAGAAAATATTTTCAGATCGAATGGAAAACATTCGATATTTCAAGATGTGCAGTGGGAAAGAAAAACGGCATCAAGATTGAAAAAAAAGGAAGAGGAGGCCGCAACTTATGGATGTTAATGTCTGAAGAAATCGGCGATTGGATCAGGGAATCGGTGCTCAGGATTTTAGCCAGAAAAACCAAAGAGCAGGAGAAAGGGTGGAATAAGAGAGAGGATGAGTTTTCTTTCTTGATGGAGATTAAAAACAACAACAGGGGTGATTTCATTAAAATAACAAGATTTGATAATAACAAAAGAAGGAATTTCGTCATATGTATTCCAAAAGGGGATAAAGATATTGGATGGTGGAATCTAGGGGAATGTCTGGAAGTGTTAATATCTAAAAGGAGAGAAGAAGTACAATCAATTCTTGCACCTAAGGATTTTCCTAATCCCTACTCTTCACAACAACCATCATCATCATCATCACCCTCAGTACAGACCATTAAAGATATGATGTCTAGAACAATTGAAGTCTCAGTTATTGGGAAGCTATCATGGAATAGGGTATCTAAAGAAATAGTGTCCAAACTTAAATGGGATAGATTTCTAAAATTGAAGACAACTTCTGCAAGTACGGAAATCTTCAACCTAATAATGATAGAGAATGGGTCAGTGTTTGGCAGCCCTTAAATTTGAAGGTACATGGAAGTTTAATCAAGGTAAAACAATGGAGTAGCGGTGATGAATGCATCTCACCCAACGCATTAAAAGCGGTATCACACTGGATTAACATCAAAGGTCTTCCAATTCACATGTGGAATAAAAAGAACTTTGATGTCATCGGAGGAAAGCTAGGGGGTTTGGGAGAAATATATATGGACACGCTCAATAGAAATCCGGATGTTTGCATGATTCAGGTAATAGGAGAGGTGAGAAAAATACCCATTGCAATGGATTTTGAGTTCGACGGGACGCCATTAACTCTGACACTGAGCTGGGACATCGCAGGCCGAAGAAGGAGAAATCTGTCGGCAAAAGAATATTCTTCTAAACTAAGGATATTTGAAAAAGAGATAGGGGCCACATGTCAGAATCCACTACCATATTAAAAAAAAAATCAAATTTTGAATCTTGAGGCTAACTCGAGTCAGACAAATACCTCAGTACCGAGCCAGAATACAAGTCTGAATGATGGGGGGGAATTATCGACTCAGATGAAGGGGTCTATTAATAAGAACCAAAATACGAATAAACCAGCCAAGACCATTTAGTACTTCTTTAACAACTGGTTCAAACAGAGAGATTTGGCACAAGCACAAGCGATGACACAAGCGCAAGAGATGGAAGAATGAGAAATTCAAGTTCCAGAAGATGCAAATTTGGAATTGCAAGTGATAGACTTAGTAGCTGACACGCCTATCCAATCGCAAGAAGTGCTAGATATAACCAAGCCGTTACTTGAAGTTAATAATGGAAAAGTCACGTTTGATCTGAAGAATCTAAATGTTGAATCAGGGAAGCAAGTGGAGACTATTTTCAACACGGTGGAACTTCTAATGGAGGTGAGCAACAACTTGGGAGCGAACCACAATGGAAAAACACAAAGAATTCAGAAGATCTTTGCAAAAATAATAGAAAGACATGAAAGAAATTTCACAAATGTTGAAGAGCAGGCAAAGATAGAGGAGAATGCTTTAGTTCTCGTTCCAAGGGTTCGCACAGTTGAGCAATGAATACATTAGTACTCTCATGCAAGGGGACTTAATGCCATTGATAAAATGGATAGTCTAAAAGGATTGATCAATAAATACAAACCTGGAGTAGTTGTAGTGCAAGAGACAAAGATGATGAAAATCACCAATTGGATGGTGAATCAAATGTGGGGAAATTAAAAAAATAAGTGGAGTATGATCCCTTCACAAGGATTGGGAAGAGGAATGCTGGCCATATGGAGTGATGAGAAGCTAGAATGCATTGGAGAAGAATACTCAGCTAACACTTGGAGCCATAAATTCAGAAATAAAGGAGAGGATTTTGAGTGGACACTTATAAATGTTTACTCACCTTGTGCGGATAATGAAAGAAGAGATTTTTGGGTCGATTTGGAGACGATTGCAGGTTGGGCTTCAGCTGCTTGGTGCATAACAGGTGACTTTAACACAGTGAGAAGAAGCTGGGAAAGGAATAAGGCTATAGGTTCAAATCTGGGAAGGCAATTGTTCAACAATTTCATGGCTCAACAAGAGTTAATTGACATGCCTGCGAGTGGAGGCTTGTACACTTGGACAAACATGCAGGAAGATCCTGTATTATGCAGGCTAGATAGAGTACTGAATGCACCAGCCTTGGAGAAAAAATACCCCAATGCTGCACAAGTGTTGTTGTCTAGAGACGCATCTGATCATTCTCCAGTCCTGCTAACTATAGGTAACATGATTCCTTCAAACAAACCTTTCCGAATTGAATTGTATTGGTTAACAAACAAAACATTTCTGAAAAACCTGGAAATTTGGTGGAAGACAATGCTGTACACAGGCTAATCTAAGCTACATTATGGCTAAGAAACTCCAAAATTTAAAAAAAATTCTTAAGATGTGGAGTAAGGAACAATATGGAAGAGTTGAAAGTAGGAAGAAAGAACTCACTGAACAAATAAATAATCTTAATCTGAAAGAAGAGAATGTTAAGCTCAGTAGAGAAGATTTCTTGTGTAGGGCTCAATGGAAGGTAGAACTCAAACAGATAAGGTTTGATGAATATAGGAAATGACAAAGCAGGGCTAAAGTAATGCATTTCAAAGAAGGAGAAACTAACACTAAGTATCTACACCAAATTGCAAACGGAAACAATAGAAGAAACATTGTGCATAAGTTGGTCATAAATGGGGAAAATAATTTCAACCAATAAGAGATAAAGAAAGAATTCACAGACTATTTTTCAAACTTATTCACCGAGAAACATAAATGGATACCACAGCTTGAAGCAACTGAGTTTTCCAAAATTTCTGAAGAAGAGACTCAATGGATAGAAAGACCATTTGAGGAAGTAGAAATATGGAATATCATCAAATCTTGTGGAAAAAAATAAATCCCCAGGACCTGATGGCTATCCTCTTGAGTTTTTTAAGGTTGCTTGGCCAATCTTGAAAGGGGATATAATGGAAGTGGCTAAAGAATTCTGGGAAGAGGAGAAGGTGAAATTGGAGGCTAAATTGCTCATTCATCATCTTGATACCAAAGAGAGAAGAATCTAGCTGCCCTAAGCACTTCAGACCTATAAGTTTGGTGGGAAGCTTATACAAGATATTATCAAAACATCAAGGTAGTGATTCCCCAACAAATATCAGAACATCAAGGTGCCTTTATAAAAGGAAAACAAATACAAGATGGCATTTTAGTGGCTGGAGAACTAATTGATGCAAGAATTAAATCCAAAGTGCCAGGAATCCTTTGTAAATTAGATATAGAAAAAGCCTTTGACAATGTCAATTGGCATTGCATCGACTCTTTTCTAGAAAGCTCGGGATTTGGAGAAAAGTGGCATAGTTGGATTTACTGGAGCATGTCCTCAGCACAATCTTCAGTTCTTGTCAATGGTTGCTCGACAGAGAAGTTCAAACACCAAAAAGGTATTAGACAAGGTGATTCTCTTTCACCTTTCCTTTTTATTCTAGTTGCCGAGATTTTGACCAAGCTGTTGAAGAAGGGAGAACAACTGAATATGATAGCAGGGTTTAATGTGCTTGATCAAATTAGTGTGTCTCACCTCCAATTTGCAGATGGCACACTAATTTTTCTGGATGCGAAAGAAGAAATTGTGGAAAATCTGGTTATGATTCTACAGGTATATGAGGCGGTTACATGCCTTAGAGTGAATCTTGATAAAAGCACAGTGATTAGTCTTGGAGCAGATCATAAAATTCAAGACATTGCGAAAATTCTCAATTGCAAAATAGAATCTCTTCCATTTAAATATCTGGGAATGCCCCTTGGATCCACAGTCATGCAGAGCAGTGTATGGACTCTAATACTTGAGAAGATGCAGGAAAAATTACCAAAATGGAAGAGGAGATTTCTTTCTAAAACTCAGAAACTAGTGCTCATAAACAGTGCATTAGTAAGTTTGCCTATTTACTTTATGTCTCTTCTACAGATGCCAGTAGGAGTAGAAAAGAAAATGATCTGTATCATGAGGGATTTTCTTTGGGGAGCTACCTCAGATAGGAAGAAGATCCGCTGGATCTCATGGAAAAAAGTTGACAAACCAAATGAATTGGGAGGGCTTGGCTTTAAAAGCTTGAAAGAAACAAACAAATCCTTAATGGCTAAATGGAGTTGGAGATTCACTGAAGAGAAACAAGCACTTTGGAGAAAAGCAATCCAGCACAAGACCAAGTTTGAAGAGAGTGATATGTGCCCTCTAGAATACAAACTTTCTAATGGGAGAGGATTCTGGAAAGGAATCCAGAAACACAGTGCAGTTGTATTCCGCAACTTTGAGATCAAAATTGGAAATGTGAAAGCAATTAAGTTCTGGTTAGATATTTGGGAAGGAAATACACCCCTCTGCATTATATTTCCAATTGCTTTCAAAGCTGCAAAAAACAAAAAAAGTTAAAATTGCTGAGGTAATTCAAAACGGGCGATGGAGAATACAACTGAAGTTAAATCCCACTCAGGAGGTGATAGATGAATTCTCTCACTTGATCAACTTTTTAGGCTCCCCTCCAAGTCTTGGTGCTGGTTTGGATACCATTAACTTTCAGCATGGATCCCAATATACAACAAAAGAAGGATATAAACTTTTGATGAAGCAAAACCAGACTCAACAATCTTCTAACTTCAGCTATATCTGGAGAAAACATGCACCCCCTAAAGCACATGTGTTTGTATGGTTAGCGGAGCAAAACTCAATCCCTTCCATAGACAACCTCAATAGAGGAGGAGGTGACATAGAAGATACAAACTGTAGTTTCTACAACAGTAATGAGGAAACAGTGGATCACATACTTCTTGAGTGCCCCTTCTCCAAAGATATTTGGAATCACTTCACCACAAGAATGGATAGATAATGGAGACATAAAGCTTCTGTGACTGAACAGTTTGAACTTTGGACAACACTAAGAGGACAAAATCTAAAATTTAAAGTCTGGTCAATCCTCCCATATGCGATAGTTTGGGCATTGTGGTCTGAGAGGATTCGAATGGTGATGGGAAAAAAGAGAGGAAGGGATAGAGATGAAGTGATTATTGAAATCAAAAGACTGATATATCAGTGGGGATCAAAACCAAATTGGTTCAAATACCATGGTTTCAGGGAGGTGGTTATACAATGGTAATCGGTTATGGAATGTAACTAATAATGGCTAACCAGTTGGGTTTGTAACTGGATTCAAGTAGAATTTGCTTTTCTTAATCAATAAAATCGTAAACCTCTTCTATCAAAAAAAACAAAAACAACCCTGTTTAGGGCATACGTAAAACTTTCAGGGCCTACTGAATAAAGACAAAAACTGGTTGTAAATATCAAAATCAATAACCCCTTAACCAAATATTTTTAGTAATGGCAAATCTGCCCTTTTAGGATTAGTGTTAATACTAATGATTAGTTATTAATAATCCTGATTACTGATTAGTGATTAAGATAATTTAGTTATAAATTTGTGTAGATGAAAAATTTTGAGGAAATTTTTTTTTGGAGAAGAAGAACCCAATGCTTTTAATACACAGGTACACTTCTATCTTATGTTTAATCTCACTTTTGTAGATTGAAATCATCAAAAAAAATTATTTTTTCACTATGGTTCGAGGAACCAGGAATATGTTCGGCTTAAATTTATCAGCCGAACCCACCTGGTTATTGACAAATGATGAACAGTTCGGCTAGCTGAAAGTGTTATGGTTAGCCGCTGAACCTTTATTTTGTTACTTCTCGCCTATTTGCTAGACCCTAGTTCGGCTTTTTTTAAAGTGTCATAAAGAGCCGAACCTACTCCTGAGAGTTTTGGAAGAAAAAATGTTAAAGGTTCGGCTTATTTGGTGAATATCGTAAGTGCCGAACCTTTTGGAAATACATGGTTCGACTTTTTACATAAGTAGAATACAAGCCGAACATTATCATATATATTCCTGAGAATTGTTGGGTTCAGAATTTTTTAGTGGTTCGGCATATATTGTGAATATCGTACGAGCCGAACCTTATAAATGTACTAGGTTCGGCACATATTATGATTATCGAATACGCCGAACCCCTATGCATCTCTATCTGTGACTAGGTTTGGCTTGAAATCTCATGGCGAACTGTTCATATACACTTACAGGAAGCTTTTGTGAAGAACAGTTCGGCTAAAAACGCAACTCAATTTTGAGCCGAACCCAACACCGTAACCGTCATTTAATCGATGAAAAACAACAAATAGGAGATTGGGTTTGTAAAACTTACTTTCTTATCCTCATTTCCGGAGTTGGAGATGCAGTTGGTTCAATTTCTGGTTCAATTGGTGGTTGATTTTCAGTTTCTACACCTTCATCTTCAATTGGTTCTTCTTCTTCAATTGATGGATTAGAAGACGATTTGGTTTGCCTAGTCCCTGCTTTTCTTTGTACGAGTTATTATGTAGTTGAGTTTAATCGACGATCAAATTTTTACGAATCGACAATTAATCACGGTGATGCATATTTTTTTTCACGGGAGGGGAAGAGTTCGGCTAGAAGAGGAAGAAGAAGAGATGTTAAGGGAAACTGATTTTGATTTTTTAGAAAACTGATTTTCGATTTTTGTATTAGGGGTATATAGGTAATTGAACTATCCATAAGATACCCCTTATAAGGTCACCCAAGATGGGACTATTGTTTTGTATGCCTTGAAAGTTTTACGTATGCCCTAAAACATGGTTCAAAAAAAATACACAAACCACGTATATGCACAACAAGACACCATTACAGATACCAAATCCAGTTATTATTACATGGACAGTTTTCATAACAACCAAACAACACAAACAGTAAAATATCAAGCAACAATATCATGACTGATATGTCGTAGAAGTACCGGAATCACAATATCCGGTGAACTTAATTGAGGAAGATGACCATCCGATGGCATAACTTCAACAATCGTATCACTAGTAATATTCCTGTGTAGATATTCAGGCACAACAACAGGAACAGCCAAGTCTTTACTACTCTGTAATATGTGACAAGGAACACTAACAAGACCTAATACATCTCTGAAATCACTCTGAAATATAGTTTGAGCTACACTTAAAGCTATATCAGGCCTCATATTAAATAAAGTTCTACTGAATTCTTGAACTGCAATTGAATCCATATCTCCTCCTACAGCTAATGGCGCAAATCCTGAACACCATGCCTTGTAATTCGATTTCATTGCATCAAATAATTGATCTAGTTCATCTTGTTCGAATCCTCCATAGTAGTCCACATCATTCAAGTACCTAAGAAATTTTTTTTATCAATCAGTATACGATTAAAGAGCAAAAACTTATAAAAATTGCTGAAAATTTCCTAATTGTTTGATTATATAGACTTCACCTGGGAGAAGCAGCGAGGAGGACGAGTTTAGAGAAGAGATCAGGACGAGAGATTGAAGCAAGAACACCGATAATACCAGAAACAGAATGACCAACATAAATACAAGATTGAACTTGAAGTTCTTCTAAAATAGCTAGAAGATCATAAGCATAACCTTCAAGAGTAGTATAACGATCAAAATCAAAGTAATCAGGATTAGTAGGACCAGATCCCATGTTATCAAACAAAATTACACGATAATCATTCAATAAGTGAGGAACAAGATGTTTCCAAACGGACTGATCTGTTCCAAATCCATGAGCAAGAACTATGGTTTTTCCACCTGTTCCTAAAACCCTAACATTGTGAGCTTCTTCTACTATTCCCATTTTGAAAAAACTGTATCAAAGGAAAAGACTACCGATGAGATAGGAATATAGCAGGAGGATGTATGTGGTAACTACTTATCTATATATATATTGATGGAGCTATCTAATCGAATATTCGGGACAAAGAAAATGATGATGAAATCATGGCCATTGACTTGATAATTAATCGGGAAATAATT
The DNA here is from genome assembly GCA_023531105.1 of Papaver atlanticum. NCBI lineage: Eukaryota > Viridiplantae > Streptophyta > Magnoliopsida > Ranunculales > Papaveraceae > Papaver > Papaver atlanticum. The sequence goes on from JAJJMB010011896.1 coordinate 181,319, forward strand.
ATAGATTGATGAATTGGGATGTGTGTTATTCATTTCATTTTAAGACGTGGGTGAGTGTCATTGGGGCTAATCTTGTGGAAACAATCTACTAATTTTCTGTTGTTTAGTCAAGTATGGCTAGAGGTGTAAATTGGACTGTGCTAGTACGAGCATAACCCAGCACACCACGTTAAAATTGAGCACAGCCCAGTCCAACACATGACTTAGCACAGCACGATACAATACGTTAGTTTCATGGGCCGGGCTGGGTTAGACTAATCGGCACAGTAGCCCGCACAGCAGGCGGCACGAATAAACACGTGGCACGGCACAACATAGCACATTAAAAAAACATGTTATAATATGTATAAAATATTATGCAACATGACACAATACATCGCATTTGGTGGATATTTCCCAAAAGAGTCTTTATTCTAGCTAACTATTGACATTTTATTATCGTTATGTTGATTTATTTTCATAACACATATAATGCCTAAATATTTGGAAAATATTTATAGTGGAAAACATAAAATAAATGTGCCCGGCACGGCACAACACGACACAACACGATTATTTTTCTGGCACAACACAACACAACACGCCTTTTAGCACGGCACATCACGGCATGTCTTAACCTCCAGTCCAACACAGCACGGCACACAACACGCTAAACAAGTGATTTCGTGGGTTGTGCTGTGCTGGGTCGGCACGTTTTACACCTCTAAGTATGGCCATGGATAATTATGGTTGTTGGTTCTGAAAGCCAACTATGCAATTTTTCAACATTGTTAATTGGAATACTAGTACTTTGATTTTATATGAATTTTGATACCTAATTAGCAGCCATGCAACTTTTGACGTTGAGTTCTAAAACAATTCTCCTAAAAGATATTTGGGATTTTTCTCGGCAAGTATAAGATGACTCTAGAATAAAGAGTAGTTATCAAGATTTTACTCATGCTTCAGGAAAAAAAAATCAAGGTTTTACTCGACGCTAATTATCTTCTAATGAAAATAATCACACCCTTTTGGCTCACTAGAACGTCAAGGGTGGATTTGGGAGTCATAAAAAGGATCAACCAAGTTGCTCTTATCGATTGAATGAGTGACCTGTTTTAGGGGTACACGTTAGGAAAGGAACTGCCACATGGTGGGGCGCTGAGTCTCATAGTACAGGACATTTTGCAGTCAGTTTATTTATTTTTGTCGCACCCTACTGTCTAATATAATAAGAAAGTCGTTCAGCTCCAGCCCCAGAATACTTGGGTTAATGACATGTGATGGTATGTGGAGGTAGGCTGTTTCACAAGTCACCCGAAACCTACTTGGGTTTGATGACATGTGAAAGTATGCGGTACATCAGGTGAACACGTTTACCAATTATAAATGGGATCAGAAATAGATAAGAGCTTCATCGATAGTTGAGGAGGTTGGCTGCCTAGAACGAGCAGACACTTGTTTCCTCTCGAAGCAAACATGTAGGGTCGAACATGTAGAGAGTAGAGACTATCAAATTCTAGAGCAAGTACGGTGGTCAAATTCTTCTTGCAAGCCCCAGATCGTACAGTAAGTTTTTTGGATGTAAAAAAACACAACTTGCGTAGCATATGTGCTTTGGTCGAGTTGAAAATAACCACATATAAGCCTGTGGCAATGTTATTGATGATGATAGCACTGGTATTAGTTCACCAGATTCTTTTATTGATAAAAAAAAAAGTAAAAAAATAACATATTGACATATTTTCCGAGAGAAAAATTCCAAAATAAATTATAACCGAAACAAATAAGTGGGATTCCTATTTTTTTTTTCGTTGGTAGATTTCTCAAAATATCTTTCGGCGAATGTAGCATTGCTATAAGAAAAATAGAAGATCCAAACAAAATATCCGGCAATTATCAAGTATTCTGGATGTTTGCTGTGCAAGAAGGATGCGGAATCAAACCCCCACATTTTCTTACATTGTGAAACAACAAGGTTAGTTTGGCATTATTTTATGAACTTGTGTAATATAAGTTGGGTTTTTCAAGCTTCGGTTAGAAACACAATCTGGGAATGGAGAAAAAAGAAGACAAAATACTCTCACCCTATAAGGAAGAGAATTGGGATAATTAACCTTTCGCAATTTGGTGGCTATTTGGATCGAGAGAAATGCACGTTTGTTTAATGGGCAATACAAAGACCTGGACTATATTATTGACAGTGTAAAGGTTTATGTGTTCGATTGGTGTGTGGCATAAATATTTTCCAGGATTTCTCTTTGGACACTGTTTTGAATAACTGGGATGCAGTCATGCGATGTTATATTTTTATGTTTTTGAAAGCTCTACTATAATTGAGTTTTCTCAATCATTTTACCACTGTCTTAGTGGTGAATTGATTTTTTTCTTAATATATTGCCCTTCTTGAGTAAAAAATTATCAAGCATTCCTCTGGACTTTATGGTAGCTCACTACACCATATACAGGATTTTGCAACGTTTCGATTTTCGGGTTTGCAACGTTTATTAACGTTGCGCACGATTATCCGTTGCTCACAACCACTAATACGTTGCACTGAATTTAGAATATTAGAAATAAAAATGAAAACAGGACACGCTTGTCTTTATTAGAATAGTTGGGGGCTTAAATGTCTATCGGAAGTCATAATATCTAATTATTCACATTTTCTTCTATTTTACTTTATTTTCTCTATCCTTCTCCATCGCACAAAACTTATCTTCTTCTCCTCCTCTTTTTGACCATTCTAAACCGATCGAGATCTGAGAAACCAAAACCCTTTGTCCCTCTCCCTCAGCCAACATCTACTTGTGAACTAGTATCAGCTCTCATCTTTTTTTTTTCTCTTCATTGCTAAACCTAATTTATTAAAATCAAACTCAATCTTCTAAAAATCAAAACGATCTTTTGTAAATCTAAATCAATTAATCAAACTCGATTCAAAATCCATCAGAAATCAAACCCAATTTCGCTTTAAACCCTAGATATGAGTTTATCAATGAAACCCTTATTTCATTGTTATTGATTTTGTGAGTCAATTGCTTCTTTTGCATAGCTGAATATCGATCTCAACCAAAAATCTTTGATCTGAAATATATCTATGTGAATCTTATTTCATATCAAAAAGATGAAGGTAAGTCAACAATTTGGGTTTTAATTACTTGGTGATTTTCAAGGTTTTATCTCAACGAAATCCTATGTCTTACTTTCTCTACTCATTTTTTTTTATGTTTGAAATTGATTAATGGGGTTGTTCATGATGATTAATTGAGTTGCTGATAAAGTCAGTGTTGCTTTTTCTTGTTAGAGTTGATGGCGGTTGTGTAAGTGATAGAGATTGACTTTGTTGATTTGGTGGTGACGGTGGTGAAATTTGGTGATGGCTGGTAAGTGTTGTTAATTTTTTTATTTTTTTTATATCAAAACCAGATCCAAAGTTTCTGTGGATTTTTGTAATATCAAGACAAGATTTGAGGATATTTATACCCTTTTCGTTTGTGGAAATGCTGATGTTTCACCTGATAGTTCACTAGGTGCAGGTGATAGTTCACCTGATAACTAACCACAGAACTTAGTGGAAAAGTCCCTCAGCAAGGATCTTCACCAATATGATGTAATTGTGTCCTTTAATCTCTTTTCTTTTTACTGATGTCTTGAAACAGTAAAAAGGAATTCTCAATTACCTTGGATGATGGTTTCCTGCTTAGGAAGGAAGAGTCTTTATACCCTAGACCATTTCCTTTTTCTTATAAGGATTTTTAATTAGCTTGGATGATGGCACTGTAGCTCCTAGGTTCTTGCTTTGATGCCTCTCATTTCATTTATGCTGCTCGAGACACTCTCCACCACTTGGGAATGTTTTTACAGGGTAAACAAGCAGATGCACCTCAGAAAGTCCTTCAGGTTCTCGGCATTGTTCTGCGCGAGCTTCCTACTTCTAGGTATATGTCCCATATTATTGCGTTCTGGATTTCTGTTTTCTTATATCAAATTTTTGAGATTTATAACGATTTCCATTGGTTATAATAGGTATGCTCCATTGCTCATGTTGGTCATTCATTTTATTGCACTCTACCCAAAACGGTTATATCAAACTGTTTTCTTGCACTCTTCCCAAAATGGTTATAACTGTCATTATAACAACTCCGACACAGTATTATTTTTTTCTTTACTTCCCTTAAAATGAAAGTGTGTTATATAAGCTCTCACCTTCATGGTAACTTAACTTCGAATTTATGAAAACCGAAATGCAAAAGAATATCTGTTGCTATGAGACAATGGTCACTTGTTGGCTGTTGCTTTGATGACTTAAATGATTATCTGTTTTACTGACTTGTATGTTTTTCATGACCAAGTCAATTCAGATTCCTTTTGACGCGGGACTTGACCAGGTGATTGGAATTTGAATCATTAAAGTTGGGGAATACACAAAAAAGCACATTCAAAGAGCTTACTCCTTCTCTCATTTAGTTCTTATAAATGTTCTCTTCGATCTTTGTTTACACCATTGCAGTTGGGATTTCATCTATGCAGAGAATGTAATGGATGCTGGACATATCCATCGTTCAATATTTTGGCAGGTTACTCATTATTTGGGATGAAGTGTCCCTCTATCTTTCTATTTGTAACTGTATAGATAAATCCTGACGTACTGCTTGTTGTGAGGGAGCAACGTAAATCACGAGCAGAGGTGGTGATCTAATCATTAATCGATCATGTTGGCTAACTGCATCTTGTATCTCTTGATAATGTTCCTTCGGTGCAGGTCAGGAAAGAGCTTGAAATAGGGGAGGATGTTAAGATAGTTGTTTTCAACTTTGGTGGACAGGTGATAAATCATTACGTTGTTCGTGTTGTGGGCCTTGTGGCTTCTATAATTCTATCATTTCGTATTGCTTTAACTTTTTTATTGCTAGCAGCCTGCAGGTTGGACGCTAAAGGAAGAGTATTTACCGTCTGGTTGGGTGTGTCTGGTACTTCTGTTTGTCGATCTATCCTTTCGATCTGTTTTAGGCAGGCTAATATTTTTTCGGACTCGAATTTTAGCACAATAATAATCTATTCTAATACAGGTATGTGGTGCATCTAACAACCAAGAACTTCCCCCAAATTTATAAAATTCAAAAGAGATGTATATACACCAGATGTGATGGCATGTGACTGTATGCTCGGTGGGATTAAATTTTATTGAAAATCTAAGTTTTCGTTTCTGTTTGTCTATTAATAGAATCAGATAGTTATATTCTGTTTCAGGAAAGATTGGGTACGGAACAATAAGTGAGGCTTCATACAAGTTGCATTTTGTATTTGTACGGAGAGACATCTTTAACGAAGAACCGTTCGTTAGAAATATGCTTGAGGTATAGAAGTCACTTATTGGTACTTTTGCTCTTTACCCACTCATCACTATAATAGTTGGGATATGTGAGTTGGTGCAGATGACATGATTTTTATTTTTTTAATAGTATTACCAGAATGGCATTGAAATGATTAGAAGGGATTTGCTCACAGGACGCTGGCCACCTTACCTTCAGCGTACAATTAGTTTGAAACCCTACTACGAAGGAGGGATTGATGGTGGCAAGGTAATCCTTGCTATTCTTGATAAACTATTTAAGAAATACATGATACTTCTCCACTTGCGCAATTTGTTAGGAGTCAATTTGCCTATGTTCGTTAGAAATTAACTTGTGATTTGCTCGATCATTGTTTTCCAGTTGATGTATCTAAGACTCCAAGTTCTTACCAATGTACTTTTATCTGAATAATATTTAGATGTTATAGCTGATAGTTGGTGTGTTTTGTAGTTGTAGTAAAAATGATTCGAACTCTAAGACTTGTGAAGGATTTTTTTAGACTCAAATTAAACTCAACAATTCAAATAAAGTTGTATCAAAAATATAAAGAAAACACCGAGACTATGGATTCCACCATTGACCAATTAAGTGATAAACTCTAATCAATATTCATGCAATTCTTTTTTTTAAAGTGATTCTAATATTTTGCCTCTAATAGATTTTTGAAGTAATAATTGTAAACATAAAGCATGAAACATCAAAAGTTTTAAAACCTAGCATGTTCCATCAAAACAATTCACAACCATTCAATAAAAATCAATTTTCCTATATTAGTTCTATGCAAATAATCATATAAAAGATTGCAAAAATAATTAAAATAGAATTATACCACTTTTCATGGAACAACGGCTTCCTCCGTCGCCTCGGCTAAAGGGTTTAGCTCCTCATATTAATCATGTTCTCAAAATACATCTTTGGTGTTCAAAAGTTGATTAAAAGAGTGAAAAGTGTGAAAGCAGCGGATTCTGTAACTAATATAATTGTTACAGAACCTACTGTTACAGAGGAAAAGAACTGTTGCGAACTGAAACTATTTGTTGGAAGAATTGTCACAAAGAGTATTGAATATGAAAGCTACGTCAACAGTTTCTGCGACTGTTCTATGTGCGTCCTATGTTCTTCTTCTTCTTCTCCGGCAGCAGCAGAACTCGTCCTCTTCAATTTGATTTTTCTGGCTTTCTCTAAGGCTCTAAACTTCCCCCAAGGTATTGATAACCCTTCTTAGGACTCTCACCACCCTATATATACTCAACAGGCCAATCAAACCTCGGTGAAATCTACGGTTTCTTTGAGCTGAAGTCTCGGCAATTTTCCTTCTTTATTTTTTTCTTTGCTACGCGTCTTATGAGCTGTTAAAGCTTCCTCGATTAGGCATAATCCGTATCTCAGGCTAGTGTTAATTGTAGAAGAATATCATGGAACTTCTATATATACCTATCACCAAATCTCGACAGATAACTTCCCTGTTTACCCTAGACTCCTTCCAAAGATAAAACTCAGTTAACAGGGAAGATAATCTCCCTTACTGTCACGCAACAGAAACTTTCCTTTCTCTGTTTTTGATAACTTCCAAAATTAATGAGGTTTGATAACAAGTTTTATTTCCGTATAACTCCAACCAAATCTCTCCTAAATCTCCTCCAGAAAGCTACGCAGCTAGCTAGTTTGTATTCTAGTTTGTATTCCCGCCAAAAGTAAAATTCAAACGAAGGGGATGACCTCCCCTTATCCGGAACAGGGGTGCGAATAACAAGTGGATACCCCTTAGTAATCTGGGTGCCCCTTAGTAATTTTCTCCCATGAGCGCAAAAAATACTTTTCGAGCCAATTTCGCCGCAAAAGCTTATTTCTCCAAAAACACCTACAAAGAGATAAAACACCATAATAAGTACAAAAATGGGTACTTACAATATACACAATAGAGATGAAAATAGACACATAAATGCGTCTATCAATAGTGGTCTTGTTGATAATTCAGGTGACTGCTCGGATACTACAGGATACAGCTATCGAACAGAATTATACTCCACAAAAGGTAGTTTGACTGTCTTAATTTGAAAATTTTAATTTGTAACAGAATCATGCATTTAAGTTTTGGATATTTGTAATCTCATCAATTTATGGAAAAAGAGTTGATTGAGATCAGTTGTACCCACCAATTTGGTCAGTCATCTAATTACATTGTCATTTCGACAATCTTCCCTTACCTTAGTTACCTAAGAGCATGTGATCTTATTATACTTTATTCGCTTGTCAAAAATGTAGTTTATTGGGGCCAGCAGATTGAGTGATGCCATAGTCCTTGGGTATCAATTACAACGAGCACATCCAGGAGTGGTATTCTGTTGTTGTTCCCCTAACATGGGGAGAAGACAGTCACTTGGTGAAGGTTTGGAAAGTTGGCGTTGTTTTTACCCGGTCTTTCGTTGAATATTGGTGCGTTCTAATTGTTGTCTATTGCTAATTGCTAAAATCTATTTAGGAAGGTTAATTAGTTGATTTCATTTGCAGTACAACTATGGTGCAATCCAGGCTAAAGTCGATGGTGCATTGTATCTTGTGCGGACGTGTCAAGGACTTGTGATTAGCAGATGAACCTGAGATTAACATTGTATCAAACTGGCCATATATTAGAGTACTTGAAGAATGTGACTAGGGTAGGTCAATAAGCGATGCTCATGCTTACTAAATTTTTCAATGCAACACATGTACAAAGCAGTAGCATGACATAAAATTTTGTTTACCAACCAGATCTTATGTTAGAAAGAAATTTTGACTTATGTTAGATGTTGATCTACTCTATAAATTCATAATGTTGAAAATTGTTGCAAGGATAAGTGCTTGTAAGGGTTCTATACTATTTATAATACTGGAATTTGAAAATATCAATTCAGATTTTGTAATTTTTTTTTAAATTCTGATAAGATATTTCGCAACGTATATATAGGTTGCTTAAATTATATTATACGTTGCTTTAAGTCTAATTAAAGCAACGGATGAAGCAACAGATGAAACGTTGCTTTTATTAAATTAAGCAACGTTTGTAAACGTTGCACAAAATTTGTGACGCGTGTGGTCAACAGTCATAAGCGTTGCTTAAATTATTAGCAACGAAAATAAACGTGGTAAATTGGTGTTTTTTGGTATAGTGGCTCTTCCATAGAGTTACAGAAAAGGATGGGAAGTTTCCACATTTTTTCCTTTTTTTTTTGCCATGGTGTTTGCATTTCCCTACTTATTATTAAAGTAAAGTGAGAAGTTATAAATCATGGTAAACAAGTGTGATAGTAATTCTAGTAGATAGAATTACATCACAACACCCTTGACGTGACTCAAAAACTTCTCGTGTAGATTTACTCAGACCTAAAATTAATTTCCTTGGAAATAATAAAATTTACATAATTTGGAATACCCACAATCAACTACCTTGGCAATGAAAAAAGTTAGACACGTGTGATTCAAAATATATCATTACGCAATTCCCATTCAAACCTTATCATTTGATTCAAGAACTATCATGCAGTTGATCAGGTAGATAAATTTTCCTGACTCATGATATTTACCGTAAATCAGAAGTTGCCTCTGTTAGAGCACTGCTCGGTCAAACTCGCAAGTTTTGCTATCTCAAGCTTGTTGTCAATGTTAGATGCACAAAACTATATCTTGATTTCTAGTATATTTAAGTCAAGTCTCAAACTAGGATTAAATCATGGTAGTTGAGTATCAGACATCACTGAATAACTCTCGAAGATTGAAGAGTGAAGATCAGATGAAGACTTTCAGAGAACTTCATTAACAAAGAGGTATGTGAAGACTGAATCATTTTATTTACTCACAATATTACTGTTCTATCTATATGATTTAATATTGCAAAGAAGAAGTTTCGAGTCAAGCTTATCTTGTTAAACATCTCGAAATATGATTTAAGCAATGGATGTTCATAGATCCTGAATAATCTTAGTTCGAAACAATTTATTGTTCAAGAACTAATTTTTTGTGTCAAATGAATCATTTGGAAATTGACCAAGCAATGATATTTATATCTATGACAATTAGGAATGTTTCAAAACATCAAAAGAAAGTTTTCAGAACTACTGAAATCTGGACTGAGGGCATGTACGCATACCCAATATGCGTACCCTAGATATCTGAAGTTCCAGAACGTATATAGGTACACATACCTAGTACGCGCACCATGAAGTTTTAAGTTCATGAATCGGGGACATACCCAGTACGCACACTTCAAAGGCCTGAGTTCGTGAATAACGTAAGGGTACATATACCCGGTACGCGTACCTTAGCTCTCTAAATTCACGAACTGGTTCATAGGTATGTGTACCCTTTCACATAGTTACCTAGTACGAATTAAGCAGATGCTCATGAACTATTTTCACAAATATGTTTAGCATTGCTACAACTCTCACAAACACCTCTAAGACATCTTTGATCAATAAATCACTTTGTGCATGTGCATCATGATTCAAGTCTTAAGTGTTTAAATGAACACGATTTTGCTTATTAGTTCTTAAGGCATATTTTCCATGAACTATCATTATCGGTTACGGTACCCTTGACCATAGTGTATATTCTTATATGTAATTTTAAGACAAACTTCTCACATGCTTACATGATCTCCTAACAAGAGTTCCATCTAAACTGAGAAAGTGTTTGCTTGAATTCAAAGCAACCCTTAGTCTTGAAAGTTTATAAATAGAGAGACTCAAACAACTGGAAATTTCAATCCATGACACTTATGTGTCCTAGTTGTATGCTAGAGTTGTCCTCTATTAATCTAGGTTTCCTCTGAGAAACATAATTAGGTTTACGACTTAAAGACTTCACTTAGGGATTCGTGAATCCAGGTCCGACTATCTTTACCTTGATAGTTTGTTTATACTGATCTTGTTAATTCTGTTGTCGAGGTTTTTGTCAGCCTCCTTCAGGAAAGAGATAGATAGAAATCACAAATTTATCTCCGTCTCAGACTTTATGATTCCTTAAGATAAATATCTTAAAATCTTCTCATGTAAGATTGTCATAGGAAGACATAAAGGCAAAGGAGACCTTTCCATTAAGAATTTGATCAGCAGCTTTAATCCCTTTTTCATATATTCTATTTCTATCAGTTTGATTATACGTCAAATTCGTGGTTAAATGACTTACAATCGGTTTTCCCGTGTATCTAGGATAATGTTTAATTTTTTTGAACACCATATCACACCTGGCTTTCCATATAAACCAACATATGGTGGTACAAAGATCATCCCAAGAGCCCCACTGAGTCTGGTGGTTGTCTCCAGAGAACCAGCTAGTGCAGTAGTCAGCTAAATTGTTAAACCCTAAGCTAGAGTTATCAAGATTCAAAGAGCAGTGAGCCCAAACTGCTCCGGCGAAGCTACAATGCATAAGCGAGTGCTCCCCAGTTTCAGAATGATTACTACATAAAGTGCAAGTAGGACCAGTGTGATTGACAAAGTTAGCATAATACGCACTGACAAAGCTAGCATAATATTGTGAGCAATGACTCCCATCTTCAAATGCGTTTTCCATGTCCTCTTGGCATAAGATTCAAGGTCTTTGTTGTTTAAGGAATGTATTTTGGCCAATTATCCCAACTAAGTGTAAGGATTTGAACGTGTGACATCAGGCTTATAGGAGTCCACCCTCTACCATTGTACCAACTTGATTGTTGCTGTTATCACTCAACGTTTTTTTATACCTATACTATTTATATATTTTATATAGGCAAATATGTAGCGATTCGATAATCAACCATGAATCTTCGATTCACGATTTAACATATGATTCGATTCTCAAAATTGAAAAACGATTCACTCCACGATTCAGGATTTCATAGCCTTGCTCGATTGTATGGAATTCCTACAACATGGATAACAAGTTAGTATTTATCCCAGTAAGCTCCATAAAGATTTATTCCCGAAACTTCCTTACTAAGTCAGTTCCTATGGGCATGGCAAACTCTCAAGATAACCATTTTTGCACCCACTATGGAGCTGGCAAACTGGCCTGGCTAAGTGACAAATTTGCCACTAAGCCAGGCCAGGTCAAGTTTCTACCGAGCGGTCGAGACTCGACCGCTTGGTCAAGACTACACTGTCCGGTTTTGTCTACACTGTTAGCGGCTTTTATAAGACCAGCCGATCTAGTCTATACCGCTACGTAGAATATGATCCAACGGCCATAAATCTCCCCCCTATAAATACCAAATTCCTCTTCAATTTTAACTCACACCTTCTTCCTATTTTATTAGATTTTTCAATTGCTCAAAACATGTCTATGGCTCAATTCATAGAAGAGCAACATGCGGCCGAAAATCAAAGAGTTGAACTTCGAGCTAGTGTGCAAAATAAAATAAGAAGAGCAAATAGTTGGAGAGTTACACAACAACGCAAATTTAACTCGTTAGAAGATGAATGCATCCGCAGGAATTATATTTTCTTCACTAATCATTCAATCGTTGATGGCGCATTACATGCGCTTTCGTTTTGGGGACGCGTTTTACTGAAATTTGAAGAAGAAACAACGAACCTCAAAAATCGTGATTCGATGGTGTTGAGTGCTCGGTTCTCCATAATTTCTAAGAATGTTAACAAGTATATTGGTATGATAAGGGAAGAGGCTCGAAACATGAGAAGTGGTGAAACCCTGCTAGATTGATCAAAGATGTCGTGCAAAGTGGCTCAGTGACAATGAAAAGTAGTTCCGATATGCAAGTTGTTATGAAATCATAAAATTGTTGCCCAAATTTAATCTAATGTATTAATTTTAAGTTCTCAATTTTAACTTAAATAGAAAACTTTAAATGAAGATTATTATTTATCAAACAATAGTGCAATTATATTAACGATTTAAACAAACCACGATTCATATTAACGATTAACATTTATCTATCAAACTAACGATTACCAAATATATATTCCCGTAAGCCTGTTTGATCATGTGAAAACTCATTATTTTGAGTCTGAGATGGTGGTTGAGTAGCATCAGGTGATTCATAACCTTAATATGCTACCAAAGATGGTTGAATTGGAGGTGCTTGGAATCAGTGAAATGCTGAATTTGGGGTATACATTATGGATTGCCTAAATGCATCCATATTTACGTGACTACCACCAGGAGTGAGTACAGGACCTTGGGGCATGAAAACAATAGGATATTGGAAAGTCGTCTTCACGTTTGCTGCTGGTGTTATTCCTGCTGCTGTTGGTAGCTGAGTCTCTTCCACCATAGTTGGAGTGTCATGAGGACTTCTACGACCTCCACGACTTCCATGACTTCTTACACTGCTATCACCAGGCATTTGAGAACTTGACCCTAACGGAGTCTCAGGCAATCCATAACTCATATTCTCCCTCTGTATCTGCATCTGGCTCAAGTGAAAATCCTGGAATTGATTGATAAAAAGCGAAAAATTGTTCAACTGGTTCTGATACTCTTCTTGGGATGCCACCAAACCATAGTATGGATAGCTCTGCTACAGACCTTCACTAGTAAGTGGAACTGTAACAATATCTCCACTTGGTGATAAAGTCTGGACTTCCCAAGATATTAGAGGTATATTTGACGACCCCATTTGACTGTTAGGATACGTATATGCTTCGCCCGTCAGTGGTGGAGGTTGGGATGGAAGATCTGTAAGTGGTAAATTGCCAATTGTTGGAAAGTCAACACTACCTAAGTTTTGTGGATGAACATCAATATTTAGCTTGCATACCTTTTGAAACCAGCTGTAGTAATCAAAGTCATCATCTGGGATTTGGATCAAATATTCAGCTTCTTCCCAAGGTTGTCCATTATTTATCAAATTTATCCAAATCATGTGAAATTATTAAAGTTGGAAACGGGTTGATTGCTTTTACCTTTCTTCCTTGTAGCTGAAACAGATGTCTTTCTCCGTAGTACCAAATACCCTGACCCCTAATTGGACTGTAAAACACAAGTCGCTTAAGGTTTAACTGTAGCATGGCTTGTGCCATTGGTTCATGGAACTAGTCAATTTATGTATACGACATTGGCATAATGTTGATACTAGTTCTGCACAGTTGTTGCATCCTCTGAACAACAGCTATATTTTGACCATCATTAATTTGATTAATCCAATTTCCAGCTTTGTACTTGTACACGATTGGAAAAATTAATCGTGTTTCGTGAAGATCAGGTTCGCCGACCTTAAAGTAAGTATACTACCAACACTGAAAAATAACATTGACGAACATTGATGTGTTAGTACATTCACCACTAGTTTGACAATTAACTCGATAATGAATCTAATAATAGAAAGGGATTGTGGTTCTTTACCTCCAATACGACCCAAAATCCATTGAAGCTTTCTAAGTTCTTACATGAGCATTCACCGAGACTTATGTATAGCTCAGCTAAAATTGCAGAACCCCAACCATAATTTGGCGCTTTAGTTAAATCTTCTAAAGAGTCCAGAAAACCAATTAATGCCACTGAGCTAGCATTGGGAAAAAAAACTTGGCCTAACATCCATAATACAAAAATACGTTCAAGCTCGGGATAATCTTCAACTCTGTGTATCCCATTGCCAGCATAACGGTTCAAAAAAGCCTTCAACCCAGACACTCTTAATCCACATGAGTGTAATTGTCTGGATTCCGACTTTCCTTCAGTATCATTTGAGTACAAGGGAAGTAGTTGTTTCAATCTTCCTTCTGATATCCACTTTAATTGGTTAAATTGTACTATTTCACCCTCAATTTTTATTCCTGTCAACATATACAAATCTAACGGTGTGAACTCTAAAAACAACATGGTCATAAAATTAAAGTTTGTATGTGGAACTAAAATTTGAATCAAACTAAAAAATTGAATCTCTAAAAATTAAAATTTGTTTCTGAACTAAAAATTAAACTATTGAATGGAAAAATAGAACTTACCACACTTGAAATCCTTGAAAAAGAACGTATTTGCAGTGTTCCACCAACGTTCACAAATAACTCGCACAACTTGAGTCCTTTGGTTTTTTCCTTTCATGAAATATAAACGCTACCAAGGATATCTTCTCAAAGATTCTTGAACAGCTTCGGGGAGTAACCCAAACACTTCGGTTAGCTCATACCACCCACCTCTTAGTTTAGGTAAGAGAACTCGCTCGAGATGGTTACATAAATGCGTAGATAATACACCAGGTCCAACTAGTTGCCTAACATTTGCGAACTCTTGGTGTTTATCCTGGACCCATACGATATCACTATCTGCAACAGATTTTCCTTTGTCTTTCCTGTTTCTTTTCCTTTGTGTATTTATTTTGGAACTACTCATTTTTAAGTAAAAAATCGTTCTGGTCTGCTCTCTAGAGAAGGAAAGAATTTTTTTTGTGTGAATGAAAACTGAAGGGAATGGTGGTATTTATAGACGGTAGAGCACTAACCGCAGGAGGTCGAGTTTAAATCGCTAGCGTTGCAAACTAGACCGGGCGATCGAATCTCCACCGCTCGGTGGAGACTCGATCACTTATTTTTTTCCCCATAGTGGCGCGGCCAATTTACCAGGCCAGCTAGCATGACAAATGGGTGGGTTAAGGCCCCATAGGAACCGGCCTAACATAAAATATATATCTCGTTCGTGAACGAAGGTTTGTCTCATTAACCAAAATTTACCTAGTTGCTTTAACTTCGTACATTCTACTAGATCTGAATTACGACGCTAATTTAGCCTATGACTCAGAGTAAGCCCACTGCTTCAAAATTTCTTAAGGGGCGCGAAATCTGCTCCATGCCCAAAGACACCATGTGGTCCAAAATCTCCATGATGACCTATAATTTGCACCACATTAATATTTGTCACTGTAACCCTAAATTACTCTTGAAGATGCATCAAACACTCTCTAATTTTATGCGAGCAGGAGAGATATGTCAAGTGCGGTGTCTCGGACATTAGTCCCGTGCTCACGACCTATGCTGTACCGAACTCAAAACAATAGAAAATGGAAAGAAAATATAAAAACGGAAATGATTTGTACACCGAGAAGAAAATCCCGCGATCATGACCGTGTGAGGGTGATGGTGGGACCCACCTCCACCTTCACATATCCAAATGCTGAGAAGCATTCCCCTCATCCGTCGGATCTCCTCTCGGTGTAAAACATAGAAGTGTCAAAGAGACCAGGCCAGCCCGAGCCTGGTCCAGCCTAACCTGTATTAGCAGGCTAAAGCCTGGCCAGGCCCAGGCTCAAGACAGGCTCAGGCTGGGCTCAACTTTTCAGCCTGTTGGCCTGCCATAGCCTGTCAAGGCCTGCGTAGTATCGTACATGGTGTTAAAATAATAAAAAGTGTACAACGGGAGGATTCGAACCTGTATTCTAGGTATCCTACCAACTACACAAGGCGGTCGTTGTGATTTCTAATCTCACATCCTAATATAGATGTGAGAAGTAAATATTTTCAATTCTACCGTGCATGTCATTGACGTTTCGCATTAGTAACTAATAATAATTCATTGTTGAAGTATAAAGATTGTAATTGATAAACGCTTAAATCAATTTAATTTTCATTGTTTCCTTGTGAAGTCCTTGATTACTGGCATAATAAATGTTTGAAAAATTCTGTAAGTTATTATAGTAAGCATGAACTGGACATGCATGTTCTTTGTATTTTCATTTACCATAAGTGCATAAATGGATGAGAAAATATAAATAGAAATAAAACTGGATAGGTTATTACTTTGATAACAAACTTCATAGTTTTGACAACTACCGGGTTGAGCACAATTGGTAGACTAGACGGTTGAACGGAATACTAACTAAGGGAGGTCTCTAGTTCGAATCTTAATCAAAGCGTAGATTTTTTAAACAGACCGGCAGGCTAGCCAGGTCCGGCCAGGACAGGCCCAACAGAATACAGGCCAGGTTCAGGCCCAGGCTAGGCTGTCGTAGTTGCATTTCAGGCCAGGCCAGGCTGAGAAAAAACTGGCCAGGCCGGCCAGTTTGACACCTCTAGTAAAACATGGGATAAATCCCGGTGTGTAGAATAATTGATATAAAAATACCTGATCTCGATGGGAAGAACAGAAAGGGACAAGGCAACAATAAACCAACTTTGTCATTATGTTTGGAAATGGTTTCCAACTTCGCATTATTGAGTCGAGAATAATGGTGGTGGGGTATATTTATCAGCAACTATTTCTGATTAGGTTGGTAGGACTCTTGATGTAGAACTGTCGAAGAACAGATATCATCTCTCGAATTATTATAAGAATCAGGAATCTTTTGTATAATTTTATTTTTATATTGTTGCAATGTCATACAGCAGACATTTCAAATGTAGTTATCCTGTATTCAGATTTCAGGCTGAGAGATTACAACTAAGCATCCACAATGAAGGGACGTATTAATCAAGCATATATGTTATTTTTCTACTCACAGTGAGGTAAGAAACATATTGCTGTTTCAAACTTTGGATACAACGCGTGCAATATGACAGAGTTACTACTATCCATCAGCTGAGATTGAATTCGAATGGGTAGTGAGCCAGATGACATGTTGTCATGTTCCTTGAAAACTTTCCCTATGCTCTATGACCAGGCGCCCAATATAAGATTAAGCATTCCGCAGTCAAGGAAAAATAGTCAAAGAAAAAATACGAAAAAGGCTAATCCTCTGAATGGCGCGTTTCACAGTCAAGTTCTGGCACATTTTCTACTCACAGTGTGGTGAGGTAAAAGTGATAATTAGATTACCCCTAAAATTCAAATTGCTAAATTGCTGTTGCTGTTTCAAATTACTCTGTCACAACGCTTGCGATTTGTGACAGAGTTACTGTCCATCAACTGATATTGAAATTTGAGCCAGATGACATGTTCCTTGAAAGCTCTCTGTAAACATACTCTCTGACCAAGCGCAGATTATAAGATTAAGCATTTCGCAGTCAAGGAAAACAAAAACGAAAAAGGCTAATCCTCTAAATGGCTCGTTTCACAGTCAAGTTCTGGCAAAGGCGCTTTGTAGCTTATTGGGCTTCCTTTGGAAACCTTGTGTGCGAGACATTTTCATCAGAATTCCGGTCCAAAGAACGGCTAATTCGCTAAGATTGGCTCAATTTTCCTACTTGAACAGGCTAATAGCCTAATACGTTCCCGCATATTTAACTACAGGAGCTATACCTCCATGCACCGAAGGACCATCATAAAACCAAATGGACTTTAAGGTTTCATGGTTGCGGTATACTTCACCATCCAAATAGGTAGCAGTAGTAGCCAAATCACTAGATTTCAGTAGTGATCACTGAAATCGTTTCTAGACAAGGAGAAACCTTTGTAATTCAAATCTGGCCCTCTGGCACAGACATAAACTGACAGTTGCACATCTTCAGCAAAACAAAAAGCTAAAGAACAAATACTGCAATGTCTACAAAATGCGGAACCCAAATACAATTCAAATTATCTCTTTCTGAAACACTACCAAAAACGAAAGGTTCACAAAAAGAAAACAACACAAAAACAAAGTCAGAACTCAATTTGTCAAGTCGACCGCAGCTTGGATCAAAGAACATCCCTCCCTCTCTGATTTATGTACACTAAACCACCCCCATACCAAAAACTTACTTGGATGTCAATCTAAAGTCTCTCATTACCATATGTCCTTAATATATTACTAGGTTCAAATTTTTATATATGTATACCTTTATGTTATTCACAAGGAAGTTAGATGGTGTATCATACTTCTTCCACCGACAAACTTCCTTCAGGAGCCTAAATGAAGTGGAACCTCTTCCTCCTCTTCTGCATTAAGAGAGAAAATATCGACTGGGGCATTAGTACAATCAACTGTATTATGTCCTCTAAATCTGTCACTTCGGCTACCATGTTGTTGTTGGTGTTGATCAAGATATATCACTACTACGCTTATGTCATCATGAAAATGCCTACGTGTACCCTTTTCAATCCTTTTTATGTCTTCGTATCTCATCTCTCTCTTCCTAGCAGCTTCTTGTAGGGCAGCGCTCACTAATCTCTTTGCTATACCCTGCCAAATAAGTGACAACGTTCAATACCATGATAACTCATAGTACTAAATATAGTCAACAAAATGGGCTCGGACAAGATATGATTTAAGAAAGTATGCTTACCCGTCTTGGGTTTTTAAAAACAATGTCTACCGCTGCCTCATCAGTAAGCTGCTCCCAGAGTCCATCAGAAGCGAATATCAAAAACAAATCTTGAGGTTTTATCTTTCTAATCTCAATTGAGGGTTCTGCTGTCATCACAGCTCGTTTTAAAGGAACAGGCGATCCAAAATGTTGGAACAGAGGATCCCTATTGAACTCGGGTTTCTTCAAATACATATCTCCAATAGATCTTGACACCTGACATACAAAGCAAGTTTACTGTTAAACAAATGATTTCCACATCCTTTGCATCAGAACTTATATTAATTATAAAATAGATTTTGAATATCTGTGGGCATTCTTTGGCGAATAATAATAGGAATGCATTTAAGTTAGTATTCATTGTTTAATATTTTATGTGTTACGAATATCATGTGATCCAGTGACAAGATTTGACTCTACATGTGACAATATTTCTAGCTCAAGAAGAGAGAAGGTTTGAGGCCCACATCCCATGTTAAAATTCAAAAGGGAAGGAACCACTAAGGTTATCAAGCAAATACGCACATCATATAGTGAGAAAAGGTTAGGTCTAACAAGGTACAGAAATCCAACGGAAAGTTGAAATTCATGAGAAAGCTTATACAAATTGGCAAGTTGGTCACAGAATTATGCCTTGCCGCGTATCTCATGTAATTATTGAAAGTCCATTTGGTCCTTGCTGAATCAAAAGTGAGGCACAACATGTGACTCTTGAAAGAAGATGGATACAGAAAAGGGAGCTAAATCTACACTTTTGTCCAGATAGATCTAACTCATGAGAATAATGAAAGATAGTGTACTTACCTATTCGTATAAAAGAAAACTAAGATAAAGATAGAGACTAAGATATGGTGAATAAAAGAATAAGAAACCACAGACGATCAAAGAAAGGTAGAATGCTTCACCAGAATTTCCAAACAAAAAAGAAAAGGTCAAGCAACTATAAGATGGCTTCTTCACTTCAAGAATCATGTCATAAAGTTGATTAAAGTTTGCAAGTTAACTCTTTCAACCTTTGCTTTTAAAGAGTTGGCTGGAATTTGTCATAATTAAGGTAAAGTAATGATTCATTAACACTAAGAATACTGCTTTTCAACTATGATAGGAATAAGTTCTTCTGTGATATTTTAATGAATTGAATAACACGGTTTCTTTTGGTTGGAGTAGACACATGAAGCTAATAGACTAATAGTTGACTAAGACTTTGTCGCCCACATTTTCTGCTGAAGAAATCATTTGAATAAGAAAAAAAAAAATGGTTTCCCCTGTGGGGGGCGGTGGGTAGGCAGGAAAAGCAATGAAATTTAGATTAGGGATGAAGACTAAAATAGGTTAAAATGAAGGTATCAAGTTTTTCCAGAAAAAAAATGCATTACTAACATTCAGCTACCATGTTGCATCCATCATTTATCCGTTACGAACATCTCAGATAATTATCAGACTCCCTCTCAAGTGGTACTAAATTGCCCGAGAAAGATTTAAATTTACCCATTGTTTATGACTTATCCTTTAGGAACATCTTACACAATTATCGGACTTCCTTTCAATTCGGACTTCCTTTCAATTCGGATTAAACTAGACCATAAAGGATTAACACTTACCCATGGGGAAAAGAAAGGTATCCCCTCTACCTTCTGATAAAACCTACACTATGCATAAGCAGACCACTGTACTTGTTCGGAACATTTATAACACATATTCTTTGTGTTGCTAATAACCCAACTCTTTACGGCAAAATGTGTAACAGACAAGACCTAAAATTTCCTCATGACAATATTGAGATTTAACACCAGAGTTACCGACTGACTCCAGAATGAGATCACCACCCATTAGACACCATCAAATTTGAGACAGAACAAACTACACATGTTTCTAAATCTGTTAGTGTTTACAAGAACCTGTCAATGCTTATCGACCGTTCTACCGCAGAAACGATGTCTTGCATTCTTGTGTTTCATCTGCTAAAACTAATGTACCAATCACTACAGTCTAAAAGATGATGCCAGGCCAATTTCGCCGATAAATCCTAGCATTCTGACCAACATTTAAACAGATTTTAATTCAGTAAACTCAATTGCGCAATGAACTCACTGATGATTTCAATAGATCATTTCGCTTCGCCCTAACATGATTCAATCACACAAAATGAGCAATTCAACAAACAAAAGAATTGCATATAAAAATCATACCTGAATTATGCCCTTAATTCGCCAAACTCCCCTAACATAAACCACAATATGAGAATCATCAGGATGAAGTGCTTCAACTTCTTTCCTAACCTCCTCAACACCAACATTATGATCAATCGATAAACGTTCAGCAACAACAGGATTACTCCTCCTCCCCCCAGAACCTTTCTTACCAAGAACAGCTCTAGAATCACCAGCATTCGCTACATACAATACATCATCAGAAATAGCTCCAACCAAACAACATGATCCAACTGAAGCCATTTGTGGTCTAGCAGGCCATGATCTCTTAACAATTCTCAAAAACTCCTCCTCAGTATTACCAAAAGCTTTCTTAATCACATCAGTTGATAACCCACCTTGTTCTGAAGCCAATTCTACAGTAAACAATCAAAAACCAATTAGGGTTTTTTTTTTTTTATCACACAAATAATAAAACAAACGGGTTTCATTAAAAATGAGTAAAAAGGAAGAAACTTTACTGTGGAGATGACCAAAGAGATGAGTATTAATAAAACGAGAAGCTTCAGGACCACCATGACCATCATAAACACCGATATAAGTAGCTGAAGGTGATGTGAATACTTGAGTTTGATCTTCAAGTGATGAATTAGCTTGTACAACTGCAATTGAGAAATCACCAGAAGCATGTTGTTTTAAATCCGTATGCCATAATAACACATCATTTCTTATACTTCCAAAACATCTCTCTAATGGCCTTGAACATAATCTCAACATTTTTTAATGGTATAGCTGTGAAATGGGTAAGGGATGAATGTGGAGAGGGAGAAGAAGATTTTATCAGAGAGAAATGGATTTTTTTGGGAAGGTGGAAAAAGGAGGAAAAAGACTATAAGAAGCACAAGTCGTGTTGATACCGCGTCAATAAAGAACAAGTAAAAAGATTGCAACTGTTTTTATACACGCGGTGGGAGTCAGAGTTTTAACGCAAGTATGGGGTATTCAGGTGTATCTAGAGTGTATGTATATATATATATATTTGTGGGTTTGATATTTGTTTGATGATGACATCCATGGCCATGATGTATACTTTGGAATTTCAATGAGAAAACCAAGGTTTTCCGTAGTGGAGACAAATGGAGAATGTGAAATGGACCACCTGCTTATCTCTAATTGTTTCTTTTCCACATTTTGGAGTTTTTTCTCTTCTAGTTAATGAGACTCGGTCAACTTGGCCTTTTTATGCAGTATTTGTATAAACTGATAAATTTTTGAAATTTGTCCTAATAGCTTAAACCATATGGTTTGCGTTTGATTATTTTTGGCTTTTTTTGATGATAGGTTTACCTACCTACGGGTAAAGGTGGGGGAGAAATTGATCTATGATCTATTGGCATCTGAAATAAGAGGCCACAATGCATATAGGTTTGAATCCCCTACGCTTTGATATTACTGGTTGTAAGTTGTAACAACAATGCAGAAACGTTATTGAGTAAGTTAGGCTATAATTATAGGTCCAAAATGTAGTCAAGGTGTTTGAAAAAATGGGTTGATCCATTAGACCTTTTTTTGTTTTTTTAAGCATTAATTTTTGTTTCTAGTTTTCCATTGGAAGATGTCACACTAATGCCATGCGCAATTTTCTTAAGAGTTCTAGTCAAGCAGACCAGATGAACTAGGAAACCCAGAACTAATATTTCCACTAGAGTTTGCTGCGTAGCATGTGTTTAGTGGTGGCATCAACTACCTACCTACACGAGACACTACTACTTTGTGTTTGCTCCTATGTTTATTTGGTGATGAATCATTCGAAGCGGTGTCCAAGTTCTATGTTTGTACGTGGCCACACACATGACACATGTCTTGTTTTCATTCCTAGCTTGAACTGCATATATGCAATTTTGAATTGCCTAAAAACGAAAACTTGACTTGGTTTAACTGCCAATTCATATGTCCAGACACAAGTATACGAATACGAGACTCATTCATTCAACATGGTCTTTTTTGCCGTATTTGTATGTCAATTCCTAAAACTCGTCGTAACTGCTTAAACCATACAGTTTCTCTGTTCGTTTATTTCTTGGTTACCTACTTAGAGCTGAAGATGGGGGAGAAACTGAACTATCAACATCTGAAATAAAAGGTCACGGTGCACATAGACTGCAGTAGGAGACTAGGGAGTCTAAGAGTGGATCCTCCCTCCCAAGGCTTAAGTTGTTGTATCCAACGGTAATTTAAACACCGTATTGAGTAAGTTAGGTTTAATAAGTTGGAAATGTAGTCCAGGTGTTGAAAAAATTGGTCGATTCGTCAACCCTTCTAACTTCCCATTGGAAGATGTCACAGTTATAAGAAACTTAACGCCAATACCTAATTTTTTTTAGTCGAGCAGACTTGATGAATGATGGACTATGAAACCCAAAACTAAGTATTTTAGAGAAATCCACTGGAGTTGTCGTGTAACATGTGTTTGTTGGTGGCATCAACCAACAGATTTATCATTAACTAACTACCACTCATTTAAAACTTAAGACACTTAGAAAATATATTGGCTTATGGTTAATTGGTGATGAATCTCTCTAATATGATGTGAAGCGGTGTCCAAGTTCTATACAATTGCATTGCGTGGCCAGACACATGTCTTGTTAACATTCCTAGCGTGAACTGAAAATCTGCACCTTAATTAATCAAACAAAATCAGATTATTAAACTTTGATTCCATCACTTTAAGTCCCTTATCAAACTCAGTTCCAATCCCTTGGATAGTTGGACTCCCTCTTCGACGGCGGATGTAATTTTCTAGAATCCCCACTGTTTGTGGTGGTTTCTTTGAAAAAGCAAAAAAAGATTTGTAAATTCGCCTCAGAACCACTATCAGAGACACATCTATGTATGCTAGGCTTTCACCTAACTGAACTCTCAGTATTCTATATATATTTAATATATTCGTAGAAACTTTTAGTATTTATATTGTACTCGTCTCTGTATTGTATCTACATTGATTAAGCTATAAATGGATTGGCCACTATGATATAGAACAACACTGAACCTGTTCCAAGTTGTAGTAATTCCACGACTGAATTCCTTAAACTTGTTCCATATATATCAATATTTAGACTCCCATTGAGTAATATTGAACTTGTCTCAGGTCGCAGAACTTCCACGGCTAAATTCCTTGAACCTGTTCTATATGAGCTCCATGTTCAATTCTCATATGAACAACACTAATTTTTTACTATTCTCACAAAGAAAATAGCACATAAGCTTGAAACAAAAGTGCATGTTCACTCTCAAAAGGTTAAACAATGACCGATAAAATGTGTGCTGGCACTTGCCTGGAAAGCCACAGGCATCGCACCATAAACACCACGACGTTGGGGCATATGCCCATCGCCAAACAAATGATGCGCGACACCATCCTATGTAAGCACCAAGTTGTCCTCGGGACTGGGATGATGGAAGTATGCACGGGGCAGGGCATAACCCAGCGCCAGACCCAGCATACACGACGTTGGGCATTTCCTGGTGCCACACCTTTGTTTGCACAACGCTGAGCAATGCCAGCGGCAAACCTTCCTTTGCATGACGCTAGGACGAATCCTTGTACGACCCTAAGGCTAGTCTCTCTTTAAGGCAACCAGAGCCAGACTCTCTTCATGGCCACCAGAACCAGACTCCCTTGCACGGCGCTGGGGATTATAGACTTTTTAATGCCTATCACCAGATCAATATTGCATGGCGTTGGGGCATGCCCAATGCCAAACCCAAGTAGGGACAACGCTGGTGTATGCCCAGCGCCAGACTTTCTATGCACGCATGCCGCTGCCATGCAAGCTCCTTGCTAATGCCATTTACGGAGACTTCTTCTTTACTAATGCGTGTTTCGAGTCTGAGATACCTCCTTGAGCTCTGAGTCACAAATATTCTACAAAAGTGTCTCTCACTTGAGATTGCATAAAACATCCAGCCTTGTTGACAAACCAAGCCCTCAGCCTTGGTGCAATACCAAGACTTCAGTCGTGGTGCAACATCAAGCCTTTGTCTTATTCATGTGTGTATCGAGTCTCAGTTACCTTCTCGAAAGTTGAAATCATCACTAAGACGTCATCTTTGATCAATCAAATCATCACCGAATATCACCTTACTCAGATGCCCATGACATCATCATCAGGGCTAAACACTCAGGCAATGGGGATATAGTCTATTCTTAAACTTAATAAAACACAAGTCATTCATCGAATCATTATTACTATAAGATTGACACTAGTCAGTATATTCATGGCTGATCATCTAGTATTAGCACGTCATGGCTCTGACTTAGATGGAATAAGAGGTAGTCCATGATTCCACTATTCTTTACGAGATATCAAATATGTCAAATGAGGGGATACTTTGGGGTATTGGTATGTTGGTTTATAACAACATGCGCCGTGGCAACACCCCATGATGTAAAGTAACAAGTAGTGGTGACGGTTAAGAGTAGTTATAAGAGTGATGGGATAATTTTCATACGATAGTCCCTGACATAGCGGATATGATTTCACCACTACCTTCACGATCTGTACTCCCTCACAACCTCCACTACTTACGAGGAATCAATGTGTGCTTGGTGGAGCATCGCTTGGTCGAACTCATAAGTTTTTTTACCTCAAGCTTGTTGTCAATGTTAGATGTACAAAACTATATCTTGATTTCTAGTCTACTAAAGTCAAGTCTCGGTCCAGGATTATAGCTGTTAGAGCACTGCTTGGTAAAACTCGCAAGCGTTGCTATCTCAAGCTTGTTTGTCAAGTTTGGTTGCCAAAACTATAAGTCTTGATTTCTAGTCTACTTATAGCTAAGTCTTGGACTAGGATAGTAAGTGTAGTTGAGCTCTAGACTCCACGACGTTCATCATGCGAAGACGAAGAAATACTCAAGGAACTTGTGGAACTTCATCGACAAAAAGGTATGTGGAGACTTGAACTTAACTATCACTCAAAAGTCTATCTATTCTATCTCCTATTTTGAGACAAAAGTCGTATTGCTATATAGACTTCAATTATACACATGTGCTATTTCGAGCCGAGTTTAAATCACTTATCTATGCCTCGAAATATGTGTTGGTAAGCTTTCTCTTTGGCCAAGTTCATCTTTACTAGTGACGAAAGTCATGTTGATTATTTCAATAACTTGAAAATCGCTTTGATGAAAAATAGTTTGTGAATAACAACTACATAACTTCCTCTAAGAAAGTTTGAATGATTGAAATGAGAGTTTAGAACATGTAACCATCTTTGGATATAAACATAGTGTGTTCTCACATTTGTGTAAAAGTCCAAAACCGGGAACCCAAAGTATGCGTACCCGTCCGCGTAATGGAGGTTGTTGGAAATCCGGGTAAGTATGCGTACCAGTACACATATTGGCAGAAAGTTCACGTCTGTGAATTTATGCTGGAGTTTGAGAGTAAAAAAAATACTCATCCGGTTACTTAAGTATACGTACTAGTTCGCATACTTAGAGAGGTTACTTTTTAAAATCGGTTTGTTCATGAACTAAAACATTTATATAATAAGGAATGCAATATTTGCAAACTGTGGCTATAATGTTCATGAATTGATTCGAGTGAATCAAAATCGATTTTGCTTCAATTGTGTCTTGTATACTTCTATGAGATCTAAGCAATTAAACAACTCTCTAACTAGTTCATTTGAGTCACTTGAACTAGTTATGGTGAAGATGAATAAGGTTGATATGAAAGTGCTCATATGGTTAACCATTGGTTAACTATTGTTGAACCAACTAAGTGTACACGTTTAGGTACGGTTACCCAAACCTAAATGAAGTTACATTTCATTTGTGTATAACAAGCTAAGTTCGATCTAACGGTTGAAAGGTATTAGCTTGAATCTAATCAGGTTTTCATCTAACGGTGAATATTGAATGCTTTGTTACCAAGGTAACTTAGATTGCAAACCATGATTTGGAGACTATATAAAGGAGAACTCTAGCAACTGGGAAACCTAATCCCCACACCTCCTGTGTGATACTAGTTGCATAAACTAGAGTCGGTTCTCCTTTAACCTTAGGTTTCTCTCGAGACCCTGTAGGTTAATGACTTAAAGACTTCATTGGGATTGTGAAGCCAGACCCAACTATTTTCTATGTAGTTGCGTGATCTGATCTTGCTGTTTCTATCATGATTGAGTGCAGTCGTAAGATTGGCTTGAGATTGATATCTCCGATAGGCAAGATAGAAAAGTAATCACAAACATCTTCGTCTCATCGTTTGTGATTCCACAATATCTTGTTTCGCTAGTCGATTAAGATTATTGTGAGGTGATTGATAATTCTAGGCTGTTCTTCAGGAATATAAGTCCGGGTTGTCGATTGGTTCCTGTTCACCTTGATTTATCAAAAGACGGAACAAAACTCGTAGGTATTTCTGTGGGAGACAGATTTATCTATTCCTGTAAACTTTTCTGTGTGAGACAGATTTGTTTATTAAAGTCTTCGACTTTGGGTCGTAGCAACTCTTAGTTGTGGGTGAGATCAGCTAAGGGAATTAAGTGCGTAGTATCCTTCTGGGGTCAGAGACGTAAGGAGCTCAACTGTACCTTGAATCAGTGTTAAATTTATTGGGGTTCAACTACAGTCCAGACCGAAGTTAGTTTGTAGTAGGCTAGTGTCTGTAGCGGCTTAATACAGTGTGGTGTTCAAATATGGACTAGGTCACGGGGTTTTTCTACATTTGCGGTTTCATCTTTAACAAAAATTCTGGCGTCTGTGCTATTTCTTTTCTGCATTATATTTTGTTATATAATTGAAATATCACAGGTTGTGCGTTTAATCGATCAATTGGTAAATCTAACCTTTCGTTGTTGATTGAAATTGATTGATCCTTGAACATTGGTCTTCGGTACCGTTCAAGTTTCTCTTGTATTCAATCAGGCTCGCAAATTCCTATTTGTTTGAGTGTGGATTGAATCGAGAAATTGAGATATAACTCTTTGATATACTTTTGTTAAGATTGGTTCTGACTGTTTAGTTGATTATCTTAAAAGTATATTGGAGTTAGTCCATACAGATTGCTAAGCAAAATATTGGGTGTGGTTGTTATACCCCCGCTTTTTCAATTGGTATCAGAGAAGGCAAACACATTAAATACCTCATAATTCTGTGTTTATAGCGATCTGACTCTATGGAAAAAAATTATATTTCCATAAACGTACCACCAGTCTTCGATGGCTCAAACTACTTGTGGTGGAAAATAGCTATGCGTGCTTTTCTTCAAGCTAGTGATTTTCAAACATGGATACGTGTTGTTAATGGCTATGATCCTCCGGTTAATACAGAAGGCGATGTATTTATACTTAAGGATATTGGTAGATATAGTCCAGAAGAAATCCTTGCTGCAAAGAAAAATTATGACGGCTTAAATGCTATTATACATGCCATTACCCCAGATCTTCAACATCATGTGACTACCTACACAAAGTCTAAAGAAACATGGGATATCTTAGAAACCGTATTTAAAGGGAATACCTATGAAAAGGAAGCTAGGCTTCAAAACCTAAATTCTGATTGGGAAAACCTTCGTATGGCAGATGAAGATTCATTTGATGAATTTAATCACAAAGTGTCAGAAATTGTTAATGCATCTTTTGCATTGGGTATTAGACTATTCCTGAAAAGGACATTGTGATGAAGATTCTCAGATCTCTGCCATCTAGATACGATTCTAAGAAGCATGCCATCGTTGAAGGAAATAACCTTGATGTGCTTTCCAGAAATACTCTGATTGGAAAGTTAAAAATTCTTGATCTTGATCAAAACACAGTTAGAACATCTACGTTCAATGTTGTGACCAACACAAGTGAATCTTCTAACTTGTCTTGGGATGATGAATGTTGTTCCAGTCATGATTTTAATAAATTACTGATAACAAAAAAGATCAAAGAGTTTGCAAAAGAAAGGAAAAGACGTGATAAACGTCTCTCTCCAGTTCTTGCTTCAGATGATTCAATACAAGAGAAATCTCCTCTAGCTGTCAACGTCTTGGATGCTTCTGATGGGTGCAATGAACCTTCAGCTCTTGTGTCAGAAACCTCCACCTACTCAAATTCCGATTCAGAACTTGAGTCTGACACATAGATTTTTGAATTCTTGAATAAAAGTAGAAAACTCCATCAAGAAAATCTTCAACTAAAGGTTTCGTTAAAGAAACTTGAATCATCGCTCCAGGTGAAAACTCTTAAGATTGATTGTCTTAATGATGAATTCACCAGAACCATGTCTCTAAAGGAAAAAGAGATTAATACTCTTAGGGATGACCTGCAAAGGTTATCTGGAAGTTTTGACAAAATCTCAGCAATGTTATTCGGTCTGAAGTCCTTTGGGAACACTAATGGTTTAGGGTTTAAGAGCAAATCTGAAAGCACTAAGAACTCTTTTGTTCCAACTAATCTTGGAACAATGGTGGTTGACGGTTGTGATAAACATGAGGCATTTCAACAGAATAAAAAATCCTTAATGATTTGTTCGTTTTGTGGAAATGCAAATCATGTTCAAAGCACGTGTTGGAGATTGAAAAGAAACAACAAAAGAATTGCCAAACTTCAAGAGAACATGCAAAGGATGAATCTGGCTTTGGATAATCAACAAGGTTTTCCTGAAAACTCAAGTAGAACCAGATCCAGACGAGGTAAGAAATATGTTTATAAACAAACCTTGATAAGCTACTAATGTGGTAAAAGATGTGAGCATTCGACTCACTCCGTCACTGTCTAATATCAGTGATGTTTGCATCCTCATATTTAACTCTAGAAAATGGGGTTTGCATCAAGGCTGCTCAAGTTTTTTAATTGTGTTTTTTTCTTTCTTTTCTTTTGTTAAGAAAAATATTCTCCTAATATTTTAGATATTGGATAATAAACCATGAAAGACTTGTTCAAAGTTCTTCTAGGGTTTGGGTGTCCATATGTCTATTTATAATCATTTGTAATCAAAGAGTCCTTCACCTCTTTTCTCTTTGAAAGATACAATTTCATGGCTCCCGTAACTAGAGATACCACAAAAAAGGATGCAGTCGAAGCAGTTAATGTGTATTTGTGTGAAAGAATCACTTCCTCAAGGAAGAAGAAAGAGAGATCTACAAATGATGGAGAAGGTTCTTCCTCTAACTGCCTCTTGTCGATTTGTCATTTTGATAATAACTTTAGAGGTATGGTGAAAGATTTCATCAACAAAAGAAATGATTTAAGATTTCAAATTGTTTCTTCTTTAGAAAAGATAACTCACTATGAACAAATGTTGTCTCTAACAAAGAACACCTTGCGTGAGCTAAAAAGAGAACTTAGTGAGTTAACTGATATTTCTGAAGACTTAGAGGAATTGAACGATCCCATAATCAATGGGTTTTTTAATAATGAGAAGGAATTATCTGTAGATGCTCTGAGAAAGCTCTATAATGTCTAGGAAACTTCTTATGAGAATTTATTCTTGTGTTTTTAAGAAGGATAACTAGGGTTTAGAATAGCCATTATTGTGAGTACACATAGCTATTTCCAACGATTTTCATCTTGCAATGTTTTTAGATTTATTTATTTAAATTCAAAAGTTTATTTTGAAGATGATTTTGCAGTATTAATCTTTATGGTTTCATATATTGCAACTTGTTATGGGATATGTGTGTTTGCGTCCGTGAACTGTGATTGTCCCATACGTGGTCAAAAGTTAAATCTTTCATATGTCGATATGCAAGTATTGATAAAAGATTGAATAAACTTTTGGCAAACAAAAGTTAAGCCTTTTATGTCATTATGCAAATATTGATGGAAGAAAGGATGAACTTTTGTTTACAAAGATTAAAGTCTATTATATGTCATTGTGCAAACAGTGATAAAGAATAGAATGAATCTTTGTTTATTTCGCAGTATTGATCTTCCCTGATCCATATTTTTTATGTAAATATTATGCGGCTCCGTAAGTTCTCTTATGTGAGCATTTCCGATTAAATTAATCATGGGTTCTCTTGTGGTTAATTTAATTGAGATTTTTGGATACAAATTCATGTTTCATGTGATTTGTTAATGTCCAAAGAAATACTTCTTTTCTTGTGAAAATAAGGTCGCTCTTGTTGTTCTTTCGGGAATGACATTTTATGGGGGAGAGTTCTTAATTAAACTTGTGCTTAATTGCCAAATCTTTGTGGGGAGTGCGGCTGTGGAATATTATAGGGGTTATCTTGTATCTTTATAAACTCCTTGATGAATGCATTTAGTTTCGGCTAGATGATTGCATCCAAAAAAGTTGATATGTGCTTTTCTTTAGGTCATGAAGTGTCTCTATGGAAATTTCATTAGGATCCCACTAATTTTCGTACCTTTGCCAATTTTATTGAAAAAAAGGGGGAGAATTAATGTGTAGTTCACACTACAAATACATATGGTTTTCGGATCATTATGTAAGGGGGAGTGGTTTTCATGTGAGATGAGTATTGACTAAGGGGGAGTAATACATACCACCATAGTATTGTTGTCGAAGTTGTAATACAATTGAACTTTGATGCTATGTAATAATACTATGATACTGTATAACAATGATTGAGAGCTTCTATTTTCTCATTGTTATGGTTGCGGATCTTCAACAACGATGATGATGAATTGAATACCTTTGGAATCATTGGAGTACTTGGAAGTGACGAAGATTTCGAGTAATGTTGAAGAACCAAGGAGATCAAGCATTTGGATGAGAAGCTACAAAGTTTATTTATTTTGTATTCCATATGTATTGAGAGTTTTGTCACTAAAATTGACAAAGGGGGAGATTGTTAGAGCACTGCTCGGTCGAACTCGCAAGCGTTGCTATCTCAAGCTTGTTTGTCAAGTTTAGTTGCCAAAACTATAAGTCTTGATTTCTAGTCTACTTATAGCTAAGTCTCAGACTAGGATAATAAGTGTAGTTGAGCTCTAGACTCCACGGTGTTCATCATGCAAAGACGAAGAACTACTCAAGGAACTTGTGGAACTTCATCGACAAAAAGGTATGTGGAGACTTGAACTTATCTATCACTCAAAAGTCTATCTATTCTATCTCCTATTTTGAGACAAAAGTCATATTGCTATATAGACTTCAATTATACACATGTGCTATTTTGAGCCGAGTTTAACTCACTTATCTATGCCTCAAAATATGTGTTGGTAAGCTTTCGCTTTGGCCAGGTTCATCTTTACTAGTGACGAAAGTCATGTTGATTATTTCAATAACTTGAAAATCGTTTTGATGAAAAATAGTTTGTGAATAACAACTATATAACATCCTCGAAGAAAGTTTTAACGATTGAAATGAGAGTTTGGAACATGTAACCATCTTTGGATATAAACATAGTGTATTCTCACATTTGTGTAAAAGTCCAAAACCGGGAACCCAAAGTATGCGTACCCGTACGCGTACTGGCGGTTGTTGGAAATCCGGGTAAGTATGCGTACCCGTACGCATACTGGAGGAAAGTTCACGTCTGTGAATTTCTGCTGGAGTTTGAAAGTGAAAGACAAACTCATCCGGAAACTTAAGTACGCGTATCTGTTCGCATACATAGGTAGGTTACTTTCTAAAATCGGTTTGTTCATGAACTAAAACATTTATATAATAAGGAATGCAATCTTTGCAAACCGTGGCTATAATGTTCATGAATTGATTCGAGTGAATCAAAATCGATTTTGCTTCAATTGTGTCTTGTATACTTCTATGAGATCTAAGCAATTGAACAACTCTCTAACTAGTTCATTTGAGTCACTTGAACTAGTTATGGTGAAGATGAATAAGGTTGATATGAAAGTGCTCATATGGCTAACCATTGGTTAACTATTGTTGAACAAACTAAGTGTACACGTTTAGGTACGGTTACCCAAACCTAAATGAAGTTACATTTCATTTGTGTATAACAAGCTAAGTTCGATCTAACGGTTGTAAGATATTAGCTTGAATCTAATCAGGTTTTCATCTAACGGTGAATATTGAATGCTTTGTTACCAAGGTAACTTAGATTGAAAACCCTGATTTGGAGACTATATAAAGGAGAACTCTAGTAACTGGGAAACCTAATCCCCATACCTCCTGTGTGATACTAGTTGCATAAACTAGAGTCGGTTCTCCTTTAACCTTAGGTTTCTCTCGAGACCCTGTAGGTTAACGACTTAAAGACTTCATTGGGATTGTGAAGCCAGACCCAACTATTTTCTCTGTAGTTGCGTGATATGATCTTGCTGTTTCTATCGTGATTGAGTGCAATCGTAAGATTTGCTTGAGATTAATATCTCCGATAGGAAAGATAGAAAAGTAATCACAAACATCTTCGTCTCATCGTTTGTGATTCCACAATATCTTGTTTCGATAGTCGATTAAAATTATTGTTAGGTGATTGATAATTCTAGGCTGTTCTTCGGGAATATAAGTCCGGGTTGTCGATTGGTTCCTGTTCACCTTGATTTTTCAAAAGAAGGAACAAAACTCATAGGTATTTCTGTGGGAGACAGATTTATCTATTCCTGTAGACTTTTTTGTGTGAGACAGATTTGTTTATTAAAGTCTTCGAATTTGGGTCGTAACAACTCTTAGTTGTGGGTGAGATCAGCTAAGGGAATCAAGTGCGTAGTATCCTGCTGGGATCAGAGACATAAGGAAAGCAATTGTACCTTGAATCAGTATGAGATTGATTGGGGTTCAACTACAGTCCAGACCGAAGTTTGTTTGTAGTAGGCTAGTGTCTGTAGCGGCTTAATACAGTGTGGTGTTCAAATCTGGACTAGGTCCAAGGGTTTTTCTGCATTTGCGGTTTCCTCGTTAACAAAACTTATGGTGTTTGTGTTATTTCTTTTCCGCATTATATTTTTTTATATAAAATAAATATCACAGGTTGTGCGTGGAATTGATCAATTGGTAAATCCAACCTTTGGTTGTTGATTGAAATTGATTGATCCTTGAACATTGGTCTTTGGTACCGTTCAAGTTATTTCTCTTGTATTCAATCAGGCTCGCAAATTCCTATTTTTTTGAGTGTTGATTGAATCGATAAATTGAGATATAACTCTTTGATATACTTTTGTTAAGATTGAGTCTGACTGTCTAGTTGATTTTCTTAAAAGTATATTGGAGTTAGTCCATACAAATTGCTAAGCGAAATATTGGTTGTGGTTGTTATATCCCCGCTTTTTCACTAGCACATGGTAGTTGAGTATCAGATATCACTGAATAACCCTCGAAGATTGAAGACTTGAAAACAAATGAATACGTTTGCGAGAACTTTATCAACAAAGAGGTATGTGAAGATTGACCTATCCAATTTACTCATCATATCTACCATTCCATCTTATAAGATGTTATCATATGATTTTAATAGCTTTAATATTACAAAGAAAAAATTTCGATTTCAATCTTGTCTTGGTCATACTCTCGAAATGTGATTCAAGCAATGATGTTCATAGATCCTTAACAATCTTATTTAAAAAAATTTATTGTTCACAAACTATTCTTGTTCAAGTTATTCATTTGGAAATTTCCCAAGCAAATAGTGCATACTGTCTATGGCTACTGGGAAGTTTCAAATTTAATTATAAGAGATATAAAACTGCATTGTGCAAGCTACACATACTTGTATGTTTTATCTTGTCAGTCTGAATTCCGCGAACTTTAGAGGTTTGCATACCCTTTACACCTGAGTTTGGGAATGGGGGAAGGTTTGAAAAACCCTAAGACCTACGTCGCGAACTGGCAGAGATTTTGTTGATGGTGTATTTTTGACAAGGGAGAAAACTGTAATATTGCTTCTGCCCAGCTGCGGAAATAAGAAATAAATATGTTTAAATTTGTTACCCTGCATCAGAATTATAGATTCATACTTCTACATCATATTTCGCAAGAGAATCGAGAATGTGTATCCAGCTAATGGACACACTGGCCTTGAATATGCCTGCAAGATTTTAGAGCTTTACTCGGCTGAACTATCATAATTTTATGTACGACTATATGGATTATCATGTATTGATCAGTGTATACTGATAGTATAAATTATAAATATTCAGGATGAGCTACTATGCCATCTTGAATAAATGTACTATTAGAAGCATACTATTTGGTACAAAATTACATTGAACATCACTTCGAGTCGTAGAACTTCCACGACTGAATTCCTTGAATATATTTTATATGATATAAACAAAGTGCCAACACCAACTACACTTGGCCATGGCCAAGATGCCAAGCAAAATAGTCAAGATGAGTTGCCAATTCAACATGTCTAGCGTCTTAGGACAACATGGCCGAGGTCCCACGGCCAGGCCAACTTGGTCGCATCTCACAACCAAAGTTCGTGGTCGTGGACACCAACTTGTCGGCCCACCAAATTTTGTGGTCATGGCCACCAACTTGTCCGTTCCACCAAAGTTCGTGGTCGTGGACACGAACCAACATAGCCAGCGTCCTGGGCCAAGGAAACTTTGCCAGCCTCCTAGCCATTGACCAACATTTTAAGGAAACTTGGCCAGCCTCCCAAGTTATTGGCTAACGTTGGATGGTGGCCACCGCTACCAAACCTGCCAAGTCACCTTGGCCAACTTGACCGTACCTCCCAGGTTGTGGACATGCTACGCTTTCATCTTATACAAACTTCTTATTAGTTACACATGACCTTGGAGCTGAGTTGTTTCTTCAAGCTATGTCACTTCTGGCTAGCTTAGGCTACAATTCCTACGAGAAATCAAAAGCATGTTACGTGGAGGAATTATTTATGGGTATTGGTGTTGTGGTTTACAGCAACATGCGGCGTGACAACACCCCATGATAAGGAAGTAACAAGTAGTGGTAACAGTTAAGAGCGGTTAAAGGAAGTGGTAAAGTAATGGAGTGATGGCTTACGAGTTTCTAGAAACTTTCCTAGCATAATGAGCGTAA
Organism: Papaver atlanticum; assembly: GCA_023531105.1. NCBI lineage: Eukaryota > Viridiplantae > Streptophyta > Magnoliopsida > Ranunculales > Papaveraceae > Papaver > Papaver atlanticum. The sequence continues at coordinate 216,866 of JAJJMB010011896.1, forward strand.
CTACACCATTACCTCCACTATTTCCATCTTTCCATCTCTCCACGATCTCCACTATTCACGAGGAAACATTGAGTGTTTCTTACAACTAAAATAAACTACCTTGTCTATTCAGAAGGGAGAACAAGATTATCATTCTTAAGCTATGCTTCTTCATAGTTCGACAACCTCACACTCCACAATTCAATCACCACTGATTTCCTCAAATTTCTTTGCTTTCCATCCCCTAATATCAAACCATCTTTTCTCTTTGTAACCGAAGCAAAACGTGAACGGCCAATTTCTTGGTTTAGGCTCGTTTTGTACGATTTTGATTTTTGAACCTAAAGAAATTACTTCGACAATACCGTGTTTTACCTAGGAGTAATTTTTGGGTATTAACAGGTTTACAAACCCGATTTTCATACCCCTTGAGCCTGAATTTGCGAACTACCAGTGATTTGAAAACATGTCTAGTTATAGTTGAGCAGAAGCTCACAAACTGTCTTACATGACTATGTTCGCTTTTCTACAACTCTCATAGACACTTCTAAGACAACTTAATTCACAAAATCACTTTGGGCTTATGGATCATTATTTTGTCTTAAGTGTTACATTGAGCATCATTACTACTAGTAAGTTCAAAGGATTACTAAGCCGCTTTGGACTATCATTGTGCACGATTCCATAAATCCGGACCATAGTGCATATTCTTCTATGTAATTTCAAGACGGAATTTTCACATGCTTATTTGAACTCATAACTAGGAATTTCATCTAAATTTTTGAGAAAGTGTTTGCTTGAATCTCAAGAAACCTTAGCTTGAATTCAGAACTATTTGTAGCCTTTGAAGATCTATAAATAGAAAGACTCTTGCAATATAATTTCTCAACCCCTGGCACTCTTGTGTCCTAGTTGCAAAGCTAGAGTCTTCATATATAACTTAAGTTTTTTTACGAAACTGATTATATGCTACGACTTTAAAGACTTCACTTATAGATTCGTGAAACCCGTCCAGACTATTTTTTTAACTGATAATTCTTGTATATGGATCTTGTTCTAATGGTTATTGAAGTTCACGAACTTTAGATCACGAACAAGATAGATAGAAATCACAAAGTTCTTTTCATTTCAGACTTTGTGATTCCTCAAGATAGATAACTAAACACTTCTTTGATTTGCTTGGATTGTGTTTGAGAGGTGGTTACTGATCTATGGTTTTCTTTGATGTATTATAAAAATTATGGATCCAAGAGGTTTTATTGGACTTTGTCTGCAAACATATTTCCAAACCTAGGTTGAAACATATAAAACGAAATCAGATAGGCTTGTCTGCTAAAGGAAGATAGGTATCAAAAGTCTTCATTGAGGTTGAAGCAACTCTTAGGATGTAAAGGATGTTATCTAAGAGAATCAAATGCGAAGAATCTTGCGAGGTTCAAGAGACGTAAGGAACACACGACCGTAACTGAATTGCTTGGTGGGTTAATTCGGTCTCAACTACATTTCTGCCTAAAGTTTGATAGTATGCTATTGTTTGTAAAGGTTTAATATAGTGTGGTGTTAAAAGCTGGACGATATCCCGTGTTTTTTATGCCAATACAGTTTTCCTCGTTAACAAAATTATGGCGTCTTGTGTTTTAGTTTTCCGCATTATATTGTTTATCACTATAATAAAAATATCACAAGTAGTACGCGAATCAATCTAGATCGTTTAAGTCCTTATTATTTGTGATGGACCGGAAAATTATGCCTAACGTGCCAAGGTGATGTGATTTTAATTGTTGTAGAAAAAGTGGTAATAAGATTCGTTCAACTCGGACTTGTGAAGAATAATTTTTAGACTTAATTAAGAAAACTAGAAAAATCAAAATAATGTTTTGGTCAAGATTATAAAAAGCACTGAGACTCAGGATTCCACCAAATTCCATTCATGTGATTCAAATAATAATTCCAATCAATTATAGCTCAAATATTAAAAATATGGACTCTTATTCTTTTCCAAAAGTAGATTTTTGAAAAGCAATAACTGTAAATCAAAAGCATGATGTATCAAAAATACATTGACCAAGCATACATCATCAAACAATATCACACCCATTCAATAAAAATCGTAAATCAATTAAAAATCAATACAAATAGTCATAAAAGAATTATTAGAATTACCACATGTGTGAAACAAGGCTTCCTCCGTCATCCCAGTGTTGGGGTTTAGATCCTCATGGTGAAAACATGCTCAAAAGATAGAAACATGGCTCAAAAGGTGTTTTTATTGAAGGAAAATAATAATACAGCGAATCTGCAACGCTTTTATGGCGTTACAGAAATCACCGTTACAATGAAGTGCTGTTTATAAACGATAACTGTTTTCTGCTGTTGAAGAACGATACTTCTTTGCGACTGTTCCGTGTGGGTCAATGTTCTTCGTCTCCTTCTTCCCTGCACCAGCAGAAAACAGCAGCAGGAAGCTTGCTGTTCGTCTTGATTTCTCACTCCTAAGCCCTCCTCCAGTCCCCAAACTTTCGAAACCCCTTCTATATGACCCAACCAATCTATTTATATCAAAAAGAGCGATTAAATCTCTCCAAAATCTTCCAAAATCTCTTCCTTTCTCTTCACGGCAAAGTTGCGGCAATTTCTTGTTTTAGAATTTCTACGCGTTTCTGAGCTTTCCTTTTGATTCTAAACTCTTCCTTAGATAGATACCAATCTTTGGGAAGGTTTATAGCACTTTAATCTCTCTAAAATTTCCTAAAATCGGTCACACACGTGACTTTCCATATTTTGCTGTTGAGATAAAAATCCGTCGATTGAGCCCAGTTTAATCGATTTCAACACCCATGTTAGACTCCTAGACCCATAAGGAGTCCACCCTATGAAAATCAGAGGTTTAGTCGACCTCAAACTCCTCCAAATCACGATCACCAAAACTGCCAAGAATGTGTTTATATTTTCCCGCCCAAATTCAGAATTTGAACGTGAAGGGGAAAGGTTACCCCTTATCCGTTGCTGGAGTCCGCATAACACTCGTCCCTTGGGTTGCATTTATCAACTTTTCGAGCCAATTTCGCCGCAAAAGCTTATTTCTCCAAAAACACCTACAAAGAGATAAAATACCAAAATAAGTACAAAAATGGGTACTAACAATATACACAATAGAGATGAAAATAGATACATAAATGCGTCTATCAAATACCCCCAAACTTATTATTTGCTAGTCCCGAGGAAATCAAAACTACAAAATAAAATCCTAACTCACTGTCGCAGGCATCGTCGATTGCACTTAGCATGTGCAACAAGCCTTTAAACCCCTAGGTGGCCCTAGTGGCCGAGTTATAGTCTCGGGAGGGTTTACTAGAGATATACCCACAAAACCTTTACTCCAGACCCTAGCTATCTACGCAGAACCTTGGAATGCACTAAATAACCTCCTTGGTTGGCATACTTATTGATTACGGGAGGAAGTACCCTGATGCGAAATTCCAATTGCTGTATACGAGTTTGCACTCAAGCATACTAAAATTCATATATAAGTGACAGATCTCTACTCAGATAGTCGCATTATGGACATCAATATCCAGAATCAAACAAATCACATGAATAGATTAAGAAGATGAATATAGAAATAGATGGTTGCAAATGGACTTCAATGCCAAGATGAACCTATGACCTAGTGGATTGAGATATTGGTCTGGACTAATATCAACACAACTGACATATACAAGGGAACCAGTGGTCGACAATCCTAAATCTACATCAACTCAGCTGGCATATACAAGGGAACCAGTGGTCGACTTTATAATAAACCTTTTTTTTTTTTTTTTAACAAAATGATTAGATCTTTTGGATCCAAGCGCATGCTTCTTGTCAGCAGATTACATGGTAATTCCCGTGGATCCTGCATTCCACGCTTGTTTAGGCGACGGAGACAGGGAGAACACACACATATTGCTATCCAAGTGCTAATATTTATTCCGATTGGCCTAATTGGTTTGGTCTTTTTTTTTTAGTAACTCAATCACCCTATTTCAACCCAGCAGACATCAACATAAAAATTTGCAAAAACAAAAACAGAAGTAATAAGATGATTCCGAGATACGGTGAAACTATCATGTTATTTCTAACACCTGAGCTCCGTGCTTTATGAATAGACTCTATATAGATGTTTCCATCCACTCAGATTGGTTCCTAAACTCCTAAAACAAAAATGCTTTCATCCACTTAGATTGGTTAGTGCCATCCTTAATAGGCATAAATTTCTAGGCTCTGGAGTTTATAATGCAACTAAAAAGTTTCTCCCAAACCCCCAAACTTAAACCTAACATTGTCCTCAATGTTCTAAAGATACAATTAAAAGCATGAACAAGGAGAAACTGTTACCATTTGAAGCAAAAGAGTTAAGGAAAGATATTACCATGTTGCATGAGAATGGGTTACCTCCCAAAAAGTGCTAAGTTTAAAGTATTCAGCCAGACTAAGAAAGGATTAGTCACCTCGAATCATATAACAATAGCCGAAATAATTGTGGGTTATCAAAACCAAATAAAGCTATCACAAATAAAAGGAACCTTCAACAAGCCAAGAAAATGAACATGTAAAGCATACCCTTATCTAGTTTCCTGTTTAAGACAACTACATCTAGTTGTGGTTCGGGTTCAGGCTCTATGAAAGGATTTATATAAAATATTTTCATGGGTTGGATTTCCTCATAGCTAAGATCCAAAAGTTCAGGTTTAAGAGTCTGGAAAAACTCAACTAAAAACTTAGAAGCACACAATAATAACCTGAGTAATATAGGATTCCTAAAGTCAATCAGATTTGACTTACAAAGTTGACCACAATGAAAGTGATGGTCATTCTTAATCAAATGTGTCAATTCTAATCTCCTAAAGTACTTAGGCGTAGTCTCAAAACTAAATAACTGACACATTTTAAACTCATACGTTCCACAATTGATAGAAAAGTTTTTGGTGGGAAAACAAAATCGATCTGGGTATCATAGCATGGTTAAACCACATCAACCAGAGGATGGGTTTCTAACAACTGAACTTCCTTATGGACATCACTAGGTTCAGGAAAACGTGTTTGAAGATAATCTTTTAAAATGGTTGAGGCACATATGTCAAGTCCCAAGTGAGGGACCTTTCTAAGAGTTAAAGCATATAGAGAATGATAATCACCCCCAAACTTAGAGTTTTCAGTGTCTCTAGATAGACTAGTCACAATCTCCTTAATTTCTTGGTCATCATATTCCTGAAAATGGTCAATTGATTCTTCTAAGTCAGGTTCATCCTCACTCATCTCTACGAGTTCATGTTCTTTGTCTAAGTCTATTGTTTCTAAATCCTTGGACTCTAAAACAGTATTCTCAGAATAAACCCATTCCCATAAACCATCATCGGCTTCGTAAAAAGGAAATACTACTTCGTCTAAAACGGGGGTATCTCTAGTTAAATCCTCGTCCTTTTGAATAGGTGAATAATTATTAAAATTATTTGGATTTGAACTAGAAATAATATTATCATTATAAACCTCAATTGGAGTAACAAATTCCTGATCACTATGCCTACATATTTCAAATTCTTCATCAACACTATCCTCGTCATAATCATCATTGTAATAACATGAAAATGGTCGAACCTCATCTAAACTAGTGTTTCTAATGCTAACCTCGTCATCTTGATTATGCAAATAACTATCCTCATTTTCAAGGGTACTATTGGAAACACTGTATTGGAAATCAAGATTATTTCGAGCAAGTCTTTCGTTCGTCTCAGCCATTTGCTTGGGGGATTCCTCTATAGAAAATTCACTCAATGGTGCAGTTCGTCTATTCATTTCCGACCCAAACCTATTTGTTTGCTCAGTTAACTGCTTAAGAGACTCTTCTAAAGATACGGAAGGATCATAAATAAGAACAGAAGGATCATAATAAGGACTAGTTTTCAACAGTTTGATTGTATTGTCCAAAGATGAGGTACTAGCACTATAATAATCCTTATTTTCTTGCTCGTATGACCGGTGTGTGTGTGGATAGTAATTGGGCTCACCATGGTATGAACCATAACCTTCAAAAGGTTGGTGTTCCCAACCACTATTTACACTATGGTCGTAATATGAATAATATCCATTTTGAAACTCAGTCGGATATTCATTGTATTGGCTATTGTAATACCAGTTCGACATTCTAACTGCAAGGGAATTCTAAACAATCACAAACAAGGCTGACTTGACCAAATCAAACCTATAAAATCTAGTAAACAACAAGCATGATGGCTCCCTTAGATTGTTTCTAGACCAGCTTCTACTCTTCCAAGAGGCAACTGGGTACAATTTTAGCAAACCTCGTAGGACGATCCGAGTAAGTCGAAGAGAAGTAAGAGAAGCTCAGAGGAGCTTTGATACCCCCACCTCTTTGGCAACGCTTCCCTGGGTTACAAGGCGGCTCTAATCGACTTCAAGTAATCTTCCTGAACATTGAGCTAGGATAACAAAATACCCAATACGATCCTTTTGAACGATTTTCCTATAAGCTCGTTACCTTATCGGTCTTGTTCTAGTCAAAATTTTAAGCTTGGGTTCGCGTTCGGTATTGTTTTCCTAAGGCGGGCAAGAAGAAAACGGTGATGAAATCCGAACCCTTATCTTGTATGGCCTGGCCTTGCCCTTTACTAGGAAATTAAAATCCGTATTCAAAGCCTCAACATATATGCACCTTAAGGATGACAGTAAACCCGCTGACAGGGGATTCGTGGGTGTTTAAAAGTTTACCTCCCGTACCAGACGGGCGAAGAACCGCTGAAGTCGACTCGGGCCACCAACTCCTATGTCAGTGTGCGAACCCGAGGGGCCGAGACAGTATCGTAACCTTTGTCCTTCCCTGCAAATAGTTTATATTTAACCTTTAACCCTTCCTTAGGGTTTTAAAAATAATAATGTCCCAAAGTCCAAATGTCCAAAAAAAAAAAAAAAATCCATAAAAATAAATATACAAAAATAAAATAAAACCCTAATTACAATTTCTAAAAATAAAAAGTAATAAAATCTAAATAAAATAAAATAACTATATACAAAAATCTTCTTCTTCACTCCTTTGGACTCCTCTTTTCTTTCCTTTTTAGGCGATGCTTTTCTCTTATAACACTTTTTTCTTTCTTTTAGCTCCGCTCCAAATCTGAAAAAGAATCGAAAAATACCAAACACCTAAAGAAGAACAAAATAATTAAAAAAAAAAAAAAACCTAAAAAAAAATCTAAAAACAAGTCCTCGGCAGCGGCGCCAAAAATTGATGTGATTTTAATTGTTGTAGAAAAAGTGGTAATAAGATTCGTTCAACTCGGACTTGTGAAGAATAATTTTTAGACTTAATTAAGAAAACTAGAAAAATCAAAATAATGTTTTGGTCAAGATTATAAAAAGCAATGAGACTCAGGATTCCACCAAATTCAAAACATAAGGTTCAATTATTAATTCTTTGACAATTTTAGCTCAAGAAAAACATGACTCTATTTTTGCCAAGGTAGATTCTCAAAACATTGATTGTAAACCCTAAGCATGATGTATCAAAACACCTAAGCTAAGCATACATCATCAAATTAAATGACAACCAATTAATTCAAATCATAATTTCAATTAAAATTAATGCAAAAGTCTTAAAAAGAATTAATAAAATTACCCCGGCAGCGGCGCCAAAAATTGATGTGATTTTAATTGTTGTAGAAAAAGTGGTAATAAGATTTGTTCAACTCGGACTTGTGAAGAATAATTTTTAGACTTAATTAAGAAAACTAGAAAAATCAAAATAATGTTTTGGTCAAGATTATAAAAAGCACTGAGACTCAGGATTCCACCAAATTCCATTCATGTGATTCAAATAATAATTCCAATCAATTATAGCTCAAATATTAAAAATATGGACTCTTATTCTTTTCCAAAAGTAGATTTTTGAAAAGCAATGACTGTAAATCAAAAGCATGATGTATCAAAAATAAATTGACCAAGCATACATCATCAAACAATATCACACCCATTCAATAAAAATCATAAATCAATTAAAAATCAATACAAATAGTCATAAAAGAATTATTAGAATTACCACATGCGTGAAACAGGGCTTCCTCCGTCATCCTAGTGTTGGGGTTTAGCTCCTCATGGTGAAAACATGCTCAAAAGATAGAAACATGGCTCAAAAGGTGTTTTTATTGAAGGAAAATAATAATACAGCGAATCTGCAACGCTTTTATGGCGTTACAGAAATCACCGTTACAATGAAGTGATGTTTATAAACGATAACTGTTTTCTGCTGTTGAAGAACGATACTTCTTAGCGACTGTTCCGTGTGGGTCAATGTTCTTCGTCTCCTTCTTCCCTGCACCAGCAGAAAACAGCAGCAGGAAGCTTGTTGTTCGTCTTGATTTCTCACTCCTCAGCCCTCCTCCAGTCCCCAAACTTTCGACACCCCTTCTATATGACCCAACCAATCTATTTATATCAAAAAGAGCGATTAAATCTCTCCAAAATCTCTTCCTTTCTCTTCACGGCAAAGTTGCGGCAATTTCTTGTTTTAGAATTTCTACGCGTTTCTGAGCTTTCCTTTTGATTCTAAACTCTTCCTTAGATAGATACCAATCTTTGGGAAGGTTTATAGCACTTTAATCTCTCTAAAATTTCCTAAAATCGGTCACACACGTGACTTTCCATATTTTGCTGTTGAGATAAAAATCCGTCAATTGAGCCCAGTTTAATCGATTTCAACACCCATGTTAGATTCCTAGACCCATAAGGAGTCTACCCTAAGAAAATCAGAGGTTTAGTCGACCTCAAACTCCTCCAAATCACGATCACCAAAACTGGCAGGAATGTGTTTATATTTTCCCGCCCAAATTCAGAATTTGAACGTGAAGGGGAAAGGTTACCCCTTATCCGTTGCTGGAGTCCGCATAACACTCGTCCCTTGGGTTGCATTTATCAACTTTTCGAGCCAATTTCGCCGCAAAAGCTTATTTCTCCAAAAACACCTACAAAGAGATAAAATACCAAAATAAGTACAAAAATGGGTACTAACAATATACACAATAGAGATGAAAATAGACACATAAATGCGTCTATCACAGGGCGCGCAGGCCAAAACTCCCCGATGCGCTACTCTGATGCTACCAACCAGGCCTTAATACTTCTCTTCGTGCCAGGAAAATATATGTTCATTTTCCCTTACAAGCATGCTCGACAAGCATGATGCATCTATACTTAGCTTCCACACCTTTCCAACTTACCTTTGTTCTGCGAAGGGTATAAAGCCATGAAGGATATTGCTAATGCATTGTTACATGCATTTCTGGCTTCCGAGACTTGTCCAGGCATAATACATGCGTTGGATTTGCGCATAGGTCTTTGTAAGCCTAATTACTCCTTCCTTACTTAGCTTAGGCATTGATGAAAACATGCACTGATCTTGCTCATGCCAAGGGTGTATCAATCAGGCTCATGTCATACTTTTCTTAGGCTTATGCAAGCTCCACTAACTTGCATACAGATATTTCTTATTTTCCTGGCCATGCCCAATGCGCCATTGGTACGTTCCTACATCGAACGCCTTGATAGGCAGTATGAGCATCCAAGGAATGGAATGCAACTTGACTCATCAAGTTTTCCCACAATCATCTCTTGCATCGCAACGTTGATCCAGACAATATGAGAGGCCAATGTGTCGCAATCATCTCGAAATTAGATGATACAACATGATGGACCCGCTATCCTGCAATTCATTACAGATACCTACGTACCCTTCCATACTCTAAAGGGATTAAGCACTGACCTTAGTTCATCCATGAAGCGACAAACAACTTAAGCCATCTCATGTTGCAAGGCGGTGGCCAAGCAATAATGGCCTAGTCTGTATAGGTCGTTCCGTCAAAATGCATCAAGGTGATGCATGTTTAGTCTGCGGCATGATATAGTGATGTGTTCGCATTATATGCTCCAATTGGCAAGGTCACACAGCTATAAGTGAGGCTTAAACGTAATATATGCTCTTCCGGCTAAGCTATGAAGCTTACTTGTGCATAGTCCACATATGCACCTTCAACCAACTACCCATCCATATATATGTCTTATTGACATTTATACAACTCAAAATTGGGGACCACTTTGACGTGGTTGCTTCACTATTCATGGTCGTTGCCATGTACCTCTGAATAACCGACCATGATGACTGTGTTTCCATTATGTCCCATAGGACAATTTCAATATTTACGGCCATGATGGCTGCACATTATGGCCTGATATACCATTGTGGTGCGATATTGGCTATAGGCCAATGACCTGCGTAATCCGCTTCTGTGCTCAAGGCCATCTTGTCAACTGGCCTAATGCACCATTTGGTGGACATTGGATCTTGGCCAACATAACTTGCAACTTGTACCCTCTTGGTGCGATATTGTCCCTTGTCCTATATGCCCAACAGAATGCGCTATTTTGGCGCCACATTGGCCCTAGGAAAAAAAATGTAACATAAGCTTCAGATGAAGTTTCATTCAAGGCCATGACACATCTTTGAGCATTCTCCATGTGAAAAATGCAGGTGTTACATTATTTAAGATTAAAAACAAGCTTATTCTTGTTGAATTCATATCTTGAAAGTTAGATTACAAGTTTCATACTTGTTAGAATTCAGATCTTGATAATTCAGATACAACAAGATTGATCTTGGATATTGATTTTTGGGATCGTCTAAGAACTCTTTTACACAATCAGGTACACGGACCTTTGGTCTATACTTATCGCTTGTGGAATAGAAAGAGAAAATATCTATATGCAATCTGATTCAAGGGTCTTTACTTGTGACCTACTTGTGATTGTATTAGGTTCCATACAGGTTGCCGAATGAAAAAGTTGGTGGTGTGCTTGTACCCTCTCATTTTCAGTGCTCATTACAACTATGAATAAATTTATGCATCTATCAAGGACGTTCAGGACATGCTTATGTTCACAGATCTAGCATACACAAGAGTTCAACAACTTCACACTGCAAATACATCACCACCGTGATTCCTCAACTTTCTTTGCTTCCCTCCCCGAAGATCAACCCTTCTCCTTCATATGTCACCGAAGCAAGGATGGAACGGCCATCTTTTGGTTTAGGCTAGCCTTGTACGATTTCGATCTCTTACTACTTATACAGTATATTGTCCTTCCTTAGTTACAAAATTTAGGTACAAACACTTAACAATCCAGGATTTAATTTTGTCAGAGCATTCCTCGGTTGAACCCACAAGTTTTTCTATCTCAAGCTTGTTGTCAATATTAGGTGATCAAAGTTATATCTAGATTTCTAGTCTACTAAGTCAAGTTTCTGATAGGTTAAAATTTTAGTTGAGTATTAGAGATCACTCTTGAAGACTGAAGGTCGATGAAGAGATTTGGAGAACTTCTGTATCAGGTATGTGAAGACTGAATCATTTTATTTTACTCACTATACCATCGTTCTATGTATTGGGACTATGTCGTATGACTTATAGTAGAATTACAAAAAAATATTTTTAGAGTCAAGCTTGTCTGGTGAAAAATCTCAAAATATGATTTAGCGATAAGATGTTCAAAGGTCCTTAACAATATTACTTCTATGAATTAATTTGTGGATCAATTGAAAATTGCCCATGCAAATGGTTATATCACTTGGGAATGTTTCGAACATCATAAGAGAGAAATATGAACTTACTGAAATTGCTGCTCAGGGTAGGTTGGCGAACCAGTTCGCAAACCATAGATATATGAGATATATAGATACAGGAAGGTTGGCGAACCAGTTCGCAAACCGCAAGTTAAGTTGGAAACAGTTCATGAACTCGGTTAGCGAACCGTGGTGAACTGAATTTTACAAGTTCGATAAATAGGCTAGCAGTTAGAGAACCCGGTTCACGAACCGTGGTCAACTGAGTTGGGTAGTCTAATAAGGATTGGCGAACTCAGTTCACGAACCGTAGCACCCTAACTCGTGAACAAGCCCTATGGTTGGCAAATCGTTGTACCAACTGTCGCGGTAATGTTTAGCTGATGCTTAAAGACTTCTTATTTTAATATGTTTACCATTGCTAGAACTCTCTTAAATACTTCTAAGACTTCATTGATTAATTTAACACTTATGTTTTTGTATCATGATTAATTTCTTAGGTGTTTAAATGAACATCAAATAACTTTCAGTTCTTTGGCTAACTTTCCAAACCAAACAGTTATTATACACGGTTCCGTAACCGAACTTATGTGTATAGTCTTCTATTGTATTTTGAAGACCTAAGTTTCTTGCTTGACTCTCAAGTAATCTTAGCTTGAATTCTAAGCTACCCCAGGTATTTGAAAACTATAAATAAAATATCTCAATCAACTGGGAAAATCAAACCCTGACACTCTGTGTCCTAGTTGATTATATAGTCTTCCTCTATTGACCTAGGATTCCTATGTGAAACGTTATCAAGTCTACGACTAAAAGACTTATCTTTGGGGATTCGTGAAACCAGGTCCGACTATCTTTACCTCAATAGTTCGTGAATCTTGATCTTGCTTTCTTAAGGTTTTTAAAATCTCTTTCAGGCAATATAGATAGTAATCGCAAAGTTTTCTTCGTCTCAGATTTTGTGATTTCTCAAGATAGATATCTAAAGACTGATCTTAGTTGATCTTTCAAAGATTGTTTTTGAGAGGTGGTTAAGAATCTAGGCTGCTCTTCGGGATTCGTTAGTTCCAGATTTGTGAGGTTTGCTAGCTTTGTCTATTTGTAAACAGATTTCCACACCTTTATCTTTGATCTAAACGGAAATCAAATAGGCTTATCTATTAGAGGCAGATTGGTATCGAAAGTCTTCACTTCAGCCGAAGCAACTCGTAGGCTGTAAAGGATGTCAAATAAGGGAATCAAGTGCGTAGAACCTTGCAAAGTTCAAGAGACGTAAGAAGCACGGCTGTAACTAAATCGCTTAGAGGGTGGTTTTGGTCTCAACTACATTCCAGTCTGAAGTATGATAGTAGGCTAGTGTCTGTAGCGGCTTAATACAGTGTGGTGTTCAATCTGGACGAGGTCTCGTTTTTTTTTGTTTTTGTAATTGCGGTTTCCTCGTTAACAAAATTTCTGGTGTCTTGTGTTTTTTCCTTTTCAGCATTATATTGTTTATCTTTATAACTGGATTTACATAGGTTTATACGTATTCAATCTAAGTAGATACGCCCGCTTAATTGTAATCAATTACGAGACTAATTTCTTGTAGAATTCGTATCTTGAAAGATAGATAACAAGTTTAATCACTTAGCATAATTCTGATTGAATTATTTAGATACAACTAGATTGATCTTTGATATTGATTTTTGGATCGTCCAAGTACTCTGCTTAACAATCAGGTTCATGGATCTTGAGTCTATATATATACCGAGTCCCATATTTTATAACAAATAGAAACAAATGAAGTGGCAAAAAAAATATCCAAACAATTGAAGTGACAAAAAAAAAAGAAGTTGTTTGGCAATGTTTGAGAAGATTATAGATTCCCATATGTGAACAAATTTATTAGCCAAGATTTTTCTATAAAGATCATTGCTGAGAGGAGATCTTTTGAGTTCCGTTTTAGTTTTTTTTTTTTTTTTTTTTGATTAAAACTCATGAACCAAAATATTAAGACTACACCAGCCCATGTTAGCCTAGTTTTGGACCGTTTGGCAACTTTCCTATAAATCTTGACTTCTTTGATTCTTTCTCTACTTTAGAGTTAGACAAGCCCACACAAATGATTTTCAGGAGTCAAGACTAACTACATGAGCATGAGGCACAAGCCAGGAGACTTCTGCCAATCTAAAAGCCCAGTGACTAACAAAATCTTTAAGTTTCGTCCTATCTTTGATTTCTTTCAAATATATGCAAGATTATGGTTGAGTGATCTCTGAGAATTAATTTCATGGCATAAGGATCGTTTTGATGGAAAAATATTTTTGAAAGAAAACATTTTTTGCATATACTCGAATGAAATTGGGCTAAAAGGATAGATTTGCCTTCTTTTTTTTTCTCCAAAATAGACAGCAAGCATCTACAATGCTAGCCATATGTTTTGAAACCATAACTGGACAATTACATTTTTAAGTTTAACATGACACCACTACGCTGGAACATAACTCCGATGGTATTCTACTTTGATATAGTATTTGATCCCCGAACACAGCTAGTATGAAGCAATGAGCTCACATTCAGACAACAACGTTCAAAAAACATAATTGAAAATCAGCTTACAAGGGTAGGCTTCTGCAAAGCCTATTAGCTACAAGATCTTAAGTTGTAATACATATCTTTACGCGTAACATGAGCTATAGTAACGTGAACTATGGTTACTAGTACTCATGCTTATCAGCAGCATAGTCCGCAAAAGAAAAATACATTATTGCTATCTATTATTATTGTTGTGGGTACTAGTAGTACTATAATTATAAATGTAGCATGTCAAGTGAATTCCATGATGATTGAAGGCAGGCATCTAATGAGGCTTCTATCCTTTTAACTATTATGGGCGCATGACTAAAAGAAGAATCCAATAAAATGTTGGCCATCCATGTCATGAATTATATGAAAAGGACTCATCTTTTTTTATCGACGACTCTATGTACTATAGTAGTTAAATATCACAATCAGCTGAGTTATTTTGCAATTTGCTAGCCACCCTAGGTTTAAACTAACCCCACCTCCCGCCACAAAGCCAAGAGCATCTAGAATGGTGGAAGCTTAAAGGCAGCCACCTCGAATTTGGCTTTAGCTCTACCATTTTGCCCAAAGTCTCACACTGGCAAGCTATGGAGTAGGTATAAGTGGTGAATAAAGCCCATGAATAATTTTTAAATTCTAACTATTGTATTTCTCCGGCATTGCTACCGGGGATACCAATTTATTGAGGAGGATATCAAATTCTATATAATTTATGAGGTTTAGATCCTTTCCGGTAAACAGGTACCCACTAGCAACATGTATCTACCGTGGCGTCATTGATCCATGATTGTAGCCCCAAAATAATTTCTTCTAAAAGAAAGGAAAAGCTTTGTGAAAACACTCCAAACTCCAACATATATTTGTGCATTCCAAATTGGTTTCTATGAGGCTATCACTCACTGTCTGTCACTGACTCACTCCTTGTTCAATCTCTCTCCTCACTTTTGGGACGTACCTCATTGGCTCATTCACTCATATCTCTCATTCAGCTATGCTATACCAATACAAAACACCAGGCCTGCTGTTTTTAGCTCCCCACTTTAATCATGAACTTCAGCACTAACTCACCACTTTGGCTCTTTTTTTCTTTTCCTTTCTCTCTGGCTCATATGTAGGAGGAGGTTTATGTCATTAGTCCACTATCAATCTATATCACTGCTCTCCATTATCTATCCGTAATCCAAAATCTACAAATAAGTCAAATTAGTAGTATTACTTTTAATTCCATCATCAAATATATACAAACAAAAGCAAGAATTTAATGGATAGGTTAGTTTGCCTTCAAATTTTAAACATTAGCTTTGGAGTAGGTCGACGCCAAGAGGCAATATCGGCAAGTCTTAGTAGAGTTATAGAACGTGAATGTCATTGATCAGTGATCACTATTTCGATATTTTCTTAGTAGTTTTTCTGGAGATGCGAACGATCTTAATTATGAATGTCATTGTTCAGTGTGCTCTATATCTTAAATATGCCTCCACCCGGACACTTAATTGTTGATATCATTGGCTAACAAATGTAAAACCCACAATTTTTTTTCTTCTCATTAACCCAAAAGATATTTTAAAACAACAACATTACATTGATCACATAGACACAGTTAGACAGACGAGAGAGTAAGGCAGGCGTGCCTGAAAAAAGTGTACTAACAAAAAATTAAAAATCCTAGTCTGGAACATCTGCGACTGAGAGTTGTTTCAACCATTCAAATGTCCTTAAATGATTCATCAACTCTTTTTGTTTCTTCCCTTGTTCCTTGTCTTTCTTTATCATCTCTTTTTCATCATCAATGTGATCATCATCTTCTTTCTTCATAACAACTTCTTCTTTCATTAATTCACTTCCATTACTCATCTTTTTCCTGCTATTACTCCTAATCACAACAGTTTTAGAAGAAACAGTGTTCTCAACTGCATCAGTTGAACACTTACAACTCTCAAACCCAAGATAAAACCTCTGCATCTTCTTCTTCTTCTTCTCCCCATTATCATTTCCAGTACCCTTACTAATGTTCTTAAGACTACTACTTTTGTTACTACTACCACTACTACTACAACTGCCATTAAAACTCTTATAATTTCTAAGTCTAAGATCTTGCAACTCGATTTGAGGTGTTTTAACTAAACCCACTCTTAACAGACCCCATGTTGTTGATTGTTTCCCAGTTCTTCCATTAATAACATTTCTTCTTACTGATTTAGAATTATTTGAAGAATTCCATATCTGGGGTTTTGGACTTGGATGACTATGAAATATGTTCTTCAATGGCTTGTAATGACCAGATGTTGTAGTAGTTGTAGTACTTGTACTGGCTGAAGAAATAGAATTGTGACTTTTACTGCTACTACTTCTACTACTAGTAGTATAAACACCAGATGAAGAACGATCCAATGATGAAGATCTACTTGGATTCTTAGATATATTACTAGGATTACTATCTTGTCTTTTTAATGCAAACCCATTTTCTGAACTTACAGAATGCCGTCTCAATGGAAGTATCTGACCTTGAAAGAAAACATCATCAGCTACACATATATCTGATTCTGTTAAAACCGAACCAACCCATGATCCGAATTCAAACTCTTCACTTTCTGCTGCTTTGTTGCTTTTGATGTTGTTGTTGATGGTACTCTGTTGATTAACTTCTTGTTTGATTGGAAGATCACAGAGTGAGAGAGCTTCTTCTTGTTCTGAATTGTAATCTTCCATTAGTTTTCTATGATCATCATCATTACCCCCACCATCGAATCTTGTCATGAATGCTGATATGCAGATGCTTCTGAAATTTGGATTTTTGAATTCTTGCAGAGAATGAAGATATGAGAGAGGTAGATTTATAGAAAGAGAATCAGACAAATATGAGAATTTAAAATTGTATTAAAGTAAAGGTAAAGGTTGTTTTAAATTATAAAGTAAAGTTTTACAATTTGCAGGCTAGTCGACCAAATGATGATTTCATTTTCTGTTAAGATTTTTGAGAAGAAGCAGAATTAGAAGGTTGATTATCCGGCCTTTACCTGACCAAGTGTGACAACTCTCTATCAAAAACCAAGAAAAGTTTGAATCTTTTTGAGCAAAAGAATTTTTAAAAAAATCTTGTGTTTTGAGTGGGAATGAGAGGAGAGCTACTAGTGCTAATGATAGTGGGATGCTCTTATTGGTGTTGTGAGATTGATATTTCAAACCCTTGAAAAGGTTCTATCTATATGAATATGAAACGAAAAGAAAAAGATAGAAAAACAGACACTGACCCTTTGTTGAGATCTTATAGTGGTGATAGATTTTTAGAGTTGAATTTTTTGAGTTATAGAAAGCAAGCATTTGAAGAAGAAGAAGTGTTGTGAAGGATTTTGGTGGTGTTATAACTGTTCATGGACGGCTTGTGAAATGAGTGGAATTCAATTTCAAAGTTTATAGTAACTAATTTTTCTGTTGGGTACGTACTGTTGATGACGTGTTGAGTTATTACAATGCCACGTGGACACTTAAGTGGGTCCTGCTTTCCTCGTCTTCTAATTTGGCACTCGCAATTTAGGAAGTTTTGACTTTTTGACTGCTCTTATGACTTTTTTTTTATAAGTTTCAAGATTTGATTGTTTGTCTAAAATGGGGTTCCGTACCATTAATGAGGTTTGAATCATAGAATCTTGGTGTTTTTTCATGGTACGTAGAAATATTAAGGACCCTAATTTTGTGTGGTTGTAGCCAAAGCTGGCTAATCGCCAGTTCAGTACTAGTGTGGTTAAAAACAAGGAACAGTATCATTTTTCATACGCTGCTTGCTTTTCTCAGAAGCAAAACCAGAACTGAAATCTGAGGAATGAATTTGGAGACAAATTTTGCTGTTGTTATACTATTCACTTCTTTTTTTCATGTATTGCTGATGAAAGCTCATTTGCTACTTTTCAAGACACTTTCCTGTTCATTAAACAGTGTTTAGTCCATGATATTATACTTTTCTTTAATTTGGAATACTATGAAATGAACAAGCAAAACATGCAGGGGAAAGAAAATTCAAAGGAAAAGTTGAAGAAGACCGGTGGGTAGATCAATCAATGGAAGAAATCAGTCGCAAAATGATTGTTCTGTTATTCTAACGAGAAGTTGTTTGCAGATTAACGGAAAAATGAATGGCCGGTCATGAACCATTGGGTAAATCAATCTGCTGTGTTGGGTCCTTTATTACGATTTTTAGTGGTGAATGCGCAACCAGATGGTCATTGTACTTACCAACTGTTGTTCGCAGTCCAATTTCATCGCTGAACCATTCATTGCAATGACATTCATCCCAACCAACCACCATCTCCATCACTCAGAATTAAAGATTGCTATTTACTTCGAACAGTTTTAATCCAATTTGTTATTCTAACTGAACAGAGACATCTCCATAATTATGATTACACCATATAAAGGAAGAGAGAATGACTGGAGCCACACCACAAGTGCATTATGCACAAATATGGACCCTGAAACATGCTGCATTCAATTTAATTTCAGAGAGAGAAGGGTGGAGAATCACAGATTGATAAAGAAGTCTATAAAAAAAAAACATTGGATACATGTGCTCGTGTACCAGTTTCACGGGTTATTGCTTGTGGCCTGATAACAATTGAATAGGATAGGTCCATGAGAGATGCCTTCACAATCACGTAACTCTTACCATTAGACTCCACAACCCTACCAGAGAGAATTTTCCTAGACAACTCTCGAAGCAGAACCTAGAAAAGGATAATCAGTCGAGTGCCAGCTTCTTTATTATACACATCACACAACAACCGTTAAATACTTGATATCTGGCAACTACCAAACTGTCCGAGAGGGAAAAATTAGTTAAAAGTACTACAGCATTTCAGAAACAACTGGATGGGACTTAATTTATTGGTTTATGATGATGACCTATAGGTGTTCGGCAATATGGGCAGTCTCCACATTTCCGAACCCATGGATCTAAGCATGACAAGTGGAAGCGATGCTTACAGGGCAGGCAGATTAACCTGTCATCCTCCGCGAACTTCTCAAGACATATACTACATTCTGCCGCTTCTGAAATAACTTCAGATTCTACTCCGGTGCTGAAAAATTCTTGTGGTAGACTATTCACCTCCTCTGAGCTGAGTCCAGTCGCCCTCTTTGATTTTAAAACTTGTGTTGATGATGATCGAGTAGATGAGTCGGGACTACTGACTTCAGCTAACCACTCCCTTGATGTTTCAGTATCCCAATCCCCTGCATCAGTGCGCCTTAAGTCATCAGGGTAGGAGGACTCATCCAAAGAAATCCGAGATGAAAGCCTGTTATTTTGTCTAGCATACAATGAGAAAATGTCAGCAAATTTCCGGAAGGATACATACTCATCTGGATTGAATACAAACATAAAAAGGCATCTCGAACCAACAAACCATTGGTTTAAAAGAAAATTATGAACTTCATGTCAACAGGGTTACAGTTTGGTTAGTGAGCAAATGATAAATTCTGTGTACGTCATATTCGATAATTGGAGATACCTACTGCACCATGTGTTGAAAACAGCTTTTAATGAATAAGCATGTACAACAATTGTCGGATAAAAAAGTAGGCGAGCTACCCACCTAGAAAAACCTTTAACATTGGACGCAGACAAAGATCACCATAACACCATAATTTTATCAATATCCTATTGCAATAAAATTGAATCTAGTATGAAGTGTTGAACAGGGGAAATGGCCGATGTCACTGTAGTACAAAGGTTAAGTCATTGGGTGATGATACCAGTGGCCTGAGTTCGTCTTGAAACACTTCGGCACCAATTCTTTACCGATAAAAAAATAAATGAACAGGGGCTATGCTTTAGATTTCCCAACCAGATTGCAGTTTTCTTCCAGGAGACCCTTAAGGTTTCGCCAGTTTGGGAAGGACCTAAAGGTTGCTAATGCCATGAATATACACATCATCAACATCATTCACAACAGTCTTTGTACTTCAACATGTCATTTACTAATTCCTAAAGGGCTGAGTTTTAGGCACTTCCAGGGCTACCAAAACTAGAGCACTTAACTGGACAATTCAAAAGCATGAAATCCCAAGACAGTTGACTCTTGAACAATTAGCAGATTGAGAGATGTCACTTCGTTTTGGAACAGACAGCTGTCATTACTATACCCATATCTAGCACTGGTGTGCAAGTTCAACTGTAAGAACATTGCTCCAGATTCATGTATACGGTAAACACTGTGTTACAACGACATGGACATGGTGTCGGTGTCTTGTGTCCAATATGCTACTTCGACACAACCACTTCAAAAATTAGAATATGGGGACATATACACAATAGTAATAAGTAGTTTACCATAAATTAATACTCCCTCCGTCCCAAATTAGATGAGCTAGTTGGTTTTAAATTTTGTCCCATAATAAATGAGCTATCTCTCTAATCAAGGGGATATTTCTAAAACCACCCTTTTAATTGATTATTGTTACTATAAAAATAGTATAATTTGATAGCCATGTTTGTAATCGTTACGTAGGTGTTTTAAAATGCTTTTCAACGGTATAAAGTTTACGAAAAACCGTGGTATAGTTTAAGAGATAAATCATTTCTAAGTTTTAGTAATTATTATCCATAAGGGTATAATTGTAAAAAATACTTAAACATACTCCCCTTTCCTCCTTGCCTTAAGAATTGTGCAAACTACAACTAGCTCATCTAATTTGGGACGGAGGGAGTATAAGGTAGTGAACTTAACAAAATACATGCATATATATCTATATGAAGAGAAAGTTGGATAAGAACGGTTTTGAGAGAAAAGGAATGGAGAAAGTCTAGAGGAAGATTGGTAGAAAGATTGAAAACTATTATTTTGTTGAAAACTATTATTTTGTTCCTAAAATTAAGAGTCTAGAGCCGTATCTGCAGTATTAATATGCGTATCCGTGTCGATACGTATTCACATGGCAATTTTTTTTTTTTTTTTTTTTTTTTTGCGCGCATCGTTGTAACACAAGATAAACAGTTATATGAGAAACCAACCTGTTCGCTGCGATGGATACACCTCTAAGTCTCTCAACAAGCCTTTCCCTCGCTAGTAGTACTGCTCCAGGTAACCGATCGCCTTGAGGAGAAGTCAGCTGATTGGGTCTATTACGCAAAACTTCGATGCTCCTACTGTTTCTTGTACCGGGGTGACTGGTAGCATTTTCTGTTCGAACTGAATCATGTTCCTGAAACAATTAAAGCTCAGACTAAGATGATTGAAGGTGGGGATTTATAACTAAATCCATCTAGACCAATGTGCGAAGGGTGGTGCCAAATGTTCTAACTTCCAAGGATTAAGAGTAATTGGTTCCAAGTAAAATTAGAAAGAAAGTTAACACCAACTGGTAAATATTAGTTTTGGCGGCAAATGAAAAATCAACAGGAACATTTTGCAAGATGGAAACTTTGGATTCATCCGTAGATAACAATGATATGCAGTAGCACCTTGAAATCAAAAGAAAAATAAACAAACACACACAGTCCTAATTCTAGCTCATTAAACTTAGGATGGGCAGGAAGCTGCTGGATACTGAGGTCCAATTGTCAACATTAACAATAGAAGATCTCGAATTCTGGACCGAAATTTGAAGTTCATGTGAGAAATATCAGACATGCTAGAAGTTCATGTGACTTATACTTTTCAATAGCACTGTCTGTCAACTTCATAGACAAATTCTCGAGTCACAACATGCATTCTATTGTATTAATCAGAATTTTTTCACAGTCCTGCATAGAATTCAATGCAATTTACCGTTTCTTCTATCGCTGTATCCATAAAAAAGACTATCCATTTTTTATGACAACAAGATTTCCAAACAACCAAAATCCTCCACTACACATTCAATTTTAAGTTCAAATTCTAAATTAGGGTTTCAAATAAGGAAGAAAAAAAAATCATTTGAGAAAGTAAATTTTCTTACCCGATTACAGAGATGCTGCCTCAAGTGTGGAGATCGTCGCTCACAATGTTCGGTGGTATCACGACGCTGTTGTTGTTGGCGATAATGATATCTCCGACGGCCATGATTCAAGTGATAATTTCTATCAAGAGGAGAAGATAAAGAAGAACCAAATCCTAATTCAGTTTCTTCACGTCCTAAACGAGACCTCCTGCTATAAAATAACTCCGATGCGCTCGTCATACAACTTCAAAGACCTAAATCAAAATTCAACAAAAATTAATCCAAAATTATGCATTTATATACATATATACAAAATAAAAATTAATCCAAAATTATGAACAAGACCAGAAGAGGAAGAGAGGTGATAATTACCAAGTAGCTTCGTAGAAATTTGTTTGTGAGAAAATTTTGAGTTCGTGGAGAGCGACGGATTTTTTTTTGTGTTTTCAACTGCAAAAATGAAGTGCTGTATGTCTGAATATGGGAAGCGGACCCACGGGAAATGTTTTTGTTGGATATATGGAATTATGGATAAGATTTAAGAAGTATCTAGTGGGGAAAAAATTGGATGTGCATTAATCAAATCCAAGAAACTGTTTGCTCATTGATTGTATGTAGTTCCTTCAATGGGGTTAAAAGACCTTCAGTTTCCAAGTCTTGAGAAGAAATACTATGATACTCAAGGGTAAGTGGTCATACATTTGGCATCTTCTTTTTGGCAGTTTTGTTAACATTGCTTAAGCAGTTAAGTTTCCCACATTAATTAGTTTGATGACAAATCCTAGTGAGCCTACCGAAGACTTGATTTCTGTTCAACATGAGATCTAGAGAACGACCACCAATGTGGTCTTCAATGTTCACCATTTATATCAGACCTATTGCGTATTTGGACCGCCAGCTTTCTCCAGGTTTCCTAACAGGTTCATCCCTTGTTATTATCAAACTCCAAGTTCTGTTGAAACAGCCTTGAGATCGGAACCCAACTCGATCCCTCTTTTTCCAGGAAGTCCGAATAGCATTATTAGTTTGCTTCCAAAATAAGATGGTGAATTGAATGTTTAACCTATAATTTGGAATTTTCACCCATTAACTGTTTATATATACAACATAGTACTACATAAAAAGTCACTATCAATAGCATTACACGGAAAAATCACATTTCTTTCTTGAGGGGGGGATTCAGTTCGATTTCATCAGAAAACCCCTGTTGTCTTTGTTCTACAGTCTTTTCAGGGATTCGAGAAATACATACACTATTCATATGCAACCACTGTGAGCAAATCTCTTGGTGCATCCAAATACCACTAACTCCTCCACAGGACGCTCTTGCATGTTTCTTCCATAGGCTGCTAACAGGATGCATATAAAAACACATGCTGTCGATGCTGAAAACTATCTAACCCAAGATAGATACACACTTTATATCTCCTATTAGATTGCACGTAGAACAAATAGCACTGCAAGGACAGAAAATGTACATAAGGTTCTATACAAGGAGTAAGAAAAGAAAAATTAAAGATCCAATTTATTCTAAAATCTAAAGAGGAATCAACCAACTTACGAAATACATTTCTAACCAATTTCGGTTTCTTAGAGGAAACTGTACAGTGAAAATCACATCACAAAGCATAAAAGTATAGATCGATGACTATGAGATAACCAACAAAACAAGCATAAAAAAAATTCTCAAAGTTATCTTTAGAAGTCTTAACAGAACTACATATACAAACCAGTTTCACTTAAAGAATATCTCACCCATCCACACATGTGGAAGTAAAAAATGTTCCAACAATATCTATGACCACAATCAATTGGAGCATAACTTGATATATATTTTGAACTATAAAATTCAGAACGTTTTGATGACAGTTATTATCACTAAGTCGGCTTGAGCAGGATGAACACAGAGATAAAATGAGGAGTTTGGCCAAAATTTGTCTCTCACGTTCATGAACCCTGGTGCATACATCAATTTTTATGTAGGTGCTTTACAAAAGGGAATCATAATAGCTTAGCAAGTAGAGACATCCAGTAGGGTGCTTATAAGTAAAACTGGTGCTTACCATCCAAACATCAGTTATCTTTGTGCTTCGCTAAAAGTGAGAGCTAATACTAAGATTGTGTTGGCATCGTCTTGAAAAGCATGAAAAGAACATCTAGAGTACAGATTTCCACCAAGTCAAGAATTGCAATCCTATAGACTAAGAGGACAAATTTTTGGGAGAATCTGCCTTGTTAATATGCATTGAACAAGTTGGGTGGCACCAACAAAGTGCATCCTACAGCAAGCCTGGAGCCTTTATAACACTGTCCGACTCAGATAAGTGGTTTTACACACAAATTCTCATCAATCCACAATATGAAGTTACGAGATAACAGTAAATATGACATTCACAACACCTAGATAAGTGTCCCAGATGTTCATCATATAAGAACGTTCTGAATGCTACCCAAAACAATGTCAGACAAACACAGAATGTTGCACAGACATGCTTAGAGGAAGAAAGAAAAGAACTTCCTAACGGGAATTCATCTAACGAAAGTATCAGAAAGAAACTCAATAACCAAGATGAAAAAAAAAAGTCTCAATCATCTGGTTTAAGTGAAGATCGACATACCGAGCAAGCAAAGGAAAAAAATAATCCACATTGCCACCTGAACAGGCCGACTATATTGGATTTGATACTGAGACCTTTGAAGCTGTCTCTGAACAGCTCCCATCCACCCATACAGATGCTTCTCATAAGAATCATCACAGCTGTCAAGGCAGCTCTTATTTCTCTCGTAGCATGCATCAATACCCTTCAGAATGAACAAATGGAAAGACAATCAGTAACATCGCAAGCCAGCCATTAAAGTACATGAGATAACATGAACAACAAAAAAGTAAGTCGAGCATTTCCTCACTAGTATCAAGTTATCAACTGAGTCATGTGCAAGGGACTAAGTTGACAAATCGGAACAATAGTTGGCAACATTTCAGACCCAAATAATCTTAACAAAAATAAATAAATAGGCGAAGTTGAAAAGTTTCTCACCCGTGACAGCTGAGCAGTGTGCAAGGGAATCACATCCTCTGCTTGATGGCAATCCCCAGGCTTCCACTTTCTAGAAGCATTCTTAATCTTGGTTGTAATTTCAACTGGATTGAGCAATCCTGAGAAACTAAGTATTCTTGGTGGAGGGCGATCTGGCTGAATATTGAGAGGGACCTGGTGGAAACCATCATCAGCTATCCCAATCTTCCAGGTACCGATATCAGCACTTGCACTTGCTGTTCTTCTATGCCCAATCAATTTCTCTTCCTTGGACTCTTTTGCTTCTGCCTCAGCTGATCGGGATGAATTCTTAGAACACTCAGGCACTGCCATTTCTTGTGTCCCTTGTGCATTCCCTTCTTCTTCAGGCTCAACCCTACGGGTATTATTCACAGGCAATCGAGCTAAATCTGTTGATGAACCAGACAAAAACATCGCAAGCTCATCTCTCTCCCCTTCATCCAATCGAACCCATGAATGTGTGGCTTTCCCTTCTGCCATGGCAGA
Organism: Papaver atlanticum; assembly: GCA_023531105.1. Lineage (NCBI taxonomy): Eukaryota > Viridiplantae > Streptophyta > Magnoliopsida > Ranunculales > Papaveraceae > Papaver > Papaver atlanticum. The sequence continues at coordinate 242,534 of JAJJMB010011896.1, forward strand.
TTCCCTCAACGAATTCTCAATTGTTTCAATCTGATTTCCAATTGCTAGAATGAATTGCCCATGCCTTGTCTTTGCATCCTTGGCAGAACTATCCCCATAGCTCAATTGAACCGCACGCTCAAACTCATCAAGCTACATTTTACAGCCCAGAAATCAATAACCCCTAATTTCTCAACAAGAAAAACAAATTCCCAGAAACTGATAAGAAACTAAGATTACCTGCCATTTAGCAGTGCCATGGGTTGTATGCAGATCTCTACGAAGCTCATCAGGATCACAAACACTAGCAGGATTTTTCCTCTCATGAAGCCATGTTCTATATGCAGATTCCATCCTTCAAAATCACAAAATTCACATTAAAAAAGAACTAATTGCATAAAAAGTAGAAACCTATAACCAAACCCATTTTACAGCAGATATAACAATTAACCAAACCCTAGAAACCCAATAATTTAATACCTGTCTGCGGATTCTTGTACTTCTTCCGCAGCAGAAAAAAATGGATCTTTCTCCCATCTATCAAAATTGGAACTCATACTACAAAAATGCTCCTTTTTTAATTTAATTTAAATTTACAATTACAACAACAATAATAAATCCTAAGAGAAAATCAAACAAAACCCCAAATTGAGAGATCGAGAGAGTTATAATAGCATTGGTTCACCGACGCATATTTCACAAAGTAAAAAAAAATTCAGAGGAAGGTCACAGATTGGATGCAATGTAAATGAGTGAAACATCTTAGCCATTAAATAATGAATATAACTTCATTAAAGAAGAAAACTCCAAAATTTTGTGGTTCTTATTCTCTCTGGTTTCTCTCTGTAACTTTCTGATGGCCCCGTGTGAAAATGATGATGATGGCGAAACTGTGGATCAAGGATGCTATTTGCTGGTTGGTGTTGTTAAAAACGGTATTAGAAAACAAGACTAAAAGATAAAATCAATCTGAATTAAAAAGTTCCTTAAATTTCGGGTTTTAATTTTTAATAGTATAGTTTTAGATACATAATCTTGGCATGTTATTAAAATAAATAAATGTTATTACGCATTTTCAACCGTCAATTCATGTGGGTCCATTTAATGTAATGAAATCACCGTTGAGATTATTGAATCATCATTTAATGTTAGTTTTAGATTTTTTTTAAGTACAGATAGTTGTGATTATACAGACAGCTTACCAAATGAGCTGTTGTTGTTTATTCTCACAGACACAGTCACCACAGGACCTTAGCCGACAGGTCTGCTATCTGTATCCCGTGGGGCTTTGTTGTTCTTTCATTTTTTGTTCTCGGTCATTTCATGCCTTAATCTACCAAAATGCTTACCCACCCTGAAATATTCCAAAATTCCGTTTATGGGTGGTAAATCATGCCAGGTTGGGGAACTTGGCTTTGCTGACCGATGGTTCTCACAGCAACATAAAGCCATGCATTAAAGGGATTTTCATAGGAGAAATTTGGGGTATCACTTGGTGGGTGCAGAAGGATTCCAGAATTGTTGCACTGTTTGCTAAACAAGAATACCCACTAAGATATAAATCTGTGCTACGTTTGCAAAATTATTTTGAAAAACAAGCTTCTTTCTCTGGTGCAATTCTGGAACCAGGTAAGCAATGTGGAACGTGACTTCATCACATTAGTACTGTCTTCTGTATTAGAAAGATGGAAACAACAGGTCAAGGCACATACTGGCTAACGACACCCACAAGCACCGACCAATGTGTGCGCGCAAATTCTAATATGAAACAGCTAAACATAAAGGCCGAGCAGCTTTTATTTAGATGTATGCTCTAGGCCTTGCTGAATTAGGCATTCAACATGCATCACACACCAAATAACCTTACATATACAGAGTTTTATGGCTTATATATTGCTACATATAATTTTAAATTACTGGATGATCAAATGATGAACCATTCAGGAAAGGCTTTTCAACTCCTTCAACATTCCTCAGCCAATATGTTTGTCCAAAAGAAGCCGCACCATCAGGAACGTCGTTCATTACTTGTTCATGGCCTTTTGGGTAGTAAATCCCAGTGCGTGGATGAGGGATCCAAGATGGCAGATGAAGTTTCTTCTCTTCAACATATTCGTGGTCAATTGGATCTCTAATAACTTCATTCATTTGATCTGTCAGAACCATGTTCCGGAAAGAACGTGCACTTTGCTTAGTTACTCTGCAAGAAAAATCACCCCAGGCCATTATACAAAACTTAGTCAGAAATTTGACGCTTAAAGTAAATTTGATATATAATGAATGAAACTTGGATTAAGTTTTAAAATCTGAAATAAATGCCGAAATACGACGCAATGTTACATGTAATTACCGGAGGAGAAACAATTTTGCTTTGCGAGACCCTAACCTCAACATCGACCAAAATGAATGAGAAAGAAAAAGTATAATAAAAGGTGAATGTTCGTCTCGTGAATAAGGCAAAATGAACGAATGGTAATGATATGTAATGTGTTATGTTAAGAGTAATTAGTGTCCAGTTAGAGCCTTTTATAACCTTGAAAATTTAGTAAGTTTCAATCAGTTTTTTCAGTTTCAAGTGTACTCTACATTATTAAGGAATGTGATTCTGAAGTATGCTGTGGAAAAACTAGGCTTTCCGTTTTCATGTACATTTGGTGTCCTGATCCTGCCACTTTTGTTGCACGGAACCGATAGTTTCATTCTACATATCTAGCAATTGGATGAGATATATACCAAAAAGATTAGTATTCTTGAAGAATATATGTGTTTTATGTAAAGAAAGGTGTAGTGAAGTTCATGAGTCTATTTTGACGGAAGGTACACAATGGCTTTCTTTTAAGGCTAAAACTTTTCAAAGTGATAGAAAGAAAGTACTCCTCTCAAATTGTCAGAAACCTTAACAAAGCATAACACTATTCTCACACGGTTTTGCGGGAAGTGCAAAGTTGATTCTGCATAGAGAGATATGCTTTCCCTATACCTATAATCATTTGTTCTCAACTTGCAGTTTTTTATACGGTTACGAAAAGGCCACTTATTCTAATTAAGAATGGGGTTGTTGTGCATTTCAGTACAATTTTCATACAGTACTTTGTTCTTATTCTCATGAACTATGTATGATGACTTGTCATTTGTTTGGGAAGTGAGAATAAAGAGGCAAAAGTGAGAGATACTAGTTGAGCTCCATACGCACGTAGAATCCCATATAATCTTACGATTTTGTTGAAATTGAAATTCTTCAGAGACAAGATTTGTACACATTCCATCCAACATGAAGAAGTGCGAAAAAAACATGGATACGTAGTTCATCTATGATATACATATATACATATTACATTGAACCTACACATAATAATTATAATACTACACCGAATAAGTAGCTTCAAACATGGCAAACCATTCTAACCTCAAGAGTAGATGCACTTGGGATGCAAAGTCCATTAGTAGCACTTCTACTATTCCTACTCAAGAAATCATACCCATGATTTATAAGTAGCTTCTTGATCCAGTTTGAGCCTCGCTTGGCTCTTACATTCGAGTCCCCAAGAATGAACGACATCCCAGCTTCCCTTGCTTCCATCAGCTCTGCCAATTCTTCTTGTGCATCTCTCTCCATAATTCTTGGACTTTCAGGCAAAACAAATGTCACTCTTTTTTTACGCTGGACTACTGAAGGTTGTAACTCTCTTTTTTTGATCGAAGATTGTAACTCTCTTATTTCCCCTGGACTTGGAACTCTGAGAGGCACCTCCTCTTCATCCTCCCATATCCGAATCCCTTCAGTATGTGCTGAAGATATCCCAACCAGTGTCATTCTGTTGTCATCATTCTGCAGAACTCCTACTCCTACAGCGTGTTCTTCTCTCCCCGAACGAATAAACTCCGCTATACTACAAACAAGTTGCTTCTCGAATTCTATACTGTCCTTGTGGATGTCACGGTACCCATATCTTACAATGCATCTGTAAATCCTAAATTCTTTTGGGCCAATTCGGCCAACGAGGAATCTTTCCTCAGGCAGAACATAGGGGACATGGACAGATTTGATGCAGAGGAAGACTAATGTCTGGTGGAAAGCTGGAACATTGGTAACAAAGTGAGAGAAAACTGCAGGTATTCCAGAGACGAGCTCAGTATGCACAAGGCCAATTCCCTTCACTCGGACAATATCTAGACTCGGGCCGAGGCCGAGGAGCCAGTCTAGGGGAACCTTGTTGTGAAAATCAGATTCATATTTCATAAGACTGCCATAGTGCCACGTATACATGATAACAAAGAAGACGGATGCGAGAGCTAATGAGACCCATGCACCATTGAAGAACCTCATGAGGGAGGCCACAAAATAGAGTGCTTCAATGGTGCCGAAGAATAATATGAAGCAAATGGCAAAGAGCACACTCTGGTACCAGCAGAGGATCATAACTAGAGACATCAAGATGGTAGTTGTAAGCATGACTGTTATGACTGCCAAACCTTACATTGCCAAACAAAAAGAATGTGTTATCTAGTGAATGAAAAGTTCATATCATGGATAAATTTGCAAAAAATGTGAAAGTGATTGCAGATTGAATCCAAGGCCCTACCTGAAGCATTGGCCATGAGTGTGGTGTCCCTAAAACCAATAGTAACTGCCAAGCACAGCACCATCAAAATCCAATTGACCTCTGGGATGTAAACTTGACCACGTATCCGAGACGATGTATGGACTATTTTCACCCTTGGGAAACAATTTAAGGCATAGCACTGTTTAATAATTGAAAAAGTTCCTGTGATGATAGCTTGACTTCCAACAATTGCCGCAAGTACAGCTATGACAATAACTGGCCATCTTATGCTATCTGTAACATATTACAAGTAGTTCCACTTGACTTAGCACAAGTGCACTTGGTACAATAATAGATGTCCTCTAGGAAAAGAAGAAGAAGAAGAGAGGCAAACTGAATCCATTATACCTGGTACTGATTCATAAAAACCAACTGCCTTGCCATGATGCTTAGATAAATAAGCAGCTTGCCCCATGTATGCAAGAACCAAGGATGGATAAAGAAAAGAGGTAAAAGCAATCTGCAAAACAGTAGTATAGCCTATCAAAGTAAGTAAACATAAAGATCGACAGTAATTGTTTTGATTCGAAACAAATTTTGGATTAGCCATAACCAGGCTTGTCAGAAGGCTGACAAATTTTTAATAAAAGGGAAAATACAAAGGCTGGAAGATAAAAAGGCTTGTTGTGGAGTATACCTTGATGGATAGTTGTGAGAAGTGTCCGAGATCAGCAAACATGGCTTCAGAACCTACGACAACAGAAAGGATAAAATCAAAACATATTTTTATAGGCAAAGGACATGAAGTAGTTCTTGTCATTTAACTAAAAAATCACTTACCTCTGATACATAATAGTATTCCACCTAATGACATCCATCGTCCCCTTTGCGACTTCTTCAAGAATATATACATATAGTATGGAGATAAGGCCTTATAAACTTGAGGATTCCAGTAGAAAATATTATAGAGACCAACACCACTGATGCATAAAAGCCATGTTATGACAACCGGTGCAAAAAGAAATCCTACTCGGTGGGTGCCATAATGTTGGAGAGCAAACAAACAGACCAGTATGAAACATGCTAGAGGGAGTTCTATATCTGCAAAGCACAATACATAAGAGTGATTGACCGAAAGGATTGAAATTGAAGGTATTCATCATTTTACTGACTACAAATCTTTTACTGCTAACATCTAATGGGTTTATTCATGTGCATGAATTTCTGTATGCAGCTAAATACTGTTATGACACTTCAAAAGTATCAAGGCACCAATAAAATAAAAACTTAGCTGCTAGAATAGCAATCAACAGCGTAACATGAATATGTGTAATATCAGAAAACTTACATCTATGCTGCTGTTTCGAAATGGAAAGCTCGAGGCCTGATATTGCGGAATAAACTGCACAAAAAATCTCCAAATTATAAGTTTAGATTAAAAGTGGAAACAATAGAAGAGCACGCAAACTAAAGTTACCTGTGATTGCAGGTGAGAAAACTCCATCACAAATTGCCATGGAAGTTCCTACCAAAGCGAGAATAAGCAACACAATCTGCAACACCTTATGCTTCTCTAGTGTTGCTTTCACCATTTCATTGAAAGTAGGCAGACAAGTAATGCTGTCTTTCTTGTATGTAGAAATTTTCTCATCAGCCACCTGAGAATTGGGTAAGAACCAACCAACTCTGGAGTTCCTACACAGCTTAGAATACAAAGCAAAAATCCCACCTTCGCCATTATCATCTGCTTTGAGTATTATGAACACATATTTGATAAGAGGGATAAGAGTAATTGTCCAGAAAACAAATGATAAAACCCCAGATATTTCCTCATTTGTAGTCATCCTTTGAATGCCTTCTGCAAATACACTCTTGTAAACATAAAGTGGTGAAGTACTCAAGTCTCCATAAACTACTCCTAAACTCTGATATGCCAAGGTCATCACTGTCCTCCATGAATCCTTCTGTACCACAACCAACAACGAAAACAACAAAATCCCAATGTTGAGAAAGATGCAAAACAATCCAGAACACTATACTTAATGATAATCACTTAAAACGAACTATTGGCAACACTATCAGGGACAAAAGAAAGCTTTGATCACAAGCCAGTTTATAAAACATAATCCTAATTAAGGCGTAAAATGGTTGTCATAATTGAACATGGTCTCAGCCATTTAGTTTTCTAGTTCTTGGTGATCACCTCCTAGAACCATGTGATCTGAGGTCATTTACATTGTAAGCCAGTGGTCTGATGAAAAGGTCAACTTTTCTGTTTGCCTTGAAGATCATGAGGTTAAGAGATAGTGTTGGAGGCAGCATATTTGTTTTCTCAGTCTTTTGAAACCAGAATTGAAGTCACGGCCTGTACATGTTCATTCAACACTAGTAGTACTAACAATCCCTTCCTAAGTCATGTAATAAGAAAACCAGTCAGTGTAGTTGTAATATTCTTACCTTGACAGTATTTCTATGAATCCCACTCCCACCTTCCATATCCATTCTTAGATAATGTCAAACTTGCAACGAAACCGTTTGTCTTATATAGGTAGTGATTAAAAGCATTACTTTCTTATAGCAAACACTTGACGGATACTACAATTCTTATGCAACCTAATTAACCCAGTTCATGAAAGAAAGAGTTGAACTTTGAAGGGTGGTGAGAATTTGCAGATAAATAGGAAGACCAATTCATCTCAGAGATAAAGTTTTCAGTTATTGACAAATTTTGATAGTGTTTTTTCCTTGTCAACTAAGCTTTTTTCTTCCAAAAATGAATAAGTTACAAAGGGTGAAGAAATGGTTTGAGCATAACAAGAAATGTCTGTGTTGTGCAAAACAACATCTAAAAACTTGAGTGGAGCTAGCATGTACACCATAGAGTTTTTGTCAAGAATGAAGAAAATCAGTTTTTATAGTTAGTAGCCAGCACGATTGTCTTACTTCTAGTTTGTGTTTCTTGGGGATCAGAGCACATCTTCAAAGTCTTGATACTTTGAAAGCAACTCTTCTCCGATTAAGAGATATTATACTCGGTCAATTAATCTGTAATGACCCACTAATAATTCTTTATGCCGTATGTTAAAAATTGAAAGCAGTTAGGAATACTTCTGAAGTCATTGATGACTCAAGAGAGGCAATTTTCCTTGAGCTACACTTCTTTCTTTTTGCCTTCTAAACTAAGTTTTGGATTCTTGCGAGTAAGAGGAGGGCAGTTTAGTTGAAAAAGAAATCTGATTTCATTATTCCCTTCAGATACTATATGTTGTTGTATTCTGTGGCCGGGAGCTGATCAATAAAGGCTGCTAAAGAATTTATAGTCAGAACAAGAACAATTAATTCAAGTTCAACTGCTACCTTTGTTTCCAAGGAAACTTAGACGATAGGGTGCAAAAAAATTGGATTGAGAGAATTTGTTAGAGATCAAAAATCCGATATACAGGTTGGAATACCAGTGCAACTTGCGAAAAATTGAGCTTCAGCGATATAAAATGTAGACGAAACAATACCTTGTGAACCTGCAGCAAATCGATTGACATACCACCCAACTTTTCAAAGTGATAGAAAGAACTCATTATTAACAAAGCATAACCATTCTTACACGGTTTCGCATGAAGTGCAAAATTGATTCTGCCTAGAGATATGCTTGTCCTGTAATTATTTGTTCTCAAGTTGCAGTCTTCAGAAAAGGCCCCTTATTCTACTTAAGGATGAGGGGTATTGTGCATTTCAGTACAATTTTCATACAGTACTTTGTTCTTATTCTCATGAACTATTGTGACTTATCATTTGTTTAGGAAATGAAAATAACGAGGCAAAAGTGAGAGATAGCAGTTGAGCTCCATACGTAGCAGAATCGCATATAATCGTAGGATTTCGGTGAAAGTGAAATTGTTCAAAAGAAAAGATCTGTATACGGATTCGTAGTTCATCTATGATATACATATTACATTAAATATACACATGATAGTTACAATACTACGCTGAATCAAGATTTCAAACATGGCAGACCATTCTTACCTCAAGAGTAGAAGCACTTAGGATGCAAAGTCCATTAGTAGCGCTTCTACTATTCCTACTCAAGAAATCATACCCATGATTAATAAGTAGCTTCTTGATCCAGTTTGAGCCTCGCTTGGCTCTTACATTCGAGTCCCCAAGAATGAACGACATCCCAGCTTCCCTTGCTTCCATCAGCTCTGCCAATTCTTCTTGTGTATCTCTCTCCATAACTCTTGGACTTTCAGGCAACACAAATGTCACTCTTTTTTTACGTTGGACCGCTGAAGGTTGTAACTCTCTTTTTTTGATCGAAGATTGTAACTCTCTTATTTCCACTGGACTTGGAACTCTGAGAGGCACCTCCTCTTCATCCTCCCATATCCGAATCCCTTCAGTATGTGCTGGAGATATCCCAACCAGTGTCATTCTGTTGTCATCATTCTGCAGAACTCCTACTCCTACAGTGTGTTCTTCTCTCCCCGAACGAATAAACTCCGCTATACTACAAACAAGTTGCTTCTCAAATTCAATACTGTCCTTGTGGATGTCACGGTACCCATATCGTACAATGCATCTATAAATCCTGAATTCTTTTGCGCCAATTCGGCCAACGAGGAATCTTTCCACGGGCAGAACATAGGGGACATGGACAGATTTGATGCACAGGAAGACTAATGTCTGGTGGAAAGCTGGAACATTGGTCACAAAGTGAGAGAAAACTGCAGGTATTCCAGAGACGAGCTCAGTATGCACAAGGCCAATTCCCTTCACACGGACAATATCTAGACTGGGCCCATGGCCGAGGAGCCAGTCTAGGGGAACCTTGTTGTGAAAATCAGATTCATATTTCATAAGACTGCCATAGTGCCATGTGTACATGATAACAAAGAAGACAGATGCGAGTGCTAATGAGACCCATGCACCATTCAAGAACCTGATGAGGGAAGCCACAAAATACAGCGCTTCAATGGTGCCGAATAATAATATGAAGCAAATGGCAAAGAACACACTCTGGTACCAGCAAAGGACCATAACTAGAGACATCAAGATGGTAGTAATGAGCATGACTGTTATAACTGCCAATCCTAACATTGCCAGATGAAAAGAAATGTGTCATCTCATTGGTGATATCAGTGAATGAAAAGCTCATATTATGGATAAATTTGCTAAAAATGTGAAAGTGATAGCAGAGTTAATCCAAGGCCCTACCTGAAGCATTAGCCATGGCTGTGATGTCCCTAAAACCAATTGTAACTGCCAAGCACAACACCATCAAAGTCCAGTTTACCTCAGGGATGTAAACTTGACCACGTATCTTAGACGATGTATGGACTATTTTCACCCTTGGGAAACAATTCAAGGCATAGCACTGTTTAATAATTGAAAAAGTTCCCGTGATGATGGCTTGGCTTCCAACAATTGCAGCAAGTACAGCTATGACAATAACTGGCCATCTTATGCTATCTGTAACATGTTACAAGTAATCCCTCTTGACTTAGCACAAGTCCACTTGGTACAATAATAGATGTCCTCTAGGCAAAGAAGAAGAAGAGAGGCGAACTGAATGCATTATACCTGGTACTGATACATAAAAACCAATTGGCTTGCCATGATGCTTAGATAAGTAAGCAGCTTGCCCCATATATGCAAGAACCAAGGATGGATAAAGAAAAGAGGTAAAAGCAATCTGCAAAACAGTAGTATAGTCTATCAAACAGAGTAAAAATAAAGACCGATAGTAATTGTTATGATTTGAAACAAATTTAGGATTAGCCATAACCAGGCTTGTCAGCAAGCTCAATTTTATATTATTTTAGAAGGAAAAATAAAAAGGCTGGAAAGTATGTTCTGGAGTATACCTTAATGGATAGTTGTGAGAAGTGTCCAAGATCAGCAAACATGGCTTCAGAACCTACGACAACAGAAAGCATAAAATCGAAACATATTTTATAGGCAAAGGACATGAAGTAGTTCTTGTCATTTAACTGAAAAATCACTTACCTCTAATACATAATAGTATTCCACCTAATGACATCCATCGTCCCCTTTGCGACTTCTTTAAGAATATATACATATAGTATGGAGATAAGGCCTTATAAACTTGAGGATTCCAGTAGAAAATATTATAAAGACCAACACCACTGATGCATAAAAGCCATGTTATGACTACTGGTGTAAAAAGAAATCCTACTCGCTGGGTGCCATAATGTTGGAGAGCAAACAAACAGACCAGTATGAAACATGCTAGAGGGAGTTCTATATCTGCAAAGCACAATACGTAAGAGTAATTGACTGAAAACTGAAAATTGAAGCTAAGATATTCATCATTTTACAAATCTTTCACTGCTAACGCCTAATGGGTTCTTCATGTGCAAGAATTTCTATATGCAGTTAAATGCTGTTATATATGGCACTATAAAGTATCAAGGCACCATTAAAATAAAATGAAACTTAGCTGCTAGAATAGCAAACAACAGCGTAACAAGAAAATGGGCAATATTAGAGAAATTACATTTATGATGGTGTTTCGAAATGGCAAGCTCGAGACCTGATATTGCAGAATAAACTGCACAAAAAAGCTCCAAATTATCAGTTTAAATTAAAAGTAGAAACAAGAGCAGCGCACCCAAACTAAAATTTACCTGAGATCGCTGGTGAGAAAACTCCATCACAAATTGCCATGGAAGTTCCTACCAAAGCGAGAATAAGAAAAACAATCTGAAACACCTTATGCTTCTCTAATGTTGCTTTCACCATTGAATTGAAAGCGGGCTGACAAGTAATGCTGTCTTTCTTGTATGTAGAAATTTTCTCATCAGCCACCTGAGAATTGGGTAAGAACCAACCAACTCTAGAATTCCTACACAGCTTAGAATACAAAGCAAAAATCCCGCCTTCGCCATTATCATCTGCTTTGAGTACTATGAACACATATTTGATCAGAGGAATAAGAGTGATTGTCCAGAAAACAAATGATAAAACCCCAAATATCTCCTCGTTTGTGGTTATCTTTTGATTTTCTTCTGAAAATACACTCTTGTAAACATAAAGTGGTGAGGTACTTAAGTCTCCATAAACTACTCCTAAACTCTGATATGCCAAGGTCAGTACTGTCATCCATGAATCCTTCTGTACCACAACCAACAATAAAAACAGCAAAATCCAACTGTTGAATAAGATGGCTTAATCTATTTTATACAATCAAAAAGAATCCAAAACACCATACTTACTGATGATTACATTAGACAAACTATCGGCAACACTACCACAGACAAAAGAAAGTGTTGATCACAAGTCAGTCTAGAGACCATGTCCTAATTTAGGCATAATATGGTTGTCACAGTTGAACATAATCCCAGCCATTTTATTTTCTAGTTCTTAGTGATCACCTCCTAGAACCATATGATCTTCTATGAGGTCATTCATATAGTAAGCCAGCGGTATTGATGTAAAAGTTCACCTTTCTGTAGGCCTTTAAGGCCATTAGGTTCAGAAATAGTTATCAAGGCAGCATATTTGTTTTCTCAGTTTTGAGAAACCAGAATTGAAGTTACGGCCTGTATATGTGCATTCAACACTAGTAGTACTAAAAATCCAGAAGCTCAAAACAGCTAAACACATGTGAACAAGTAACATTACAAATCCATGTACCAAGAAAAACAGTCAGTACAGATGTAATATTGCTCGTAATAACAAATACCGATATTCTTACCTTGATAGTATTTCTATGAATCCCACCTTCCGAATCCATGCTTAGATTATCTCAAACTTGCAAGGAAACTGTTTATACTATAAGCAACGAGTATAAATTCATTAGTTTCTTACAACAAACTCGACTAAGACTACAATTCTTAAGCAGACCTAACCCAGTTCACGAAAGAAAGAGTTGAGATTTGCAGGGTGGTGAAAATTTGCAGATATAGTATCAAAATACCAAGTCATATCAAAAGATATAGTATCAGTTCTTTGGCAAAAATTGGTAGTGTGTTTTCCTCGTCAACTAAGCTCCTTTCTTCCAAAACTAAATAAGTTCCAAAGGGTGACATAAAAAGAAATGCCTGTGCTGTGCAAAACAGCATCTAATAATTTGAGTGGAGCATTTACACCATAGAGTTTTAGTCAACAATCAGTTATATATGGTTAGTAGTCAGCAGGATTGTCTTACTTCTAATTTGTGTTTCTTGGGGATGGGATTACATCGTAAAAAGTCTTGATACTTGAAAGATACTCTTCTCAGGTTAAGAGAGTCAATTAATCTGAAATGACCTACTGATAGTTGAAAGGAGAAGACGAGTCATTTTCTAATGTGTTGATTAGGAAGACTTTTGAAGTTATTGGTCATGACTCAGAAAAGGCATTTCTTAACCACCACTTGACAGTTCCTGGTGCTACACTTTTCTTTTTGCCTTCTAAACAAAGATTTTGATTCTTGCGAAATTAAGGAAAAAGGTAATCATCTTAATATAGTATGGAATCTATGGATTTCATTCTTCCCTTCAGATATTATATGCTGTATGTGAATTCAGGAGTTGATCAATAAAGGCTGCTAAGGAATTTATGGTCATAACAAGCAATTGATTGAAGTTCAACTGCTATGAATAAACTGAGCCATGTTCAAACTTGCGTTGCATCTGAACTCTGAAGCTGATCAATAAAGGCTGCTGAAGAATTTTTCGTCAGAACAAGAACAATTAAAGTTCATCTGCTACCGCTGAATAAACTGAGTCATGTTCAAATAGCATAGTATCTTTATGGAAATCTAAACTCCATAACACAGGTTGGAATATGAATGCAACTAGAGTAAAATTGAGCTTAGATGAAATATTTTAAAATGTAAAGAAAACTATACCTTGTGCACCTGCAACAAATGGATCAACATACCACCTAACGTTTTCCAGTTTATCTCTGATACTCCACATACAGTACACCAAGATTCACTCTCAACGGTAACAGAACTAACCAAAATTCTGAGCAATGATGGCAAAAAAGGATATTGACCTTAAACATTATCACTTTATACCCACAGCAGATCTCCCAATTGAAATGTTACAAAAATTGCACATGCACTTCAAAATGCAGGATTCAATGACAATTAATACTGAAACAGCATTAGCTGAAAACAGTGCCTGGAGTAGTCAGTTAGGATTAACGGGCAAGCCTTCATATTAATAACTGTTGTCGACCGAGGATCAAACATCATTCTGTATCTTCTGCAGATTGGCAAACAGGGAGGTAGTATGTATCTAGTTGCCAATACTTGTGTTTCACACCCTCCCAGATTTCTTCTGCTAAGCAGTCCTTAACAGGCAAGGGAATGTACTGAGTAGAGTAACCTAAACGCCCGAGTTCAAGAGCAACCAACTGACAGTAAACCACATGGAAGAATGCATTTCCTCCACAAAGACCATTAAAGAATGAGTATATCCCAGTGGGCTTCAGTAACGTAGGTAGATGTTGATGGAACTCCCTCAAATCTTCATAGTACTCACCATAAGTGTCAAAGAATATCCCTGCCATGATTAACGAAACAGCACATCAAACCCTTATGGATAAGAGAGAGATAACAAAGCAGTAGAGAAACATAATGCACTACAAAGATGTATTCAGTTTCAATACTTCATTAAAATATATTCCATACAAAGGCAAACAAAAATTCTTGAACTTTCATAAATTGCAGATTTCCATGCATGCCTAACACTGAAAAAGCCGTGCAAATCAGTGGCTCTGAATAATATTGTACCATACACCTACAATCATGATATGTTGTAAATGATGAAGTAGGATACAGACCGAAGAATGCAATATATAAATACCATATACTTCTCGAAAGCACATAATTCAAATCTTACCATCATAAGTATCTAACTGAGAGAGAACATCTTGCCAACGCCCAAAAACTATCTTCACGTTTTCCTTCTCTCCCCATCCTGTTTGAAGCATACGTTTATAAACCTCTGGATGAGCCTCAATAATAGTATGTTTGACAGGTCCATACTGTTGAATAGCCGTGTCAACAAGACCCATCCCAAACCCTACATTCAAAATGTGACCACCATTTGAGCAAACAGCTTTTGCATGAGCCTCCATCAATGGTTTCTCCCAAGCCATCATAACAGCCTTACTTTCAGAGTCCATCAGCTTATCCTCACTAAAACTAACCCTCTCTTCCAAATAATCTCCCTTTGAATCGCCATCCTTCTTTTCTACCCTAGCAATTGTTCCCAAGACCAATTCAGCTTGAATCCCTGACCAAGAATATAAAGTCAATGGGTGAATCCACCCATTATAAGACCTCGATAAAACATAATTTCCACACATGGGAACTTTTTTTTTGCTTTTCCTTTTAAGGGTCTACTGTTTAGGGTTTAAGAGATTCTGAAGGATATGATGCACATTTCTGCAGAATCGACACTAAAAATCAAAACTAAATGGATTAAAATCAAAAAAAATTCTACTCAAAGTGTTAATTTGATTACAACAGGTTACACGAAAAATGCCCAATTTTTTTCAACCCTGTGGAATGTTTATTAAGGAAATACCTGCATTGAGAAGGTGGTCAAATGCTTCTTGATTACCAGCATCCATAGCGAAATCACCAGCAGAGACATTAGAAGGAGATAAAGCATTCCATGGGGCACCAGCTTCTAGTAGAATCTTTACAGCTTCAGCATGTCCATTTTTAGCTGCGTGCATAAGTGGATTTAGACCCTCTTCATCGAAGTAACAGACATCTGCACCACCACTTATGAGTGATTCTAACTTTGCACAGTCGCCTGAAATCGCCGCCTCGCAAACTTGCTTTCCTTCCTCCATTGTCTTTAGCTTCTCCCTTTCAGTCACAGTTTCTTTCTTTCTTTCAAAAATGAAGCGATAGTTTACCTAATTTATGGTTTTGGGGCCTTGAGCGAAACTTGTTATTCTAAACAAATTGGGCTGACTAACCCAGTCCCGATAAGACAAATGGCTACATGAAAACCTGGTTTAAGGAACCATGTTTTAGGGCATACATAATTATTTTCCCATTTAGGGTGACTTTAAAAGGGAAGACTAATGGTAATGTAATTACTTATATACCCTCAAACAATTTAAATTACTAATATATCCCCACCCTTAATACAAAAAAAAAACTAAAATCAAAATCAATAAAATCAAAATCAGTTTCCTATCATATACATCTCTTCTTCTTCCTTTTGCTCAACCCTCGCGAACCGTCGACAAATTTTTTTCCATCGCCAAAATTAATCATCGATTGGTAAAAATTGATCATGGATTAAATTCAACTATATAATAACTTGCACAATGCAAAAAGTAGGAAGTAGGCGTTCTGAATCCTCTTCCAATCCATCAATCAAAGAACAAATAGAAGTTGAATGTGCAAAATCTGAAATTGAACCAAAAATTCAACCGATTGAAAAAACAACTCCTAAAATGGAATTAGAAGGTATTTATCACAAACTCATCTCTTATTTTATTGTTTATGATTGATAGAATAGGTTTAATTCGGAACAAAGTTGTTTTCTAACGATCACAGATTGATGTTCGGCTGATAATTTGTCTCAGTTATCAGCCGAACTGTTCATTATTTTTCACCCTGAAAGTGCTTATGAACAGTTCGGATTATAAGTCAATATCAATTATCAGCCGAAAACAGTTACATATATAGCGAAGTAAAATTTCGGCTTATTCGATAGTATGAAATTTCAGCCAAACATTACTTGTGTAGTTTAAGTTACGAAGTTCGGCTTATAATAATTTTTCACCTATCAGCCGAACTACTCTCTGTTTCATCAACACAATGAAAGTTACCTTAGTTCGGCACATATTTTGTATTTCGGGACAGCCGAACATTTTTTTATTTGGTTTGTGTACTGTTGACGTGTGTATCTATGTTGCACTTTGCTTCAAATTAATTTGAGATGGTTATGATGTTTGTACGTGGAAGATGGAACACAGAAACGTTTTAATAGAGTCAACATGAGCACTTGGACTTGCAAATTATGAGTGGCTTTTTTCCCTACACCATAATGCTTAATTTGCGGAAACTACACACGTCCTATTTTGAATAGAGGATCTCTTTTTGTGTCTCTCTAACTTGCACCAGAAACTACACATCTAGTTTCAAAAATAAAGATACTACTTATTGATTCCATAAATCCAAATGTTGTTATGCAAAATCTTAAGCCACAAATGTAATATTTTGATATCTTATTTCTTAAATTCAATCACTTCGGAATATTCCGACAACATTAAGGTAAACAACAAGTTCTTACACACCAAATAATTTTGGAAGTGACCCTTAGTATCTTCGTGAATTACGTCTACAGGATCAGGTTGATTTTCCATCGGTACAGGTCCACCAAGTACGATCTACAAAGAATATCACAAGGTTAGATACTACAAAAAAAAAATGGTAAGGTTCGGCTTGTACGATAATCATAATATGTGCCGAACCTAGTGCATTTATAAGGTTCGGCTACTACGATATTCACAATATGGGTCGAATCATTAACAAATTATGAACCCAACAATTGTTAATGATATGCTCGGCATGTATATTACTTAGGTAACAAGCCGAACCAAATATTTCAAACAGGTTCGGCTCATACAATATTCATTAAATAAGCCGAACTAGTAACATCTTTTCTTTAAAAACTCTCAGGAATAGGTTTGGCTTGTTATTAGACTTTAATATAAGCCGAACTAGGATCTTGAAAATAGGTTGGAAGTTGGAAAATAAAGGTTCGGCGTATAACGTTAATAGATTCAGCTAGCCGAACTGTTCATCAATTTAGTGGGTTCGGCTTATATTTTAAGCCGAACATAGTCTTGGTTCGCCGAACCATGATGAAAAAATACAAAATTTTGATGATTTTAAGCTACAAAAGTGAGATTAAATATAAAATAGAAGTGTACCTGTGTATTAGAAGCATTGGGTTCCTCATCTATGTATTCATCATCTGGATTTGGCTCATAAAAATCATCATCTTGAGTTTGAGTTTGAGTTTGTGTAAAATCATTCTCATAATCTAAGAAACAAGCCATTTTCGGATCATTGTTGTAGTTGATATGTATTTTCCTAGGTTTTTTAGATGAAGAATGACCCTCCTCATCCATTGAATCAAGATACAAATTTTTTTCTCACTTTCTCCTTCTCCTTCTCATTAAAAACCTAAATTTTTTTTCCTCAAAATTTTTCATCTACACAAACCTTTATAACTAAATTATCTTAATAACTAATCAAAATTATTAATCTCTAATCAAAATTATTAATCACTAATCAAGATTATTAACACTAATAATGAAAGCAAAATTTGCCATTACCAAAAATATTTGGTTAAGGGGCTTTTGATTTTGCTATTTACAATCCATTTTTGTCTTTATTCAGTATGCCCCGAAAGTTTTACGTATGCCCTAAAACAGGGTTCATACTAAGTCCATCCAAAAATTATGCTAACCGATGTTTCAGCTGAAAAGCCAAATGCTGACCCTATCCATATAGCTGAAAAGCCAAATGCTGATCTTACCCATAAATTGTTCATATTACATTTATACCTTTTACCCTGAAATAGTTATATTAACTTCGAATAACATTTACCGAATCCTCAACTGCTCGAACCTTTCTACCGTCAGAAAGTTTTTTTGAACTTTTCTTCAAATTAGAAAAAGTTTGTCAATCGAAGATAACCCGAACCATCCTTCTATTTCTTATTAAAACCATGGAAAAAACGAACCAAATTGATAATCGAAGCACTACTTCATTCTGGCTTTGTAGACGGTCCGAAAAAGGTCGGGAGAAACACCTTTTTTGGGCGAGTAGATAAAGGAAAGGAATAAATGGCACCAATATGAAATCCCTGGTGATTTTCCATCATTTTTTCAATTTTTGTTTTGACTTGAGTGATTTTGTAAAATTTCTTTAGAATTTGGTTAATGGCGACCATGGATAGGTGCAGGTTATTCGTTTATTTAGTGAACAACACTATCGAACATGAAACTCGTCTATTTTTTTAAAATTATTCCAATGCTAAGTTTGGCACTTAGGTTGATATTATGACCGACTCCTTTAATTTGACTAGTCAACAAAGGTAAAACAAACATCAGGAATATTTAGAAGTTGTGTATCCCAACTCCCAAGTTGTTGATTATTCAAAATGTTTGACAGAAATTGTCTTCATTGATTCAGGGCATTTGTCGCAAGTGTGTTTCGTCCATGATTTCTTCCACAGCGGACGAATATATCCGTGTACTAGAAAAGGGATATGAGATTTCTGTTATGTATTCGTTGTGCATTCAACTTGAAAGTACCAGAATCTGTAAAGACAACCAAATCATTTCGATTCCCTAACTTCCCCACTTGCACAGTGGTAACCAATTAACTGTCACTCCCTCAATTTGATTTGTTGTCTTTTTATGTCAGTTATGTTAAGTTGTGACGTAACCCGTTACCTTTTAGTAGTAAATTAACAAAAACCAAACATTTGATTCCTGTTATAAAATGAAGGAGCATGGGATTCCAACTAAAGTATTTGGTGCTAAACTACAAATCCGATGGAAGAAATTGTTTCAAATGAGGAAGAAATTTTTGTCATGGAATCAATTGCACAACATTTCGGCTCACCAAATGATGTAGAACCTTCACGGCCTAATGTTGGTGGAACAAAAATATTTATCGAGGAACAACATTCAGATAATTTTGATGACCAAGTTGATAATTAAGACATTGAGGAACCGCATTCATTAGAAGAGGCCGAAGAAGTATCCGAAAAGAAGAAAAATACGAAGAAAAACAATGTTAACCAGTTGCTGCCACTAGAAGAGGTCGGTGATGGTCTACCCAAGGATAATGATGAAGTCTTATTTGGATACACAGACCACATCGCAACCGAAATTTTGCGTCACCGGGTAATGGTGAAGCTATAGTTTTGGTAATTTTGTATAGGAATATTACACGTATTGACCAATGTATTTTTATTTTGTGGAGGATCCTGAGACGCTAGAATTTTGAAGCTCCAAAATCTCTATGAAACAATGTCAAGTTGGAATGTGAGGAGGTTCAAGTAATTGTGCTCATCTCGAGATTATACAACGCAGTTAGAGCTTCCCATCATAAGGTCGATAGAGTTGCCATCTCTGTATACATGGAGAGGTTTTATTTCGAGGATGGCACATTTCATCTCCCCCATAGTTTTTACACTCGTACGATCGTGAATCGTACGATTCGAGTCAGAAAATTCCATTTCGAGTCGAAGCGCTTGTGTGAAGCGTTTTACCAAAAAATCGGACAAGTCAACGCTGGTCCACGCTTCACAATGCAGTCCAACCAAATCTCGTGTTGTTTTACATTTCTTAATGCAAAAATAATGTTGGTAAGAGTCGAACATGAGACCTTGGGTTCAATAGAAAACATCCCAACCATTGAGTCGTCCTTCGTTTTGTGATTCGTAATGCATTTGCTTCTTATTTATAAAAAAACTTGGAAAATATATGTAATTTTTGTTGAGCTTTTCACCTAATTCATTATTTTTTATAGGCAAATATACGATTCAAAAATTGACAATGAATCTTCACTTCACGATTCAACATACGCTTCGATTCTTAAAAATCAAAAACGAGTCACGATTCGCTTCACGCTTTAAAAACCTTGATAGCGAAATGGCAATAATTCCAAACGACGTTGTCCATATTTAGGTTTCCATGGTTGGAGATTCGGTAGATGCCATGTACGACCCCATAGTTGATTGGAAACCCTTGAAAAGAGTTGGGTTTGAATTTTGTTGGATGGAATGGCACTGAAATGGAGGTTCAGTTCAAGGCTGCTGCTAATTTTTCTAAAGAAAACCCTGATGGAGAACCCAATAAGAATAAATAGAAAAGATTGAAATTCTCCAGGCTAACAAAATCGAGGGACCGTTTTAAGGGAAGCTCGAAAAGACCAATTCCTCTATCCTCAGGCGAAATCAAGTGGACTGCTACGTCATTCTTAATGTTCATACGTACAACGATATTCCCGGACAGGAAAGGGAACTTGATGGATGCCAAATACCTTCATCTATTTAAAAATGTCAATGATGTTTCTCGGTTTTCACAGGGAATTGTTTGCATTGCCTTTTTAGTCAAGAATTTGAAAGAATTCTCTCGGAAGAAGTATCGGAAAATGGGTGGTAATATAACTCTTCCCCAAATAAGTATTTTTCGATCCCCCTTTCATGATTCTACTGTGGTTTTATTTATTTCACCTTAGACTCAGACAATACCGACTAGGACACTCTTGATTAGTGGTTTTGGTAACTTATATGTGGATGGTAATCATAATGTGAAAACGCGGGGGGTACCAAAATACACCACCAACTTTTTCTTAGGAAATTTGTATGGACAAACTTAAACACAATTATGAGAATTCAACTTAATGAATCTCAATCAAGGAATAGTGTCGAGAGTTATATCTCTTTCTCTCAAAATCAGAAAGTTTACAGAGACTAGTCTGTGAACCTGATTTACGCGTGAGAGTACTTGGGTGATTCCAAAGATCAATTTCCCAAGTAATCAATCAAGTCGTATCCAACAAACAAGGATGGATGTATTTACTTTGATTGATTAACGCACAACTGTGATATTTTAATTATAAATTTAAGATAAACAATATAATGTGGAAAAAGAAATAACACAAACACCAGCAGTTTTGTTAACGAGGAAGCCTCAAATGCATAAAAACCCCGGGACCTAGTCCAGATTGAACACCAAATTGTATTAAGCCGCTATAGACACTAGCCTAGTACCAATTGACTTCGGACTGGAATGTAGTTGAGACCGAATTAAACCCTCACAGAAATTCAGTTACAGTCGCGTTCCTACACCTCTTGAATCCCAGCAGGACTCCACACAATTGATTCCCTTAGCTGACGTCCTTTACAGCGTAAGAGTTGTTTCAACTCAATTGAATACTTTATACCAATCTGCCTCCCACTGATAAGCCTATATATGTGATTTCCTTTTTTTTTATCGTAGATCAAGGTGATTGGAAATCGATAGCAATAGACAAAGTCTATCTAACCTCAAAATCCGGAATTATACAACTTGAAGTGCAACCTAGATTATTATTCACCTCACAAGTATTAAACTTTTGGAATCAACAAAGTCTGAGACGAATAGAACTTTGAAGATTACTATCTATCTTATTCAAGTGAGTAGCTCAACAATCGAAAAATATTAGGATACTCGAGCTATCAGATAAACAATAGCTGAACCTTGCTTCATGAATCCCTATAAAGTCTTTGTAGTCGCTAAACCCTGGAAGGGTTTTAGGAAGAGGATGACTCGAGTTTTACAACTAGGACACACCAAGAAAAGTAATGTCGGGATTCAAAGATCCCAGTTGTTTGAGGTTTCCCTTTTATAGATATTCAAAGCATACATTGCTTTAGGTTTAAGCTAAGATAGTTTTGGAACCAAGCAAACAATATCCACCATTAGATGAATCTTTGAATCTAATTTATATAACAAGATATACACTCTGGTTAGGATGAACAGTAACCGAACCGTGTACAAAGACCATGCTCATGAATGGTTAGTCGAAACTAGCTAACTGAACTATAAGCTTGAGCAATTTCATGTAACACTTAAGACTTAACTCTAGTCACAATTATGTGATCAAATATGTCTATGGTGTTTTTAGAGATTATTCAAATGCAAATTATATCGGATAAATAATTTATGTGCATATTGTAGATGGGGAAAAACGATTTGTTGATTTTTTTAGGAAAGTGAAGAGACGACCGTGCGGACGAGACTCATCAACCGAGCAAACTGCTTAAACTCATACAAATGCACTGCACGGGAGTGCTTTTAAGTTCGAGAGATCAATCTGTAGGACTACAGCCTAAACCAAGTCAATGGCCGTTCCAGAGTCAATTCGGTCACAAAAAGGGAGATGGGTTGATATGTAGGAGGGAAGCTGAGAAGTGTGTGAGATTAATGATGATCAAGGATTGTGAATGTGTTGTGGGTTTCTACAAGTTTTCTGTGAACTGTTGAGTTCAAATAAGTTCTGGTTGATTGATGAATTCTTGAGAGTGATAACTCGAAAAATTGTGTTTTTTAATCATGGATTCAGAGACTTATTTATATTGCCAGAATAGTAGACAAATTGATCTCCAGTAAGTGTGACGGTTGCTTGAGTGAAAGAGTGGGAAAGTGGGAAATCGTTGTTTCACCAGTTCCTCGTACGTGAGAGGGTTGGTTGATTGTACACCCACTACTTTGCTAACTCCCTCAACCGCTTGCACGACTTACTCACATTTCTCATCGTGGACGAACACACGTGCTGTAGGCCGACAGACCAAAACCCTTATTAATATCCCCCATGTAACGTGATTGATTTCTCACGAACGTGGAGTCTGCGAAGCAGACGAGTATTTGATCAGTCAGTCAGTCAGTCGTTGACTTGATTAGACAGTGGGTCTAAGTATTGCTCAGTCGAGCATGATTCCTGAATGCTCAGGATTCGTGAATTGAACATGTCTGCTGGGACGTGTAATTCTTAAATGAATGATGTTGATATTGCTCGTATGAGCAAATATTGTAAATTTGATGAGTATTGAGTTTGAATCAATATTCGACGGTAAATTACTGAATATTGATAGTTAGATCAATATTCGAGCATTTAAGCGAGTATTGCTCATTCGATAAATTACTGAATATTGATAGTTGGATCAATATTCGAGCAACTAAGTATTGCTCATTCGATAAATTACTGAATATTGATTGTTGGATCAATATTCGAGCAACTGAGCAAGTATTGCTCATTCGATAAATTACTAAATATTGATAGTTGGATCAATATTCGAGCAACTGAGCAAGTATTGCTCTCTTGATAAATTATTGGTAGCGTGACCAAATAATTAAAATATTGGTAAGGACCGAATATTATTGTATAGTTAATCCAGATGTTGATTGCTGGATCAACACAAAATTATTAGTGCTTGAACTTGCTCAGAATTATGATTTGTGGAGCGTTTTTTCGAAACCCTAATTTTTAATCAATTGTTCGTTAATTGATGAATTACTGAAAATAGGTCACTGAGTGAAGGAGGGACCGACCAAATGGGATGATGATCGACCATGTGGTGCCCAAGTACGCAAGTGAGCGTGCACCAGAGTTCTTTGTTGACCCATTGATGAAAGAACGATCAAATGCCGGTTTAATCATTTATTAGAATAGCGCTCGTGCGAGCGTTAGGTAATAAAACCTAGCTATGGAAGGGACCGACCAATAGGTTATGGGACCGGCCCTTGGTGGTTGTGGGACCAGCTGACGGTCGATTGAGCGAGTCCCAGTCGATTAAAAGAGTTTTGACCCAATATGAGCAATTGATAGAAAATTATGTCAAAATTATGAATATGTGTAGGACCGGCCTTGGTCGGTCAAGGCAGCATGCCCGTGTCACCATGGTGTTCGTGTCTCAGTCGTGAGAGTCTTGGTATTTTCTGACGAGCGATTGAGCAGTATTTTGGATTTTCAGAAGAGTTTGATCTTGACTGAAATTCTAAATTTTTCTCGAATGAGCAAGTAGAACTTTGCTCATGTGACTGATATTTTGAGAATATTAAAATAATGATATTTTAATTTTTGACGTGAGAAGCCTAGTCGGTCGTGTGATCGTTCGACTTTTTAGCTTTTTCATGGTTTGAGCAATATTTGAGAAAATACTGAAAAACTAGGGTTTTCGCTCAAACAATGGAATTCCATGAGATGATGGAAATAATAACATGAGAAAATAAGGGATTGTGAGGTGTGGGACCGGCCACGGCTAGGGCATGGCCGGCAGGCTAGATGGCCCGGTCCCGTGACACCTTTCCCTATTTTGTTCGATAAAAGTATGGAAAACTATGAGTTTCGCTCAAACGAGAGAGGTTCGATCAAATGAGGGAGTTTGCTCAAATGAAGGAGTCTCTGTGAGGTGAGGGAAATAAATTAAAACAAAATAAAATAATGGAGAGGGGGACCGACCACGGCGGCATGGCCGGCTGGCCGGATGCATGTTGCTTATTTTATTTAATATTATTTTCCTCCATAAGTTGCTCGTTTGTCCACGTTTTCGATCGTTCGATCGTGCGTTCGAGTGCTCGTTCGTGCATTATTGTCAAATACACCTGCACAATTTTCTAGGGACTTACTCGGTGGCTCAGACGCCCGATAGCTGAATATTTATTACTAATTCATGAAATTCAGCTGGGAATGACTCATGAAACGGAGTAATAAAATAAGTTGAGTATCTATTACTAATCCATGAAATCCAGTCGGGGAATTCAGGGAACGGAGTAATGAGATAAATTGGTTATCTATTACTAATCCATGGAATCAGCCGGGGATCAGCCATGGAACGGAGTAATGAGATAAAATAGATTATTTTCTAAGAATTCAGTCGGTGAATGTCGCGATAGAATTAATCTATTGTAGAATCGAGATATGAGATAGTTGAAGCATCATACTCGTTCTGAAAGGTGCATAGTCAGAGAACAACGTGCAGCGTTGTTGATGTCCTGAAGGCATTTAGCCCCCTCAACAAACAATTATGTAGGAGAGCCGCCTGAATCTATACATGGTCTCTCTACATAGTCAGGGAACAGCGAATGTCGCCGACGTCCTGAAGGCGTTAAGCCCTCTCAACAAACAATTATGTAGGAGGACCGCCCAATTGTTCTTCTATGTAGAGGGGAGGTCTCTCTATGTAGTCAGAGAACATCGAGTATCGCCGACGTCCTGAAGGCGTTAAGCCCTCTCAACAAACTATTATGTAGGTGATGTAATTTTAGATAGTGGTAAGAATGAGTTCGTAAGACTTGTGAAAGCTAGATTTATTTAAACTAAAAGTAGAGAAAATTTTAATCCAAATTTGTTTTTTTTTAGAGTGAAAATAACCAAGACACTAGATTCCACTATTACACATGAATAAATGATGATAAAGATTCCAAAACTCTAATTATTTTTAAAATTTCTTTTTCTTAATTCACAAATTATCAAGCATATTCTCAAACATTAATTGTATCACTTAAGCATAGATTATCTAACCAAAGCATAACCTATCTAATTGAATCACAACTAATTAGGAAAAATTATGCAAACAATAAAAATTCTACAAAGTAGTGATTGAGTGAATTATAAAATACAAATTAGAGAAAAATAGAATAGTTACCAATTATTCATGCATAAATAGCTTCCTCCGTGCCTTGATTACGCGAGAATTAGCTCATCATTATCATGGAAACATGCTCAAAATTCATCTTTATTAATGCTCAAAAATGGTTCACAAATGATGAAATAGGAGAAAAATTGATAAAAATCGGGTTTGTAACACTTTTGTTCGTTACAAACCGAGCTGTTACAGAGAACGATAAAAATGAAGTGTTGTTGACACTGTCGCAATACGACCCACAAACAGTTGTCGTTGTCACTGTTGAAAAACGACGGTTCTGCGTGCATCCAATGTTCTTCGTGTTCTTCACAGCAGCAGAAAATGGAGTTTTTCTGCCACTTGATTTCTCGACTCTCTGGTTCTTCCTAACTGCTCCCAACTCTCTCCATCCCACAGTGAGACCCCAATCAACCTATTTATATCAATCAACACGTAAAAATCTCGCTAATAAATCCAAAATATTTTCTTTTACTCGGGGATGATATTTACGTGATTCTTCCCCTGTTTATATCCTCCACGCATCTGTTTGATCTCCACACACTTCTTGCACGCTGAAAATATGTTAAACTCGCTCTAATCTCCACAAAATCTTCCACAAAATCTTCTCAACACGTGATATTCTCGTTTCTCCCTGTTTTCTTCTTGCGGATTACTCAGCCAAATTCGGTCGAACCTAAAGCCCAAAACATGTTTATTAGGTCATATCACAACTACCCATAAGAAATCAGCCCTTTAGTCTCTTCATAACATCATCAAAAATTGATCGAACCAACTGCCAGTGAAGAAAAGAATTTTCCCGCCAAAATCCATTTTCAAATGATGAAGGTGAAGTGCCCTGGATCCAAAACTCGGGTGCCTTTAGCAGCTCGGCTGCCTTGGGGGTGCCCTTATCCATTTTTTAGGGTACCTCTAGTAATTTTGATGGGTGCCTTTAACACTTTTTTCTGGGGTTTTTCCAACACTTTTTCGGGGTTCTTCCGGTGTATTTCTGGGGTGCTTCCGGTGCATTTCTGGGGTGCCTTTAGTACTCTATCCTGGGGTGTAAAACACCACTTTACGAGCCAATTTCGTCGCAAGAGCTTATTTCTCTAAAAATACCTACAAAGACATAAAACACCATAATAAGTACAAAAATGGGTACTAATAATATATACAATAGAGATGAAAATAGACACATAAATGCGTCTATCAAATTCCCCCAAAATTATTATTTGCTAGTCCCGAGCAAATTTAATCTACAAAATAAAATCCTAACTCACTGTCGCAGGCATCGTCGATTGCACTTAGCATGTGCAACAAGCCTTTGAACCCCTAGGTGGCCCTAGTGGCCGAGTTATAGTCTCGGGAGGGTTTACCAGAGGTGTACCCACAAAACCTTTACTCCAGACCCTAGCTATCTACACAGAACCTTGAAATGGCACTAAAGAACCTCCTTGGTTGGCATACTTATTGATTACGGGAGGAAGTACCCTGATGCGAAATTCCAATTGCTGTACACGAGTTTGCACTAAAATTCGTAAATAAGTGACAGAGCTCTACTCAGATAGTTTCACTATGGACATCAATATCCGGAGTCAACAAATCACATGGAAAGATTAAGAGATGGATATAGAAAAACATAGATGGTTTTGATGTTGACTAGGTGAACGGTGTTTTCTCATATCTGTCTGAAGGCCTCCGCCAAGATGAACCTATCCTAATGGACTGAGATACCGGTCTGACTAATATCAACACAACTGGCATATACAAGGGGACCAGTGGTCAATAACCCTAATTCTAGATCAACTCGTCTGGCATATACAAGGGAACCAGCGGTCGATTTATTGAACACACATTTATTATTTATTTATTTAGAACTAACAACATGATTAGATCTTGTGGATCCAAGCGCATGCTTTCTTGTCAGCAGATTACATGGTAATTCCCGTGGATCCTGCATTCCACGCTTGTTTAGGCGACAGAGACAGGGAGAACACACACATATTGCTATCCAAGTGTTAAACTTTATTCCGATTGGTCTATTGGTCTGGTCTTTTTTTCTTTTTCTTTTTTTTATCTCAATCACTCTATTTCACCCTAGCATTGGTAACAACTTGAATCGTGAGCCCCACCTAATCACTTAGAGAAACATATTTTAAAAAGAAAATAAAAACAGAAGTGAAAAGGACTCAACGAGATATGGCGAAACTATCATGTTATTTCTAACACCTGATCTCTGTGCTTTTACGAATAGACTCTTATAGATGTTTCCATCTACTCAGATTGGTTCCTCAACTCCTAAAACCAAAATGCTTCCATCCACTTAGATTGGTTAGTGCCATCCTTAATAGGCATAAATTTCTAGGCTCTGGAGTTTATTGTAACTAAAAAGTTTTTCCCATACCCCCAAACTTAAATCTAATATTGTCCTCAATGTTTCTAATGAAAGAGAAGTACCAAAAATAACACAAAGAGAAGTTGGAAAGATAGTACCTGGGTGAAGAGAGAAATCAAAAACAAATATACAACATACAATGACCCCGATGGTCAATCAAGGGTAAGCAGGGTCCTCCAGAGGGACCTCCTCAACATCACCTGTAGGAAATGGCTCTAAAAAGGGTTTCAATCTCTGACCGTTAACCTTCGAAGAACCATCCGGTGTCTCGATCTCAACAGCTCCATGAGGAAAAACAGTACGGACCACAAAAGGACCGGTCCACCGATAGCGTAACTTCCCGGAAAATAGATGCAAACGAGTGTCATACAGAAGAACTTTTTGACCTGGAGAAAATGACTTCCGTAAAATATTCTTATCATGCACAAGTTTCATTTTGTTCTTATACTCCTTAGCACTATCATATGCATCTCTACGAATCTCGTCCAACTCATCGAGCTAGAGCTTTCTGTGAGCTCCTGCCTTGTCAAGTGAAAAGTTTAGCTGCTTAATAGCCCAATAGGCTTTATGCTCTAACTCAACAGGCAGGTGACATGCCTTGCCAAATACTAAACGATAGGGTGACATTCCAATGGGTGTCTTAAACGCAGTACGGTAAGCCCATAAGGCATCAGTAAGCCTCAATGACCAGTCTTTCCTATTGGGATTAACTGTTTTCTCTAAAATACGCTTAATTTCCCTATTGGAGACCTCTACCTGACCACTAGTCTGTGGGTGATGTGGGGTAGCTACTTTGTGGGTAATACCATACTGTTTCATTAAAAGAGCAAATGGTCTATTACAAAAGTGTGAACCTCCATCACTAATTATAGCTCGCGGCGTACCAAAACGTGTAAGTATATTTTCTTTCAAAAACTGGACTACGACCCTATGGTCATTGGTTTTACACGCAACCGCCTCAATCCACTTAGAGACATAGTCTACAGCGACAAGGATGTATAAGTTACCAAAAGAATTAGGAAACGGACCCATAAAGTCAATACCCCACACATCAAAGACCTCAACAACTAAGATAGGGTTCAAGGGCATCATGTTCCTACGGGAAATGGTTCCTAATTTCTGGCAACGTTCACAAGTAACACAGTAACTGTGGGAATCTTTAAACAACGAAGGCCAATAGAATCCACACTGCAATATCTTAGCAACAGTCTTCTTAGCACTAAAATGACCCCCACAAGCATGATCATGACAAAAGGAAATAATACTTAACTGATCAATTTCATGTATACATCTCCTAATAATCTGGTCTGGACAATACTTAAATAAATAAGGATCATCCCAAAAGAAGTGCTTAACCTCAGCTAAAAATCTAGAACGATCTTGTTTAGACCAGTAACAAGATAGTTCACTATATTCGCATACCAAGGTAATTGGGTAACAGAGAACAGTTGTTCATCAGGAAAACTGTCTCTAACAGGAGGAGAATCATCAGGGGTATCCATAACAAGCCTAGACAAGTGGTCTGCTACTACATTTTCTGCACCTTTTTTGTCTCTAATGTCTAAGGAAAATTCCTGCAACAAAAGGATCCATCTAATCAATCTAGGTTTTGTATCCTTCTTGGAGAGAAGATACTTCAAAGCAGCATGATCAGTGAAGATTATAACCTTAGAACCTAAGAGATAGGATCTAGACTTGTCTAAGGCGAACACAATGGCTAACAGTTCCTTCTCCGTAGTAGTATAGTTCAACTGGGCATCATTCAGAGTTTTGCTAGCATAGTAAATCACATGGAGTAATTTGTTTTCTCGCTGACCTAGCACAACACCAATAGCAAAATCTGAAGCATCACACATGATCTCAAAGGGTAGGTTCCAGTTGGGTGCCTGGACTATGGGGGCGGTAGTGAGTAAGGTCTTAAGCTTCTCAAAAGCCTCTAAACAAGCATCATCAAAGACAAACTTAACATCTTTTGCAAGCAAATTGCAAAGAGGTCTAGAAATTAAGCTAAAATCCTTAATGAATCGACGATAAAAACCTGCATGCCCTAAGAATGACCTAATATCTCTTACGGTTTTTGGGACCTGTAAAGTCTTAATAAGGTCAACTTTGGCTTTATCTACCTCTATACCCTTAGATGATACGATATGCCCTAAAACAATTCCTGAACGGACCATGAAATTACATTTCTCCCAATTAAGCACTAGATTCTTCTCCTTACACCTAGTCAAAACTAATGACAGATGATGCAAGCACTCATCAAAAGACGAACCAAATACTGAAAAATCATCCATAAAGACCTCTAAGAACCGTTCTACCATGTCAGAAAATATGCTCATCATACAACGCTGGAAAGTTGCAGGGGCATTACAAAGCCCGAAAGGCATGCGTCTATACGCGAAGGTGCCAAAGGGACAGGTAAAAGTAGTTTTTTCTTGGTCTTCAGGGGCAATAACGATCTGATTATATCCATAGTAGCCATCTAAGAAGCAGTAGTGACTATGTCCAGCTAATCTCTCTAGCATTTGGTCGATGAAAGGAAGGGGAAAGTGGTCCTTCCTAGTGACCTTGTTCAATTTCCTATAGTCAATACAAACACGCCAACCCGTGGTCACTCGAGTTGGGATTAACTCATTGTTTTCATTCTGGACTACAGTAATACCGGATTTCTTGGGGACAACCTGAACAGGGCTGACCCACTTGCTGTCTGAAATAGGGTAGATAATGCCTGCATCTAACAACTTAAGAACCTCGGTTCGAACTACCTCTTTCATATTAGGGTTTAGTCGACGTTGCATCTCCCTAGAAGGTTTGGTTTCTTCCTCTAAATAAATCTGATGCATACAAACTGTAGGACTTATACCCTTAATGTCTGCTATGGTCCATCCTAAAGCTTCCTTGTTGTTTTGAAGAACGGTTACTAACCTACTTTCCTGATCACTATCCAAGTTGGATGCTACAATCACAGGTAAAGTTTCAGATGGGCCTAAAAACACATACTTCAAGGAATCTGGTAATGGTTTAAGGTCCAACTTAGGAGGCTTTCCTAACGAAGGAACTAGAGTAGACTCAGAAACTGGTAATGGTTCGAACTTAGATTTCCAAACATTGCTAGTGTCAAACAAAGGGGTTGAATCTAACAAAGCATTCACCTCATTAATCACATTATCATCATCAAAATCAATCCCAAAATGGGCTAGGCATTTCTCTAGTGGATCTTCTAACAAAGTGTTTGGTAATGACTCCTCGACTAATGTTCCTATCATGTTAACCTCTTCAATGCTCGAGTCATCTCGTTCAGAGGGTAGCTTACTAATATGAAAAATGTTCAGCTCAATGGTCATGTTACCAAAAGACAGATTCATAATACCGTTTCGACAGTTGATGATCGCATTAGATGTAGCTAAAAATGGGCGACCTAGAATTACCGGTATCTGGTTCTCTGGGTCAGGGACAGGTTGGGTATCTAGGATAACAAAATCCACTGGATAAATAAACTTGTCGACCTCAATAAGAACATCCTCGATCACACCACGAGGAATTTTTATGGACCTATCAGCTAACTGAAGTGTTATCTGGGTAGGTTTCATCTTACCAAGTCCTAGCTCAAGGTACACATGGTATGGGAGTAAGTTCACACTGGCTCCTAAGTCAAGCAGTGCTTTCTCAACACGGTATTTCCCTATTGTACAGGCAATGGTAGGGGAACCTGGGTCTTTATACTTAGGAGTAGTAGTATTCTGAATAATAGAACTCACATGACTAGCTAGGAAGGATTTCTTATGGACACCGAGCTTACGCTTTCGCGTACACAAGTCCTTAAGGAACTTGGCATAAGGAGGAATCTGCCTAATTGCATCTAATAATGAAAGGTTGATAGTTACCTGCTTAAAAACCTCCAAAATGTCATTAAAAGTGGACTCCTTCTTAGTTGGTACCAACAATTGTGGGAATGGGGCTCTAGGAACAAAGTTTGGCTTATCAGGGGCCTTATCAGTCTCCTTAGAGGTTCCATCAATCTCTTCAGCTTCTGATTCAGAAGGGTGAACTACAGCATGTTCACTATCAGGCATGGCAACCTTATTGTCTATTTCTCTACCACTCCTAAGGGTTTTGATTGAATTCACATGATCAGATGATCTTCCTCCTATTTCATGAACTCCTCTAGGATTAGGTTGAGTTTGACTAGGAAAACTCCCACTATCTCTCTCACTTAGAATCTTAGCCATTTGACTAACTTGAAGTTCTAACTTAGCAAGAGACTTGGCATTATGTTGAAAATTCTGCTTGGTTTCCTCTTGAAAATTCTGCTTGGTTTCCTCTTGAAAATTCTGCTTGGTTTTTTCTTGAAAACTAGCCTGGTTCTTCAGTAATACTTCTTGGGTCTTTACGAACATGTCCTGGCTCCTTTTTAATAAGCTAAGAGATTCCTCTAAGCTAGTTATTCTATTCTCAGAACGGTTCTGGAACTGGGCTTGACCCGAAGGGTTCTTATTATAACCAAAACCTGGGGGAGGCTGAGAATTACTAGACTGTCCTTGACTCTGTCCTTTAGACCAAGAGAAATTAGGATGGTTTCTCCAACCAGGGTTGTAGGTCTCTGAGTAGGGGTCAAACTTCTGTCGGTTTTCAAATCTAGCATTGTTATAGACAGCATGGGCTTGCTCTTCACTATCCTTACCTTCCCAAAACGAGTTATTGGGTTCTATTCCACAACTAGAAACTTGAGAGGCTCTAATCCTATTATCAGGTTCAGCAAAAGACCTATGTTTAGATTAATTCAATTCCAAAGCTTCTAACCTTTTAGACAAAGAAGTAAACTTAGCATCAGACCCAAAGCCTGTATCAACCACATTGGTGCTACTTCTATTGATCAAGAGTCTTTTAGGGGGTTCAACACAAGATTCCCACTGTTGAGATTTTTCAGCGACATCTTCTAAGAAGGACAACGCATCATCGGCATTTTTACTAGTGAACTCACCAGCGCACAAAGACTCGACCGTGGCTTTGGTCGAATAATCCAAACCATCATAAAGAATCCCTACTAGTTTCATTTTGTCAAACCCATGGTGAGGACATTGGGATAAGAGATAATTGAATCTCTCTAAAAACCTATAAAGAGATTCTCCCTCTTGTTGTACACTAGCACTAATTTTCTGCCTAACAGCTATAGTTTTATGCTTAGGGTAGAATTTAAAATAGAAGGCATCAATAAGTTCCTTCCATGTCTTTATGGATTTAGATGGTAGGTTGTTAAGCCAGGTCTTGGCTTTATCTCTCAGGGAAAAAGGGAACATCCTAAGTTTCAAGACTTCTTCACTAAGGTCTTTAATATTAATTGTTCCACAAATTTCTTCAAAGTCCCTAATGTGAAAGTAAGGGTTTTCATTTTCTTTTCCTAAGAATATAGGGATCATCTGAAGAATACCAGGTTTCAACTCATAACTAGCCGTAGAGGCTGGCAACTTAATGCACGATGGTCGGTTGGTCCTAGTTGGGTACATGTACTCCTTCAAAGTTGTCATTGTTGGCACAGTAAAAATCCTAGGGGTGAATTCCTCACTAAGACTTAAATTCTCAAAATTGAAGTTTCCGAAAACAGGGCTCTCCAAAGAAGAGTCTTCGATCTCCCTGTCTTCAAAAGAAAAACCTCTAGGCTCGTCACTAATCAAACGGCCAAAAGTGTCTCTTTTCCAAGCACGCTCACTAATGGACTTGAGCGATTTTGGCATACACTAATAAAAAAATAAAAATAAAAATCCTAAAGAAGGGAGGTTCTAAGCAAACACACAGCAGGCTGACTCCACCAAAGCAAACCTAAAAAGTTCTAGCAAACAACAAGCATGATGGCTCCACTTAGATTGTTTCTAGACCAGCTCCTAATCTTTCGAAAAGGAATTCGTTACAATTTAAGCAAACCTCTCTGGATCGATCCGAATAAAGTGAGTCGAAGAGAAGTAAGGGAAGCTCAGAGGAGCTTTGATACCCCCACCTCTTTGGCAACGCTTCCTTGGGTTACAAGGCGGCTCTAATCGACTCACAGTAATCTTCCTGAACTTCAAAGTATGCTTAAAAGAGTAACCAATATTTTTCGAACGACTTTCCTATTAAGCTCGTTACCCTATAGGTCTCGTTCTAGTCAATATTTTAGGTTTGGGTTCGCGTAGGTTATGTTTTCCTAAGGCGGGCAAGAAGAGAACGGTGATGAAATACGAACCCTTATCTTATATGGCCAGTCCTTGCCCTTTACTAGGAAATTAAAGTCCGTATTCAGTCCTCAACATATATTCACCTTAAGGCAGACAGTAAACCCGCTGACAGGGGATTCGCGGGTGTTTCGAAAAACTTACCTCCCGTACCAGACGGGCGAAGAACCGCTGAAGTCGACTCGGGCCACGACTCCTATGTCATGTACGAACCCGAGGGGCCGAGACGATATCGTAATCGTCGTCCTTCCCTGCAAACAGTTTGTATTTAAAACTACCCTTCCGTAGGGTTTAAAAATAAAATAAAAATGTCCAAATGTTCAAATGTCCCAAAAATAAAAATAAAATACAAAAATAAATTCCTATATACAGTTTCTAAAAATAAAAATCTAATAAAAGAAAAAAAAAAATTCTATGTCCTTCTTTTCCTTTTCTTTTAGCTTTTATCTTTGGCTTTCTCTTAGTCACCAAAGTCTTTGGCTTATTTTTATTTATTTTTTCGGTCCAAACTCCAAACCTGTAGCACAAAGAAATATACCCAAAGAAACGTAAAATAGAACAAAGAGAAA
The DNA here is from genome assembly GCA_023531105.1 of Papaver atlanticum. Lineage (NCBI taxonomy): Eukaryota > Viridiplantae > Streptophyta > Magnoliopsida > Ranunculales > Papaveraceae > Papaver > Papaver atlanticum. The sequence goes on from JAJJMB010011896.1 coordinate 277,400, forward strand.
ATAATAAAAATCTAAAAAAAAATCTAAAAACTCTAACTTAAAAACAAGTCCCCGGCAGCGGCGCCAAAAATTGATGTAATTTTAGATAGTGGTAAGAATGAGTTCGTAAGACTTGTGAAAGCTAGATTTATTTAAACTAAAAGTAGAGAAAATTTTAATCCAAATTTGTTTTTTTTTAGAGTGAAAATAACCAAGACACTAGATTCCACTATTACACATGAATAAATGATGATAAAGATTCCAAAACTCTAATTATTTTTAAAATTTCTTTTTCTTAATTCACAAATTATCAAGCATATTCTCAAACATTAATTGTATCCCTTAAGCATAGATTATCTAACCGAAGCATAACCTATCTAATTGAATCACAACTAATTAGGAAAAATTATGCAGACAATTAAAATTCTACAAAGTAGTGATTGAGTGAATTATAAAATACAAATTAGAGAAAAATAGAATAGTTACCAATTATTCATGCATAAATAGCTTCCTCCGTGCCTTGATTACGCTA
>JAJJMB010011896.1:282910-332027 GCA_023531105.1 Papaver atlanticum
TGATTTTGAATAAAAATTTTGCTCGTGTTTGCAGGTTCAAGGAGACGAGCAAATTTTGAAGTATTAACTCTTATATCACAATCACTACTGTTAGTGGAATCGTAAACAGGCAAGAGTTGAAAGTTACCATTTTTGTAGATGCTGTTGTGAGCACCTTTATTCCATGATTCATTGTTTTGTTGAATCCTGTGCTTTGTATGAACGATGTGCTGAAGTAGAAATGTTATGCATCTGTCACAGCCACTTTGCAAGAATGACTGACTCCCACGATGACACTTCCAAAGATGGTGTTTCCAGAGATGACATCTCTACGGATTCAACTTTAAGAAATGGTACTTCTGGGACCTCTGAGTGATGGTGAGAGATCCTTCATACTGAGTTGTACTCCTGGTTATTTCATTAACTTTATCACAGGATGATTGTGTTGTGAGATCCCGTATCAATGTAGACTTCACGCCGATGGAAGAAAGTCTCCGGGTCGGAGAACCCAGAAGTAAGGACTACAGGATGTTAGTAAATGACGTGCAGTCCCCAGCCGTTTCTTTGGTGAGTTGTCGATGTTTCCTCCGTCATGACTTTTCTTATCCGTACAATTAGGATCACAAACAAATGTTTGTTAATCTAAGAATTTTTCTCCATTGATCATTGACAGTCTTCATCTTGCTCCTGGGCAAACAATTCAGGAATCCAGCACCGATGAGGGAGTTGATGTAAGTATCTCTTTTCGTGCAAGCGATCATGGCATCTCCTTGAATGAAGTAATAATAATTGTTGTTGATGTATCCAGGAGGAGATTATTGCGGATAAACAACATATTGATGAAGCACATTCTTCCTTGGAAAATGAGGAGACGGAGAATCTTCAAAACCCGGAACTGAATAGAGGTAGTAATGCCACTAACGGTGACTTCAACAACATTAGTCCTTCGAACGGCTTAGAGACTCCTCAAGTAGGTATTCCTCCTGTAATTTCTTCATAGAAGTATGAAATTGCTGACTTGTGAATGAATGAATGAGAATCCATACGAATATATGAGAAATTTTGCCGAAATACGTCACCAGAAAAATCCAGACTTCAGTCTTTCAGTAAAAACGATGTAGAATCTTCGTCCGATGTCGGATTTTCGCGATATACCCATGTTTTTTCATGCCCAGGAAATTTCCACAAAGAAGCTTTTTGAGTTTTGAGCATGTTTAGGGGCCAATATAGGCGAAACAGTAAACTTCCAGGAGACTTCCAGAAAATTTTAAGCTGGCATGTAGTCCAATGTTTTGGACACATCTCTTTGCTCGTTTATCCAATTGCTGTGAATTTTCGATATGTTGTAGAGGACATCCATACGAAGATAATGACATATGACTCAACCTTATATTCCTTACCAATTTCTCCCAGATCGTCGCTTTGTACATGGCAGTGTAAAATCACTTCAGACAGTCTTGCTATAAAATGTCTCTTTTGTGTCTTTAGACCATTTGCTTGTGTCTTGAACGCTTGATGAAGGATTTCAATGCCATTGATTAATTTGCAACCTGAAACCTTTGGTTGATACATGACCCTGGTGCTTGCAGTACCATTTTTTGTTTCTGTCAGTCGTAGAAACATCACTTCTGAAACCCTGGTCATGGGACCATAAGCTCTCAAGAGAGGATGATGTAATGACCATGGTTGTATGTACCGGTTGTATCATTCGTTTTATGATGAAGGATTAGCATAGGAGAGCTTGGTGCCTTGGACTGTGAAATTGATCGTCATGACCAGTGGACCGTCAGTCTCCAGTATTTTGTTAAATCTCTCTCTTTCGTTTTCCATTCTTCTGGCGATACCTAGATAGAGGTCCCAGGTAGAAAATTGATGTAAATACCTAGGTGGTCGAAGTTGGAGGTACCTTGATGAAGGACTTAGCGGAAGGACCTGGTGGACATCGATCGACTGTGGAGGTTATGAATCCCGTCTAAGAATTACTTCTTGCATGTTGTATGCTCTGGAAGCTGTAGGGACCTCATACGACGTCAGAATTTGGTGCTTGACCCCAACTTTTGAAGCTAAGAGACTGAGGAATCATATGCAAAAAGAATCCATCAGTTTGGAGATGTCTAGGGCAGTCAATGACGCATGCACATTCACAACTTGTAATCCCGTGCACATTTTCAGATTCCATAAACCTGAATGTGGAAGCCATATCTTTCTGCTCGTATGTCCGATTGATGCGTCCTTTCGGTATGTTGTTGATGATACATAGACGAACATCTTTCGTTAAAGAAGCATTGTCCCATTCCTCACCCATTGGTACGTTTTTGTGAACCCATGGCCTGAAGTGTGTTGTATCTCATTTGTAGAGATGATGAGATCATCTTGTAGAAGACTTTGGCTTGTGCCCGTTCGTCGTGCAAGCTTTGGGAATACTTTCATGTGAACATGTTTTCATGTCTACACATATTTATATGAATCATTAGTGCTTGGAGAAGTCCGGTCCATCGAGTAACACTTCAGAGAATTGATAGTTGATGAAGCCCTGTCATGAGGATGTTGCTCCTAAGACCGTTGTTGATGCTGAGATCACAATTGAATATTCTCCAGAAATTCTTGTTGATGCTGAGACTATGAATGGAGTTACTCCACATATCCTTGTTGATGCCGATACTATGGTTGGAGTTGCTCCAGAGACCGAAAAGGCTAGATAGTCGTTGCTCCTCCATCCAGTGAGCCTTTACATGCACGAACTAATTGGTAAGTTGAGGATTCCTAAGATGAAGGTGTACTAGGATTTCAACCCAAATTCTCATGAATATGACTTTACTGTGAAGTGGCTTCATCAGGGAATCGATGTTGTTGTGGCAGATAACAACGACAATCTTCATTCTAGATGTGAGGAGAAAAAGTTCTTTGGGCGTGCAAGGCTTGTGATGTAGAGAGGTCTCGTTGATGAAGTTTCATGGAATCACATCAGGTTGCAATAACTTGTTAGGTGGATGACATTTATTGAAATAGATTTGAGTCGATTTCTCCGATAAGATCAAGTCCCCGGTGCATATTGAAGGAGTTTGTGTCATCCATGAAAGAATGATGTTGCATCTGCTTCAGAAGTCTTGTCATGGAAATAGTGAAAACTCAACAATTGTAGTTCAGTTTCACTTTAATCGTGCTGGTGTTGAATCAGTATGTCATCGTCGAGATATTTGCGCTGAAGCCAGACGCGCCATTATCGAAGGTGTACTCTTTGATTGGGAGTACAATTTAAAGGCTTCTTATATGCTTGAGCGTTGAAGCGTCATATCCCTTAAGCATCGAACACCTTAGGTTTGATCGTCTCGGCCCTGAGTATATTCTGTTGATTCAGCATCCCTTTCGTTGTGGTAGTTGGATTCAAAAATTGTGCAGACATCAGAGTTTTATGATTTTGTGGAACACATGGACACTCCTGCAAGGCTATAGAGAAACGCCCAAAGTGTTCTTTGCCATGCTTGGACATTATCTCAGTAATGAATGTCTCAGTGCTCGATTCGGAGAAAAGTCAGATTCAACCACTTTGTAAAATACTAATGCGGTGAAGCTACCATTCATAACGTCTTGCAGAGTTGCTAGCAGAAGTCCCCATGCTAGGATAGCATGTGAGGAAATAAATGACACAGACATGAAATGAATGAGACTTGCCTGAGTGTGGAACCTCTTGATGAATGTCTATGCATCTTTTGCAGATTCTTGCTTCAACCTCGTCAAAGTTCGAAATTCCCCCAAGTGCTTTGATGATGGAATGTCCGCCAAATCTTATAGATATCTTTTCAGCGTGGATCCATGCTTGTCTGAAGAACATGTCATATCATGGATCTTCCTGATTATGTGAAACTTGGTTTCTGTCCTGGTTGAACTTATGTTTACTTTGAGGGTGATGTATCCATAAGTATTTCCGAGCGTTCCTTCAAGGTCTCTTATTGAGATGGGATCACGAGTAGCTTCTTGTCGAGTGATGCCTACGGCTCTGAGGGTTTTCATGGAATAATATTGATAGTGGTGCCAGCATCGATCAACGTTCTTCCGAATTCACTTCCTTTGAGATGGACTGTGGTAAAAAGTCCCCAGTCGTGCATCTCCTTGTCTGTGGATGAAGGTTCAAGGAGTATTTTCCGGGATGTACAGATGTATGACACAATATAATTCGGTGTTGTGAACATGTCTTTCCTTTGTGCCTTAGACAGATAGAGCAATTTCACAGATATGCTCGATCAACGATTGAACTGCTTCTTTGACTGGTTGTTCAGAGTGTAAAGGTTCTGACTGGGAGAGGATTCTTGTGTACTCCTCCGGTCCCCAGTTGAAGCTATTATAGATCAACCTTCTCTTTGAAGACGTGCTTCAAAATATTGCAGTTACTTGTTGGATGATCGATGAACCTATGAAGGCGACAGTACCTGGGATTCTCCATTTCTTATTCAGTTGGCTCTCTCCTGATGAACGACAATTTGATTGCACCATCTTGAACCCAGACTTCCAGTAACTCGATCACTCCTTTATGAGAAGAGAGAAGTTTGAGTCTGTCTTACCATTTTCCCGTTTGTTGATGCCGGGTCGAGGTTTGTGCATTTCAGGATTGGTTATCTTTTCTTTACACCTTCAGAGGAGCCTGGGATGTTAGAGAAGCGCTCTGATGCTGTGTCTCTGCTTTCCTTTCATTCCTTTCAGCAACAACGTTTGTTGAAGGCTGGAGATTTTACTGATTGTTGACTAGGCGTCGGCTGCTTCGAGGTTCCTCGACCTTGCATACTTTGTTCTTTCTAGTAAAGCAGGTGCAGTAGTCGTTGATCGTTTGGCTACTTCATGAAGCTCCGAGAAAGTCTGGAACCGGAGATTTTCCAGCAAGACTCTGTAGACCGGGGTCATTCCGTTGATGCGCAAGTCCACCATTTGTTGTTCAGTGACATTTGGGTCATGACAATCCAAAGCTTGGACTCTGAATCTCTTCACATAATCGTTCGGATGTTCATTGTTCTTCTGAGACATTTTTCCTAAATCAGAGAGAGTGATCTGCTCTGAGACGAAGAAGTGTTTCCTGTAGAAGGCATTAACCATTTCTCCCCAGCCAGCGATGCTCCCAGGTGCAATGTTGTTGTACCATATGTATGCTCGACCTATAAGAGATTTCGAGAATTCCTTCAGACGGACAACATGGTTGTGTTCGTGTTCACCTAGTGCTTCCAGGAATTGAGAGACATGTTCTCGAGCATTCCCTGTTCCATTATACAGTATGAACGTTGGAGAGGTGTAGCCCTTCAGGAGAGGAATTCTTTGCATAGTAACAGGATATGGAGGTTGATGATGGTGAACAGATGGTGTTTTGTCTTTTCCTCGATCCTCCATGAAGCGTTCCAGGTCTTCAAGAGTGATGAAGAATGCAGGTTCCTTCATTGGTGGGTTATCTGCAGCCTTGTGGACTTCATCATCATCTACTACATGGATCGGAGTGACTTCAGGATCAGCCGAATATGTTTCTTTGGCTTTTCCCTTCTCCTGAGTTTTCTCTAACATCTTGTCAGTGAGAGTTTTAAGATAATTGCATAACTCCTTCTGAGTGGTAGCCATATGATTTTTGGCGAAAGTCTCTTGTACCTTCATGAGATCGGCTATGGTAGGCGGATGTTCTCTGATTTCCTCGGGAGACAGGCCGAAGAGAGGCTGATTTCCGATGTTGGTTTGAGGAGGAGTGGTATCACCAGTGCCGATGTTGGAGGCATGAGTGGTTTCTGGAGTACCATCATTGTTGTTAGTGCTAGCGTTATTTGTGTTAGGATTTGTAACTGAACCTGACCTAAGATCAACCATTTTGTGAAAGTTTGAGATTGCAATCGAGAGATTAATCTCCCACTATGATCGTTAATCTTTAGATGGGGAAAAATGATTTGCTGGTTTTTTAGGAAAGTGAAGAGACGACCGTGCGGACGAGACTCATCAACCGAGTAAAATGCATAACCTCATACAAATGCACTGCACGGGAGTGCTTTTAAGTTCGAGAGATCAATTTGTAGGACTCCGTCCGAAACCAAGTCAATGGCCGTTCCAGAGTCAATTCGGTCACAAAGAGGGAGATGGGTTGATCTGTAGGAGGGAAGCTGAGAAGTGTGTGAGATCAATGATGATTAAGGATTGTGAATGTGTTGTGGTTTTCTGCAAGTTTTCTGTGAACTGTTGAGTTCAAATAAGTTCTGGTTGATTGATGAATTCTTGAGAGTGATTACTCGAAATATTGTGTTTTTCAATCATGGATTCAGAGACTTATTTATATTGCCAGAGTAGTAGACACATTGATCTCCAGTAAGTGTGACGGTTGCTCGAGTGAAAAAGTGGGAAAGTGGGAAATCGTGGTTTCACCAGTTCCTCGTACGTGAGAGGGTTGGTTGATTGTCCACACACTACTTTGCTAACTCCCTCAACCGCTTGCACAACTTACTCACATTTCCCATCGTGGATGAACACACGTGTTGTAGGCCTCCAGACTAAAACCCTAATTAATATCCCCCATGTGACGTGATTGATGTCTCACGAACGTGGAGTCTACGAAGCAGACGTGTATTTGATCATTCAGTCAGTCAGTCGTTGACTTGATTAGACAGTGGGTATAAGTATTGCTCAGTCGAGCATGATTTAGGAATGTTAAGGATTCGTGAATTGAACATGTCTACTGGGACGTGTAATTCTTAAATGAATGATGTTGATATTGCTCGTCTGAGCAAATATTGTAAATTCGATGAGTATTGAGTTTGAATCAATATTCGACGGTAAATTACTGAATATTGATAGTTAGATCAATATTCGAGCATTTGAGCGAGTATTACTCATTCGATAAATTTTTGAATATTGATAGGTTGATCAATATTCGAGAAACTTAGCAAGTATTGCTGATTCGATAAATTACTGAATATTGATAGTTGGATCAATATTCGAGCAACTGAGCAAGTATTGCTCATTCGATAAATTACTAAATATTGATAGTTGGATCAATATTCGAGCAACTGAGCAAGTATTTCTCTCTTGATAAATTATTGGTAGCGTGACTAAATAATTAAAATATTTGAAAGGACCGAATATTATTGTATAATTAATCCAGATGTTGATTGTTGGATCAACACAAAATTATTAGTGCTTGAACTTGCTCAGAATTATGATTTGTTGAGCGTTTGTTCGAAACCCTAATTTTTGATCAATTGTTAGTTAATTGACGAATTACTGAAAATAGGTCATTGAGTGAAGGAGGGACCGACCAAATGGGATGATGATCGACCATGTGGTGCCCAAGTGCGCAAGTGAGCGTGCACCAGAGTTCTTTGTTGCCCCATTGATGAAAGAACGATCAAACGCTGGTTTAATCATTTATTAGAATAGCGCTCGTGTGAGCGTTAGGTTATAAAACCTAGCTATGGAAAGATGAAGGACCGACCAAAAGGTTATGGGACCATCCCTTGGTGGTTGTGGGACCAGCTGACGGTCGATTGAAAGAGTTTTGACCCAATATGAGCAATTGATAGCAAATTAGGTCAAAATTATGAATATGTGTGGGACCGGCCTTGGTAGGTCAAGGCAGCATGCCCGTGTCACCATGGTGTCCGTGTCTCAGTCGTGAGAGTCTTGGTATTTTTTTACGAGCGATTGAGCAGTATTTTGGATTTTCAGAAGAGTTTGATCTTGACTGAAATTCTCAATTTTTCTCGAATGAGCAAGTAGAACTTTGCTCATGTGACTGATATTTTGAGAATATTAAAATAATGATATTTTAATTTTTGACGTGATAAGCCTAGTCGGTCGTGTGATCATTCAACTTTTTGGCTTTTTCATGGTTTGAGCAATATTTGAGAAAATACTGAAAAACTAGGATTTTCGCTCAAACAATGGAATTCCATGAGATGATGGAAATAATAACATGAGAAAATAAGGGATTGTGAGGTGTGGGACCGTCCACGGCTAGGGCATGGCCGTCCGGCTAGATGGCCCGGTCCCGTGACACCTTTCCCTATTTTGTTCGATAAAAGTACGGAAAACTATGAGTTTCACTCAAACGAGAGAGTTTCGATCAAATGAGGGAGTTTGCTCAAATGAAGGAGTCTATGTGAGGTGAGGGAATTAAATTAAAACAAAATAAAATTATGGAGAGGGGGACCGGCCACGGCGGCATGGACGTTCGGCCGGTGAGCCCGATCCCACGCCTCTTGCTTATTTTATTTAATATTATTTTCCTCCATAAGTTGCTCGTTTGTCCATATTTTCGATCGTTCGTTCGTGCGTTCGAGTGCCCATTCGTGTATTATTGTCAAATACACCTGCACAATTTTTTCGGGACTTACTCGGTGGCTCAGACGCCCGATAGCTGAATATTTATTACTAATTCATGAAATTCAGCTGGGAATGATTCATGAAACGGAGTAATAAAATGAGTTGAGTATCTATTACTAATCCATGAAATCCAGTTGGGGAATTCAGGGAACGGAGTAATGACATAAATTGGTTATCTATTACTAATCCATGGAATCAGCCGGGGATCATCCATGGAACGGAGTAATGAGATAAAACAGATTATTTTCTAGGAATTCAGTCGGTGAATGTCGCGATATAATTAATCTATTGTAGAATCGAGATATGAGATAGTTGAAGCATCATACTCGTTCTTAAAGGTGCATAGTCAGAGAACAACGTGCAGCGTAGTTGATGTCCTGAAGGCATTTAGCCCCCTCAACAAACAATTATGTAGGAGAGCCGCCTGAATCTATACATGGTCTCTCTACATAGTCAGGGAACAGCGAGTGTCGCCGACGTCCTAAAGGCGTTAATCCCTCTTAACAAAAAATTATGTAGGAGGACCTCCCAATCGTCTTCTATGTAGAGGTGAGGTCTCTCTATGTAGTCAGGGAACATCGAGTATCGCTGACGTCCTGTAGGCATTAAGCCCTCTCAACAAACAATTATGTAGGAGGACCACCTAATAGTTCTTCTACATAGAGGGCACGATGAAATGCGTAGCATCGAATGCTCAGCTAGTAGGAGGCCTTTCAAGAAACATATTCATCGTGGTTCTGAGAGGAATGCTCACTCAGTCAGAGATCGTGAAACGGTTCACGGATCGTAAAACACGAATCGTCACATGCGTTCCTGAAGCCGGGTCAGAAACATGCAGTATCATGATTTTATGATTTTAGCCCTTGTTGAAAATCCACCATTAACACATATGAATTTAATCGACATGGTAAGTAGATGTACAAGGTACAAATAATTAATCGTTTCGTGAAAAGTTAAGTCAAAGTATTGTACCGGTATGTATACCTTATAACATGACCGAGTTCCGGAGTTCACGGAACTTTTTAGGTACGTGTACTGGTATGGATACCTTAAGACAATAAAACAGTTATGGAGTTCACATAACTTTTCTGGTACGTGTACCGGTATGGATACCGAACAGGTTCCGGGACCAATATTTCTTTTCTAGTACGCGTACTTGTTTGCGTACAGATCCGGGTTCACAAGTTCACAGACTTTTTATGGTGTGCATACGGGTATGCATACCAAAAGTCTTTTGTCGACATATAGCTACTTTGTTAGTGTACTGAGTACATGTATTACGGCTTCAGACCTTAACAGTTTTCCCAGTTTGTAAGACTGGTATGTACACTGTCTTATATCTGACTTTACAGTAGTTTTATATTTCTCTATAAATCGATTCGAAACATTCCCGAATAACATCAATGACACATATCACTGTTCCAGGCTATTTTCGAATGATAATTCTTGAATCATGATTTTTATTCCGAACAATAAATTGTTCTTAACCGAAATTCATCAAGTATGAAATGTTCATTAAGCTTAGTCATATTTCGAGGACTAATTTCAAGATAAACTCGATTCGAAATTCTTGATATGCTTACGATAGTCTATATAGTTACGCGACAATGTCTCATAAATAGAAAGGTGAATATAACTTGAGAAATAGGTGGTTCAGTCTTCACTTACCTTTTGTTGAAGAAGTTCTCCAAAACTTCAGTTGATCTTCGTCTTCAAACGGTAGAACGCAATGATGACTGTCCTGATGTCCGTTTCTCAACTACACTTCTATCCTAATCCGAGACTTAACTAATTGTAGACTAAAAATCAAGATATTGTTTTGACAACTAAATTTGACAACAAGCTTGAGATAGCAACACTTGTGAGTTTGACCAAGCGATGCTCTAACAATCTCTCCCTTTGTCAATTTTATTGACAAAACTATCAATACATATGGATAAAAATAAAGCTTTAAAAAATTCTTGAATCCATCATGTCTTGATTTCCTTGGTATCTTCAACTCCTTGAATTCTTCGTTACTTCAAGTTGCAATGATTCTGAACGTGTTCAACTCAGCATCGTTGTTGTTGAAGATTTGTATCCATAGCTATAACAACTTTTGAAAACAAATATTCTCAAACGTCGTTATGCAGAAACATAGTATTATTATCTTCTCCAAAGCTCAATTGTATCCCAACTTTGAAGTAATACTACGGTGATATGTTTTCCCCCCTTAATCAATACTTACATCTTTTTCATAATAGGTGAAACCTATAGATTATTGATTCACTCCCCCTTACATAATGATCCGTAAACCATATGTATGTAGTGCCAAAACTACTAATTAATTCTCTCCCTTTTTGCCAATGAAAATTGGCAAAGGTACGAAAATCATGGGATCGTAATGAATACAACCAAAAGATAATTCAAGATTTAAGGAAGTTAGAGATAATACATAATAGCATGGTTAAAATGTAATTCCTCATATCACCTTTATTTAGATGATATCACAAAAAGAAAATACTTAGCGCTCATCTAGGAAATTTTAAGATAAAAGAATCCCCTTTAAATTTCACAGCCACACACCCCACAAAGATATAGCAATTAAGTGCCAGTTCATTTAAGAACTCTCCCCCATTTGATGTTATCCCCAAGAGAACAACATGAGTGACCTTACTTTATGAAAAAGAAGGATTTTGTCGGACATTAACAGATCACATGGATTTGTATCCTGAATATCGACTTAATTAATCTCAACGCCAGTTACGAACAAAGAGATAATTTTAATCGGTATGACTCAACATAAGAAAATATTACGGAGTGTGTCATGCAGTAATAACACAAAAGTGTGATCACAAGTAGATCGATACTGCGAGAAAATTCTCAAAGAGTTTGTTATATTTTCCGTTTATGAAAAACATAATAGATTTAACTTCTGAGCATATATGAAATATTAGCTCGATTCACGAAAACGTAAAGGCATATATAATTCATAATACTTTTGAAATAATTAAACCAATAATGATTTCATAATGCAAGTTCATCTTCCAAAAACTCTAGAATTTAAATAAATAAATCTAAAAACATGCAAGATGAAAATCGTTAAAAATAGTTTGTGTAATACACAATTTTTGCTATACCAAACCCTAGTTATCCTTCTCAAATGTAAGAATAAATTCTCACAAGAAGTTTCCTAGAAAAGAAATAACTCAAAAAGAGACAAAAGAAAGTAACATGAACTTCATAATTTTAGACTTCATCTATTTCTTCATACCTTTCTGCAACTCCATAGAAGAAAGAGTCACCAACATATTTAACTCGTTGAATGGTTGATATGTTGTGTTCATGACTCAGTACGCCAACCTTCCAATTTACGATACGAACATACTGTATAGCTTTTGTACATTCTGAGATCATCTTTTTCTCATTTCTGATCATTACCTTTTGCTTCTCGATCATCTTGTTCTGCCCATCGATGAGTTGATTCAATTGCAACTGAAGGTTCGCAATTTCAACCTTAGAGTCATTCTGAGAGTGAGTCAGATCCTTAAGGGAATCAACAATCCGGGAGTTATGTTCTTTTATTAAAGCAATTCTTTTCAGCACTATTTCATGAAAAGAGCTTCCTTCATTGGTACTATCTTCATCAAGGAAGATGCTTTCATGGGGTCTCTTTGAGTTTTCCATTCTTTTGCAGAGATGAAGAACTAAGAATCAACTATTTATTCTCTTAACCTAGGGTTTATGAATAATAAGAATCCTCTACCTCCTTTTATAAGGAAACCATAAGATTTATCTCCTCTAAATTGGGATACGTGAACCGCTAAACAAGAGAAGGTTACTGGGTTGACAGCTAAAATCCAGTAACGGATTCTCAGCTCAATAAAATCAGTGGTTCGCCGAGAAACTACACATTAGAGCACTTAGAAGGACATTGTTGTAGAAGGAAAGAACAAAAAAGAATAATATTTGCCTATTGTAATACTTACTCCTTTTCCAAAGAGATGCAAATATATAGTCAATCAAGAATCAGAGTTGAGCAATCTCGATATCAGAAACAACCTCTGATAAGTGTATAGTCCTTGTAACACTCAAGTTAGTTTCAAGGACATATCTGTTAAGGTTAAGCAACAAAGTGAGACAGAGTCTCACCACCAGTATCAAATGGAGATTCAACGAGATCAATTTTCTTGTGACTTTGTCTATGTTTTCTCTCTTTTATTCTATTACGTTTGTTATGAGGTTTTGATCTAATTTCCCTTGTTACAAGGAAGTTTGAAAATTCCTCTTTACGTGGACCTTTTTCAGGAGAAGGATTTACTCGCGGAGCAAGATGAGGACCTCTTGAGATTCGTTTCAGAGAGTCATAATCACTTGGATTCCATTTTCTGAACTTAGATCTCCCATAATTACTTTCATTAATTATCAGTAGAAAAGATGATATTGTAGTGTTGTTTGACACTGCATTATTTTATTTTATTTGAAGGAAACATCTTGACACTACATTATGAAAGTTATCGTACTTATGGAATTTTTGTGAGGAATCACCCAGATTATTCCTTCCATATGTTTTCTGGATTTCTAAAGAATTAAAATCCATTGGTGTCAGATTTTGTACTTCTTTAATTGCAAAGTTAAGCAGTTTTTGAAGATCAGAAATCTGTTTCTTTCTATAATAGCAATTCAGAGCAATATAACTCTGCTTTCTGCAGTGTGAACATATTTGCGGAATAAAAACCTTTGTTGGTATGTGTCTCTACTAATAGCTTATTTATACGCTGGCATTACGTAAACGTTTCTTACTAGACATCTTTTTGGAAGTAACTTTCTTAATGCTAGGTAATGCCAAAGGGGCAGCAACATCAGGCAATGAGGAAAATTTACTTTTTCACACAGAGTTCTCTTCTTTCAAGGAGATACACTGTTCCTGAGCTAGTAGTAGATCTGTAGCCAGTTTCTCTTTTTCAACACGAAGGCAGTCCAATTCTGATGAGTGAATCTTGAGTAAACGTTCTTCTCAAATTGTACTTTCTCTAACAGTATCTTCAAGCATATTAATCTTTTCATGCTGAATAATAGTTTCTTGAAAAAGTTTTTGGATATTGTTAGAAAAGGTTTTAACATAATCAGAAAGCTCACGTTCTCTATCAAGAGACTTATCAAGCTCACCAAAATACCGAGCACAATTTTTCTCAAGATCTCTAATTTTAGAGGCTTGAAAATCAATGATCGTTGTAGATTTTTTTAAACTTCTGATTAGTTACAACCCAGATTCTGATATTGAACCATTACTAATTATGGGAAGCACGTTATCATAAATTGACAACATGAGTTCTTTTCCTCTGGATTCAGAAGAATCAACTTAGGAGTTATCCTTCAAGGTAAGTCCCAATCACTTGGCGTAATCAAAATCAGCAGGAGACATGTTTGTATGTGAATACAGATTCCAAGATATTTTCAAACACAAACTTATTAAGTCTTAACTGTGTTTGCCTGCTCTGATACCTATTGAAAACGTGGGGGTACCAAAATACACCACCAACTTTTTTTGTAGGCAATCTGTATGGACAAAAATAAACACAATTCCGAGAGTTCAACTTCATAAATCTCAATCAAGAAATAGTATCTAGAGTTATATCTCTTTCTCTCAAAATCATAAAGTTTACAAATACTAGTCCATGAACCTGATTTACGTGTGAGAGTACTTGGGTGATTCCAAAGATCAATTTCCCAAGTAATCAATCAAGTTGTATCCAACAAACAAGGATGGATGTATCCACTTTGATCGATTAAAGCATAACATGTGATATTTCAATTATAAAGATAAACAATATAATACGGAAAAAGAAATAACACAGACACCAAAAGTTTTGTTAACGAGAAAACCGCAAATGCAGAAAAACCCGGGACCTAGTCCAGATTGAAAACCTAACTGTATTAAGCCGCTACAGACACTAGCCTACTACCAATTAACTTCGGACTGGAATGTAGTTGAGACCGAATTAAACCCTCACAAAAATTCAGTTACAGTCACATTCCTTACGCCTCTTGAATCCCAACAGGACTCCGCGCAATTGATTCCCTAAGCTGACGTCCTTTACAGCCTAAGATTTGCTTCAACTCAATTGAAGACTTTGCCAATCTGCCTCCCACATATAAGCCTATATATGTGATTTCCTTTTTGATCGTAGATCAAGGTGATTGGAAATCGATAGCAATAGACAAAGTCTAGCTAACCTCAAAATCCAAACTTATGCAACCCGAAGTGCAGCCTAGATTATTATTCACCTCACAAGTATTAAACTTGTGGAATCGACAAAATATGAGACGAAGAGAAATTTGAAGATTACTATGTATTTTGTTCAAGTGAGCAGCTCAACAATTGGGCAACATCAGGATACTCGATCTATCAGATAAACAATAGCTGGACCAGCCTTCACGAATCCCTATGAAGTCTTTGTATTCGTTAAACCCTAGAAGGGTTTTAGGATGAGGACGAATCGAGTTTTACAACTAGGACACACCAAGAAAAGTAGTGTCGGTATTCAAAGATCCTAGTTGTTTGAGGTTCCCCTTTTATAGACATTCAAAGCATAGGTTGCTTTAGGTTTAAGCTAAGATAAATTTGGAACCAAGCAAAAAATATTCATCGTTAGATGAATCTTTGAATCTGATTTACATAACAAGATATACACTTTGGTTAGGATGAACCGTAACCGAACCATGTAAAAATACCATGCTCATTAATGGTTAGTCAAAACTAGCCAACTGAACTATAAGGTTGAGAAATTTCATATAACACTTAAGACTTAACTCGAGTCACCATTATGTGATCAAATATGTTTATGGTGTTTTTAGAGTTTATTAAAATGCAAATTATCTCGGAGAAATAATTTATGTGCATATGAATTTAATCGACATGGTAAGTAGATGTACAAGGTACAAATAATTAACCAGTTCGTGAACAGTTAAGTCAAAGTACATGTACCGGTATATATACCTTGTAAAATGATCGAGTTCCGGAGTTCACAGAACTTTTTAAGTACGTGTACTGGTATGGATACCTTAAGACAATAAAACAGTTCCAGTTCAGAGAATTTTTCTGGTACGTTAACCGGTATAGATACCATACCGGTTCAAGGTCCAACAGTTCTTTTTTAGTACGCGTACTGGTTTGCGTACCGATCCGGTTTCATAAGTTCACAGACTTTTCATGGTGTGTATACGGGTATGCGTACCAAAAGTCTTTTGTCGACATATAGCTACTTCATTAGTGTACTGAATACATGTTACGGCTTCAGACCTAAACAGTTTTTCAGTTTGTAAAAATGGTATGTCCACTGTCTTATATCTGAATTTACAGTATTTCTATATTTCTCTATAAATCGATTCGAAACATTCCCGAATAACATCAATGACACATATCACTGTTCCAGGCTATTTTCGAATGATAATTTTTGAATCATGATTTTGATTTCGAACAATAAATTGTTTTTAACAAAAATTCATCAAGTATGAAATGTTTATTAAGCTTAGTCATATTTCGAGGACTAATTACAAGATAAACTTGACTCGAAATTCTTTATATGCTTACGATAGTTAATTAGTTACGCGACAACGTCTCATAGATAGAAAGGTGAATATAACTTGAGAAATAGGTGGTTCAGTCTTCATTTACCTTTTGTTGAAGAAGTTCTCCAAAAGCTTTGGTTGATCTTCGCCTTCAAACGGTAGAACACAATGATGACTTCTGTGATGTCCGTTTCTCAACTACACTTTTATCCTAATCCGAGACTTAACTAATTGTAGACTAGAAATCAAGATATAGTTTTGACAACTAAATTTGAAAACAAGCTTGAGATAGCAACACTTGTGAGTTCGACCGGGCAATGCTCTAACATAATGTTGTATACATATGTGGACATAGGTTTGGATATATGAACATTTTCCAGGATTGAGAAAGTGGTTTGTAACAAAATGAAACAGATTTGGCTGCCGAAGTCTCCACTGCAATGCGGTACAAAGCATAGGGTATATCCTCGCACCATCAAGCTCGAGACTTAGTGCGCATAAGGTTTTTATGGATAACTTGAAGTGCGACAACAACACGGATATGAAATTTGACCCCTATGTCAATTTGAGAGATGCTTATGAAAAAGAACCAATTTATTTGTTCCATGGACCCTTGTTTTATTGCGGTGGGTACATATTATACAACCCAACCAGAGTTATGCGTCAACTTGGTTACCACCAACAAAAAGTGTAAAGTGTATGTTAATTTTGAAGTTGATATAAATAAAAGTAAAAAAAAAGAAATACATATGTGTAGTTACCTAAAATCGGTGAGAGGCTAAAGTGGGATTCTAGGGTTTCTGAAAGTGAGTTACGGGAGGTTGATCACGAACAGTCTTTGCCTAAACCACGCACAGTGTCCGTTCAAAAGCTGCTTCAGTCACAGGGAAGAGATTTAGGGCTGGTCTTAGGGAGGGAAGCAGATAAAGAGAGAGATCGGAGAATTCTAGGGTTTGAAGAAGAATTGCTCTGAGAGGTTATGAGAAAGATGATCGTAGCTTGGAGAAATAGATGACCTATTTATAGATGAATTATCTAATCTCATGTCGGTAAAGATAAGGATTGCTTTCCGTGCCATGCGCAGCAATTCTCTTGTCTTTTCAGGAATAGAGATAAACTAGGTTGAGTTTATCACATTATTCCACCGCCTTTACTCTCTTCTGCGGTGAAAAATAAGCCGGGTATTTCTCACACGTGCCGTAGACCGCCAGACCAAAACCCTAATTGTTATCCCCCCATTTGTGTGAAGCTGAGTCAGCCTTTGTGATGACGTATTAAGAGAGATAAATATTCTTTTTAGCCGAGTTGGCCAAGATAGAGAGATATTCTCTGATTTATAAGAATGACTAGGTTAAGTCACGTGAAAAGGCATGGGATGCCTCAGAATTCGTGTGGAGAGGAGACTCGATTCCTACATGAGGCTCGTGCTTACCATGGGGAATATTCATCCTTATCTGAGATTTCCCGAGAGATTTGAATCTCTCTCAGATCTTTAAGTGAGATTGGAATATCTCCGAGATGTTGCAGAGAGATTTGAATCTCTCCGAGATTTTATAGATGGATCAAAATCTCTACGAACATTTTCTTAACGGATACGAATCTCTATGTGGTCAGCTGAGACTCGTCCTGGAGAGAGAGAAAAGGCTTTGTACCCCCGATTAATGCCTCTGTGAGACTTTGGCTCACTTGTCTTTGACCAGCGTATCTTGAAGAGATGTGCTAGGAATAACCTGTGTGTCCATATGATGGGCCAACAAGACCAGTGTATCTCGAAAGGATGTTCTAGGAGTCTGTCGAAAGGGCCCGGAGGCAGAATAACTAGTGTATCTCGCGGGGATGTCCTTGGAGTTATTAGGAAACCTCAGTAAGTCGAGTCAGAGCCTAGAGCAGACATTACTAGTGTATCCCGCGATGATGTACTAGGAATCAGTCATTGATCTCAAATAGGGTGAGTCGTGCTTACAGGAGACATGCATATCTCCATTCTTGGTCATAAGTCCATCGGGGATGTTTTTACGCATGTACAGAGCTTACATGATCAGCAGTATCTCGTCGAGGATGTATACTAGTAATCATGGCATCAAAATCAGATCCGTCTCGCGAAGACATGCTGGAATTTTGGTTGTTCCGGTTCATAAGTCCACTGGGGACGTTTTACGCTCTACAGAACCTATGTGATCAGCAGTATCTCGTCGAGGATGTGTTCTAGGAGTCACGGTATCGCGACCAGAAGTGTCTCGCGGGGACGTATACTAAAAATCGTGGCTATGGGTTCCTTGAAAACCAAGGGCTTAATCTCTCCACTGAGAGTTGAGTTTTGTCTATGGTCTTGAAATGACGCTTTTTCCCCTTGTACAAATTTCACCATCTACATAAAGTCCCCTACTCAGAGTAGAGCCTTGATTGTTCTATGATGAGTCTATAGATGGTAACGATGCGAAGTTACAATCACTCGTTCTTTTAAACTTGTAGACTCGCTGAATCTATGCTTAGTCTTCGTTTGTTCTGATTCTGAACTTTAAATCGACCCTGGACTTGGAATTTGTCGTGAATATTAATGCTGGGTAGTTTTTTATCCGAGCGTTGTAGTGTTGTCATTGCGAAATCCATGCCTTAGGCTATATATTTACGATTAGGATTTATCTGATTAAAACCCTAATTTTCAGCATTGCTCTTGATCGTGTAGACGAATGTTGTGATGCTTCAATATGAGACGCGAAGCTGGGCTAGGATTGTAGAAAGGAGACAATATCTTGAGCTGATGAAAAATGAAAGTCATGGCATATCTCGTTGTCTAATTGGAAGATCCACCTTGCGTCATAATGTTTGATAGAGTTGAAACTTGGTCGCAAGTTAATGATGACTTGTAGTTATGTTTTGAAATACACCAACATTTTGAATTAGGATTTGATGAACCAGTTTTTCCTGATGTCTTGATTGCATCTGAGCATATCTTGCATAATTGTTCAAAACCCTAATTGTTCTCTTCTGGCTAAATATTGAGCTTCGACTCTCTAGAGGAATAAGAGACCTGAACGAATCCTTGGATAGCCGTGAGGTTGGTGAGATATGATGAGAAAATATGGACTCCATTTTCGAAAATGTAGAATCTTTGTCCCTGAGAAGTTCTGAATTCAGACTTGTATTTTGCCTAAACCCTTATTTTTTTTAATTTTTTTTATCCGACTCCTTAAGACACTCTGGAGATGCTTGAAGAGGCTTGGAAGGTATGCATCTATCTTGTGAGGTCGGAATCTTGTGTGATGAGAGCATGTTTAATTCCTTGTGCTAATGAGACATCTCTTTTTTTAGAGGAAATGCTTACTTTTGAAACTAAGGGTATTTTCGTCAGAAACCACTATGAGCTTGCTTTTTCTTCGGCATAAGAGAGGTCGTGAACTTCCCTAGGTATATTCATGTCTTGAGAGAGAGAGAGTGTGAGGCGCATGTCTGGTCTTGGTTTCGAAAATTGTGAACTCAAACTTCCCTATTTGAGCTTAACTCCCTTTATTTTCTCTGACATTCTGCTTTTCTGGATTCCGTTTCAATCCCGTTCTTCTTTGAACATTTAGAGAACTCAATATTCACGTGTATGAGGCCTTTGGAATGAGTATATGAGAGCTTGGTCGGTCTCTGGCTATATTAAGGCTTTATTCTTTGAAAATGCTAAAAAATGCAATATAAGGGTATTTTGGTCAAAATCCCTTATGAGCTAGTTTTTGTTGAAGAGTAATGAGCTAAAAGGGATTGAGATAGGCTAAGAGAACCGTCCAAGAGAATGGGAGAGGCTCGGTCCCTTCTCTTTTAGAATAAATCTCTTTTTGCACCAAATTCTTGAAATTAAGACTATTTTCGTCAAAACCCTAATTCTCTTCGACTTTGATCCCTCTGAAAAAATTCCGAGAGAATAAATCACGTCCCACTGGCCTAGGAGAGCATCCTCACGCATGAAAAGGGATTGTCCATGGTTTGGAGGAATTTTTAGAAGAAAGAAAACCCTCAGTTTCCTTATTTGATCCAAATTCCTCTAATTTCCTCTTTTAGCTCCAAGTCCTTTTCCTTTTGCTTCAAGGCTTCCTTTTTGAAGTTAAATTGAAAAGAGAAGAGATATTCTGACGTGCCTTAATGTTTGGAAACCGTTCCACCTCCTCCCACGAATTCTATTGCCATTAAAATTCCATATTTTGGCCGTGACATGCATATACACATGCATAACTTGTTTACGTGAATAATTCTCTTACTTTCTTCTCTTGTCTTGTATAATATCTCTTGCATATAAAATAAATCAGCCTTCTTTTAGTTTTGATCTCGTCTCAAGAATGGTTCATAACTCTTCTAACGAAGATGACAGTAGGAGCAACATGGGCAATTCCTCAACGAGCAATGGAGCCGCCGTCAATAAAGAGATTCCTAATTTCGATGACGAGTTTTATCGCTTTATTGAATTGATTGATAGTTACCATTAGTCCCCAGGTAAGTTATAATCTCGTTTTTTAGTGAATGTGTGATTTCTCCAATCATGGCTATGGGAACACTTTGAGAAGTATGCCATTGTTCCTCGTCCGCTGAAGGCCAGTGATCCTCTAGTATCTAGAATTTTCCGTTGGTTTAATAGATATTCGATTCAACAACTCTCTGCATTGATGGATGACGAGAAATCCGTTAGTTTTTCTTGGACACGGATTTCTGAGGGTGTGGCTCAGCTGCAGTCCTTTTCCTTAATGAATGATGATGTTCTACTCCCTCTTGATTATGATTATTTGTCCGAAGAAGAGGCTACATACACATTTAGTTGTAAGCTTGGTCAAGTTTTGAGTTTGAGTTTAAATAGTATTGGTGAACTCTCGGTGCAAGATTATAACATAGATAGGACAACTCGTCAAATAGACTTCGACCATGGCGTCCATGTTCGTAAAGGACCAACTTCCATAGCGAGAGTACGACATGAAATCGCCATTGTAATTGGACTCCCGAGAAAGTTTCCTTTTGCATGAGCTCAAAGAACTTGTCATGTATCACCCAAGGATCAACAATATTAGAAAAAACAACTGATCAGAGTACAAAACTTTTTGCAGGGGATTCCAGCGGATGATGTAGTTTTTGCAGTTCATGAAGCAACCTTTAAGCGCGCGTCTCCTAACTCCGAACAAGTAAGTATCAAGTAATTTGGTTAATCTCAGT
The DNA here is from genome assembly GCA_023531105.1 of Papaver atlanticum. Lineage (NCBI taxonomy): Eukaryota > Viridiplantae > Streptophyta > Magnoliopsida > Ranunculales > Papaveraceae > Papaver > Papaver atlanticum. The sequence goes on from JAJJMB010011896.1 coordinate 303,959, forward strand.
TGTAGCATAACCTTTCATAATACTAATGCTTTTGTGTCCAGGTTGGCCGTTCCGTTTGTACTCGAAGTGAAGTAAGTTCTCAGCAACACAAAATTGAGGTTAACAGAATTGTGAATGAACTTGATCTTGTTAATGCTGGTTCCTCTCCTTCATCGGGCGTTAATACTCCACCGGTAAGTTTTACTTATTATAATTACTCATTTAATGCCCATGCATAGGTTTAGTCGTTGTTGGCTAGAATTCCAGAAACAAACTTCAGATTTGAGACATCTAAGGAGAATTGTCATAGATTCTTCATACAGATTCAGATTTGAGCGCTCGACCCCTACTTTTTTAGGAAAAAGAATAATCTATCCAATGAAAAAAGAAATAATTGATTCCGAGCTCGTTAGGTCAGTCTAAATCCTGTGTACATTTTGCTTCAGGAATCCCGTATAGAATTTCATAAGCTTTTCAGATTGCGTCTACTTCGGTGTTGGGGACACATCTCCTAGATTGTTTTTCCATTTGAGGCGCCCTTCTGGTATGTTGTTGGGAAGACCTAGTAGAATATATTTTCTTCAGGAAGGATCACCAAATTATTTATGGATTACCGCCAGTTTTCATGTCTCCGTGATACAGTGTACAATAATCCGACTCCCATGAGGAATCCTTGTCATGTTTGGATTCTTAACATAACCCAATGTTGTGGAAACGTACCTTAGAGTATCATGACCCTTTTATCCATCTTTAGATCAGTATTAGTCTTGATTTCGGCTTCCATAGGCCAGAGGCATGCCCATCCTTAGGTTTTACGTTTATACCCTTTGTTGGTAAAAATACGTATTTTATTGATTCTTCGTGAAAGGGTGATACCCGAACGAACCCATGAGAATTATTATAGACATGATCTGGACTTCTTGAGAACAAAACAAGGATACGACTTTAGGCATGAGGGTAGTCTTCGTCTTTTGCTCATGAGGCCTGACATGTCCTTAACCGACCAAAACCCCAACCGTGCGTCACATATATCTTCAATTTTATGTCTTCTTGATATAAATCATCCCTTGTACTGCATGCTGATACCATGGGTACTTATCAAGAGACCATTATTGATAATGGGGCGGATGATATTTTCCTAAACGACGAATCGAGTGTGCAACAGTCCCTGGTTATTAGTAATCCCGATGGAGAATCACAAAAAGGTGAGGCAGAGAATAGGGGCATAGTTGGTTATCCTATTGCTGGTGCCGAATTCGTGGGCTCGTTTACCCTTATGAAACCAAATGAGACATTGGTGGGGGTTTTTGGAGTTGCTACCAAATATGCTGAGCAGTACCGGTTGATTCGGCAAAGATATGGTCATATTTCTACAATGGAGATAATAAATTATGCTGCTTATCCCACGATCGAAATAGTTAATGACTTGTTGGAGATCCTTGATGCAATAAGGGACTTGACTCTGAACAACATCCCTTCTGGTTACTTCATAGATCTTGAAAAGCTTGTGGCCACTTGTGAAAATCTTCGCCTAGAGGAGAAACACTAACTTGGATGCTAAGGAAAAAGAATTAACGAAAACAGGTCCTACTAGATAAGTCGTAGACTCGTGTTCTGAGTCTGAATCCTATCCAGCCCCCAGCCGGGACGTTTTCCTTCATCCATTGAGTTTATTAAGCCTCATCTTCTAAACTAACGACTTGGTTATTCCCAGAAGAAAGACTCACCACATATCCAACTGCTTTCAGTAGCGATGTAAGTTAAGAATTCCCCCTTAAGATCTGTTGATGGTGGTTTTTAGTTCAAGGGAAAAATCGTAAAACCCTGTATTTAATACGCTGTCATCCTGTAAAGGAACAAAAGCCATTTGAAAGCAATGAGTGCATAAACCTCTTCGCTCACAGATGTATTGAGCAATTCAATATATTTGTATATATATATATATAATTCACCCAGAATGGTGCATATAGCAACGATACCAAATATTCTATGAATTTTATTCTCCACCGGCATTATTTGCTAATGCATTAACCTTCCTAGTATTTTCATATGCTATGTTCCCCAGCTAAACTTTCAATGTTGGCATGACATGACGATTAATGTTCACTCGCAGCAGAGTAGCACGAATCTCCTGAAGTGTCAGTATTGAAATATGCATGAAAACACTTGCTTAGGATACACCACTCTCTGATAAAGAGATCAGCGTGTTTACACACTTTTTAATTAAAAGTTAGCGCGATCGAACGCGTTAAATTCCTTAAGGAAAATCTAGACTGTCCATATCAGTCTTAAAAAACGATCACGGCCACACGATTTGGCCACACAATTCAACAAGCCTAGCCTACTCCTAGCGGAACTAGGCGATCATCATGATGACCACCGGCGGGCCCACTAACATCCCGACCAATCATATTCCATATAGTACACCTGCAACTCCTTTGAACGCTAACCCTAACATGGGTGATCTTACTGTTGAAAGATGAGCTCAAACGAGCTAAGACCGGCAAAAACGGTCTCAAAAACATCACGACCGCCCAACTTAGCTAGCCTAGTTGGACGGCTTAGATATTCTTTCGAATGATCAAGGAGGTGCTGATGCGTTCACTGGCGACCCAGCTCCATACCTGGTTGATCGAACTACACATAGCAATCCAAGAGCACGTCAAACCGTTCGCCCAAAGTAGGGCGATCGCGCGCTCTTTAAACCCTAAATTAAGTCAGCGGCGTTATGCAACTGCCGCAAATTGATCGTGTCCGTTCATCTTCGCTAGCTTGGTCGAAAAACTTAGATCAGATTCAAGATGGACAACAGCATGGCACTGTGATCACCGGCCACCCCTCTTCCATGAGGAGCGATCGGCCAAGCCACGGCTTGCTCATGTGGCCTCCGAACGATCACCCAAAAGAGGCTGGCCGCGCTGTCCAACGGAAATACACAACTACCGCAAATCATCTCGTCCATCCAACTTCGCTAGCCTAGTCGGATGGTTTAGATTTATTTTTAGGAGGCCAACAGGGTAACGCTGTGATCATCGGTCACCCCTCCTCCACAGGGAGAGATCGACCAAGTGGTAGCTCACCCATAGGGTTCTCAAACGATCACCCAAAGGTGGCCGGTCATGTTACTTTTTTAAGATGTTCAATTCGCGACTAATTTGAACGAGCTCTAAAACGATGATGTTTCCTGCACATGGATTATTTTCAGTTGCTTGTTTAAAAGCGATGTTTTATATACATCGATTATAAGCAATGTTTTATAAATATTGATTTCACAAATAATTTTATTATTTGACCTAAAAGCACTATGTGCTGCTTTTAGCGGCGAGTCTCACGACTTGACCCATTTACTCGAGACATCAAACATGTCACAAACTAGGGGATGCTCACTGGGGTATTTGTATGGCGGTTTAAAGCGTGCGGCGTGCAACGCGCCCATTACGAGAACGTGTTAGGAAATAACGGACGGTTAACAGCAATGAGAGTAGTGGGTGAAAGTGTGACCAGTTTTCCATCGTAATGGAAACGTGGTGATCACCACTTTTTACACAACCAAACTTCTCCACTGCTTAATCACCACCACTTCCTAAGAGATCAGGGGGTGCTCGAACATGACTTGTATAAATAGGATTTCAACCTATTTCGACAAAAGAACACAAGTGTTATCAACACAAGTATCCAAAAAACACCGTGAACTGATAGATTACATTCTGCAAGCCAGTTCTACATTCTGATACAAGTCATAAAACAGCCACACCTTCATAATTCAACATTCTGATCTCAACACCTTCTTCGCTTTCCTCCCTAAGATCAACCCATCTCCTTCACTTTGTGACCGAATTGAATCTAGAACGACCATTTCTTGGTTTAGGCCAGAGTCTTATAGATTGATCTCTCGAATCTACATTTGTTTAGGGTTTGAATTCGCTTCTCATCAACACACCCAAATTTACCAAAAATAGCAGAATTAGTTTTTACCCCAAAACAGAATCGTACTCATGCGTGAAACTGTTTCCTTTCTTTTTACTCAGGTAACTTGGAGTTAAAAGCTTTTCTTCTGGTTCTTAAAACCTCCCCTGAGAGGCGTCAGAGACGGTAGGTGATCAGCTTCTTGAATAGATGGCTATGTAGGGAGGGGAGTACTTTAGATCCGATTAGGAGGGTCTGAAATACTGTTGGGGATAATTATTTCACAATCTGGAGCATAACGCGAGGGTGATATAAGTGGTCGTCAAATCGTGTCCTATGGTTATCGTGTCTGACTCTGACACATGGGGAAGCTTGTCGAGCCGATCTTTTTGAGAGAGAAAAGGCTTTGACTGCGAGAACTGCTAGGAGTGTGTGGATGAGTAGCTTATGGCTTGATTGAAGAAGAGTTTCGGTCTTGGATCCTTTCCTTATTTACTTCAGTGAAAATATCTGGTTATGATTGTATGTCGAACGGGGAAGTCTTTATCGGGTTGGTATAGCTGGAGACTCATCGAGACTTGGTTGTACAATTGCTGGGACTCCTCTTCTTTCTGACGGGACGGTGTTGAGATGGAATATCGACTGACGACTTCGCGTATTCGGATAAGTATGAGTTTTGGTCGAGCGTCGTCTTTGAAGCTAGTCTCATTCTGGTCATGATCCTCTGAAACAGAAATGGCAACAAGATATATCTTGGCTGGTGGTTTATAACCCTAGACGGCTCTGCAACGCTTTTGACAAGGTCATGAATTTTGTGGATACTTTCCAAGTGTTTGTTGATTTTTATCCTGTAGACGACGAAAAGAAAAATACGACAGAAAAAGAACTAGGGCAATCGGATATGGAATGAAGGAATTATAAATAAAATAGTAAGGTAAGGTAAACTTCCTGAGTCCCCTGTGATCCGATTGAGGGCCCTTAACCTAAACGAAGTTTGGACTAAATATTCATCGGAATCTCCAAGTTTAGAGCATCATATGGTCCTTGAGAGTGATAAGGTTAGATAGATGGTTGCTCCTTTGCTCTGTCGCGTTCGTAATGAGCTTTATCTTATCCGGTGAGGTCGATTGCAGGCAAGATCCCGTCAGTGCTATTCTAAGCAGTTTTAGTACTCCTTCTTTAGGAAACATGTAGTCGATCTAGATTTTTTGGATCTATCCCTACTGGTAACTCTAAAGGCGTTTTCAGATAAGTCTGGATGTCGATCTGAGATTTTGCAAGATTCTGTTGAGTCTCCGGAAGTTCTCCTTGGTCCTTATCTAACGTTTTTAAGGATTATCAGTAGATTTTTATGAAAATAGGTTACTAGGGCGTTTTTTTATGCAGTAAGAGATCCATGTGATGCGGGACGCACTAACCTATTCACTAAGGTCAAACTCGAAAGAGAGATAAAGTGCTAGTAAGGATATCTGTCTCGGCTAAGCCTATAATGGATTTACAGAGACTGAATCAATGGAACGTTTTTATGTTTAGATTGGTGGAATCGGCTTCTTTCCTAGTAGTGACCATGATTGAGATCTGCAACCGAGTGAACAACCTCCCACTGTGGTCTCCAAAATGTAGTTACCTAAAATCGGTGAGAGGCTAAAGTGGGATTCTAGGGTTTCTAAAAGTGAGTTACGGGAGGTTGAGCATGAACAGTCTTCGCCTAAACCACGCACAGTGGCCGTTCAAAGGCTGCTTCAGTCAGAGGGAAGAGATTTAGGGTTGGTATTAGGGAGGGAAGCAGATGAAGAGATAGATCAAAGAATTCTAGGGTTTGAAGAAGAATTGCTCTGAGAGGTTATAAGAAAGATGATCGTAGCTTGGAGAAATAGATGACCTATTTATAGATGAATTCTCTAATCTCAGGTCGGTAAAGATAAGGATTTTTTTTCCGTGCCGTGCGGAGCAATTCTCCCGTCTTTTCAGTAATATAGATAAACTAGGTTGAGTTTATCTCATTATTCCACCGCCTTTACTCTCTTCTACGGTGATAAATAAGCATGGTATTTCTCACACGTGCCGTAGATCGTCAGACCAAAACCCTAATTGTTATCTCCCCATTTGTGTGAAGCTTAGTCAGCCTTTGTGATGACGTGTTGAGAGAGAGAAATATTCTCTTCAGCCGAGTTGGCCAAGATAGAGAGATATTCTCCGATTTGTAAGAATGACAAGGATGAGTCACGTGAAAAGGCATGGGATTCCTCAGAATTCGTGTGGAGAGGAGACTCGATTCCTACATGAGGCTCGTGCCTACCATGGGGAATATTCAGCTTTATCTGAGATTTCCCGAGAGATTTGAATCTCTCTGAGATCTTGAAGAGAGATTTGAATCTCTCCGAGATATTGCAGAGAGATTTGAATCTCTCCGAGATTTTGCAGATGGATCAAAATATCTACGATGATTTTCTTAACGGATCTGAATCTCTCTATGGTCAGTTGGGACTCGTCCTGGAGAGAGAGAAAAGGCTTTGTACGCCCGATTAATTCCTCTGTGAGACTTTGGCTCACTTGTCTTTGACCAGCGTATCTTGCAGAGATATGCTAGGAATCAACTGTGTGTCCATATGACGGACCAACAAGACCAGTGTATCTCGAAAGGATGTTCTAGGAGTCTGTCGAAAGGGCCCGGAGGCAGAATAACTAGTGTATCTCGCGGGGATGTCCTTGGAGTTATTAGGAAACCTCAGTAAGTCGAGTCAGATCCTAGAGCAGACATGACTAGTGTATCTCGCGATAATGTACTAGGAATCAGTCATTGATCTCAAATAGGGTGAGTCGTGCTTACAGGAGACATGCATATCTCCATTCTGGGTCATAAGTCCGCCAGGGACGTTTTTACGCATGTACAGAGCCTACATGACCAGCAGTATCTCGTCGATGATGTATACTAGGAATCATGGCATCACAATCAGCTCATTCTCACGAAGACATGCTGGAATTGTGGTTGTTCTGGTTCATAAGTCTATTGGGGACGTTTTACGCTTTACCGAACCTACGTGACCAGCAGTATCTCGTCGAGGATGTGTGCAAGGAGTCACGGCATCATTACCAGTAGTGTCTCGCGGGGACGTATACTATAAATCGCGGTTATGGGTGCCTTGAGGACCAAGGGTTGTATCTCTCCACTGAGAGTTGAGTTTTGTCTATGGTCTTGAAATGATGCTTTTGCCCCTTGTCCAAATTTAACCATCTACAATATGTAAGTGCTTGGTTCAATATAAACCAGGAGTAGAGTCTAAGGAATGGGTCGAGATGGACCAGACCCACGGAAGTTACATGGATATGGAAGGGTTGGCAAAAGGGATCAGAGCAGTTGTTGAATACAAGCAATTATCTGAATCAATCTCGCATTTGCAAGTGTCTGGCCTGAATAAACCTATCATCCAGGGAAGTGAAATTCAGGACCCAGTCGAGTACAAGAGAATGGTGGAAACATTTGATGCACATTTGTGTGGTTTGTTTTTGTTTTTTTTTAATATAAACCATCTCGAACTATAACCCTGATTATTTTGGGATATAATTTTCGCTTGGTAATACCTATCTTGTGACCGAACCATGATACACACACACCATCTGACTTATTTAGGTATTTCTTGCAATCATATAGTCGGAACAGATCAGTAATTTCTTGGGTTGGTACAATGCTGGCGGAGATGCCGGGGTAATCATCAAGAATAAGCTAACTTAAATTATTTCCAACTTGGATGCGAAGTTGTCGACTTTCTGTACTGTCGTTTTATCCCAGAGCATGTTCCAAGGACTGGTGCTAAGAGGAGTGGGAAGACAACAACATCAACCAAAGCGAAGCAAAACCAATTGTACTATTCATGGTGGAAAGCAATGATAGTGGAGGTCGCGTTGGGGTTGAAAAATGAAAAAAAAAAATCCTCTACCATTGTTGGTGCTATGGATACATTACATTAATAGTTGCTTAATTTATTTTAAATTTTAATTGTAAGAAACTTTAAAAATTCCAACCTTAGTAATTTTTTGATTTGATCATTTGAAATTAAATAATAAAATTTAGCTCAATAGTTTTCTTCTTGTATGTTGTCTAATATGTGCATATATAACTAGCAGTGAATGATTAACAAAGTATGAATAACGTTAGATTGAATTGAAACGTAGTAACTTTAAGTACTAATTTGTTCGGTTTTATCAATTAACTACGACACACGAATTGTATGCGTATTGTAATTCTCGATGACTAAAGTTGTGTAGTCACCGAATCTGAATCCTCGAAACTGATTAGGTTATTTATAACAGTCATCACTTCTAGAAGCATTCTTATATAATCTAACCGTAGGAAAACATATACTATGTTTACTATCCTTGCAACACGTATTTAATGGTACACCACCACTTGAATCACAATTTATCCTGGTAATATTGTTCTTTATCTTCTTAATTTTTAACGCATTCAATGCCACCAAATAACCTGAAGATAAGAAGGAGATGTCTTCGAATTCATGACACAAGTTAATTCTTAATGTCCACTTTAAAGGACGTTCCTACAAATGGGTTAGAAGTTACAAATAAAAGTTAATGAAAGCTCAAAATTATCTGTATACCTGTTAATTACCATATTATACAGAGAGGAATTCGGGATTACAAACCAAATATACTTCTGAAACCGAATTGACCGTATATGTTATCGAATGGAATGCGACATACAATTTCCTATATATATATATGATGATGACATTCATTCTCAGATGTTAGTACAACTTCCCACATACCCTGATTATGTTCATATACCTTATAAGTTCTTTAGGCATATTTGCCATGAACTATTATTGTACACGGTTCCAGTACCCTGGACAATAATTTATATTCTTGTGTGCAATTCTAAGACAAACTTCTAACATGCTTACATGAATTCCTAATAAGAATTTCATCTAAACTGAGAAAGTGTTTGCTTGAATCTCAAGTTATCTTAGCTTGAATTCAAAGCTACCTATAGTCTTGGAAGTCTATAAATAAAAAGACTCAAATAACTGGAAATTTCAATCCTTGAAACTTTTGTGTCCTAGTTGCTTGCTAGAGTCGTACTCTATTAAACTAGCTTTCCTCTGACCATAATTAGGTTTACGACTTGAAGTCTTCATTTAGGGATTCGTGAAGACACGTCGAGGTTTTCGTCAATCTCCGATCAGGAACCAGATAGAGTCGCAAATTTATCTTCTTCTCAAAATTTGTAATTCCTCAAGATAAATATATAAAAATCTTTTCTATTACAGGTTTAGATTGTTCTTGAGAGGTGGTTAGTAATCCAGGATTCTCAACTAACTGAGTGTAAGTGTTCCGGATTCATGAGGTTATCTAGCTTAGTTTATTGCAAATAAATTTTCAAGCTTTAATCTAAACGATCTAATTGGAAATCAAATAGGCTCATCTGTTAGAGGAAGATTGGTATCAAACGTCTTCACTGAAGTTGAAGCAACTCTTAGGCTATAAAGGACGTGAGCTAAGGGAATCAGTTGCGTTGAGCCGTGCGAATTTCAAGAAACGTAAGGAGCACGACTGCAACTAAATTACTTGGAGGGTTAATTCGGTTTCAACGACATTCCAGTCCGAAATATGATAATAGGCTAGTGTCTGTAGTGGCTTAATATATTTTGGTGTTAAAAGCTGGACGATATCCTGGGGTTTTTATGCAGGTGCATTTTTCCTCGCTAACAAAATTTCGGTGTGTTGTGTTTTCCTTTTCAGCATTATATCGTTTTAACACAAGTAGTACGTATTCAATCTAGGTAGTTTAAGTCCTTATTAATTGTGATTAATAACGAGACTTGTTCTTGTTGAATTCGTATCTTGAAAGATAGATAACAAGTTTCATACTTGGCAGAATTCGGATCCACTTGATTTTGATATGACTAGATTGGATATCGATTTGTGAGATCGCCCAAGAACTCTTCTACATAATCAGGTTCACGGAATTTGTTGTCTAGACATATTTATTGTAAAAGAAAAAGAGAAAAACTTTGTATATATATTGTTCAAGGATCTTTAATTTAGATATACTTGCATTTATATTAGGTTTTGTCTATACAGGTTGCCGAAGGAAAATGTTGGCGGTGTACTTGGTACCCTCTCCTTTTTATAATGTGTCCTAGATACTCAAAGGAAGATTGTGCAAAACAACACTTGGAGTATTTATTATATAGTTGGTGATACCTTAGTAATGTAAATATCAATATTTTGTGGAGCACGTGTCACGATTTTAGTGGTCGTGTGCAGGATAACTGTGTAGCCCTCGCTACACACAGGAATCTGAGCAATGCAAGATACCTTCGCATATCTACTTTATCCCATCCCAAGGAATGATGCCTCGACGGCTAAGATGGAAAAAGTAGAACCTAGCCTAGAGAGAGGCAGCTGGCGAAGGGACATAGGTAGATGACTTATCCAATCAGCATTTAATGTGCAAATCTCTTATCTATACGCTTAACCAAAGAACATGGAGAGAGGTGAGATGGCAGAGTCTAGCGGTGAACGAAGGTACAATCTGTACTGAGGCTGGGTAGTTCCCGAAGGAACGTGGGTCAGTTGAGGTGGCAGAATCCGACTGGAGAAAGCGCGCGGTGAATGAAAGTACCATTTGTACGGAAGGTATATCATGGGTCGATGGACCCAAAGATAGTAAAGATATATCTGGAGCAGAAGGGGCTATAAATACCAATCTTCACCAACAAACAAGGGCATTTAATACCCTGGAGAAGAAGATCTAGTCTTAAGCTTATACCTCTTTAATGTTTAGAACTTAAGTATTTACTTTGGCTCGAGTTCTCTCTATTACTTTGGGAAGCATTTACGATCTTTGTAACCACCTAAACTTAATACAAACAAATCACTCATTACCCCGTGGATGTAGACAAAAGTCGAACCACGTAATCTCTTGTGTCTCATGATAACTTAGTAGCATTTACATTATATTTGTATTCTTCGTTATTATTGCGATCTCAAGTACCTTTTATTACTTAGTATTATCAGTTCAACAGAGACATCAATACTACTTAGTATCCGAGATGTATACATTACATAGACTATGGGAAAATTAGTAGTCACAGTTTGGCGCTAGAAGGATTTGATCACTAGCTTGAGTTTTTATGTTCCTTTATCTTTTAACTTACACATCTTCTTTAACGAAGAGATCTGAGAGTAACAACGGTGGATCTCACTCTCTAGTGACCCATTCACCCGTTATTTACGAAAGTCCTTTGAGTTCATAAGCCTCTAAAGACTTGCAACCTTATAGATCTACAAAGTTTTTTACAAAAACGCATTCAAAAAACGTTAAAACTTTTGTTTTGTACTAAAACAACTTTTTCCGACAGAGTATCCTTTGGATCTGAGTACCTCTGAGCACTGAGGAATCTCAGGGAGAATTTAAGGAAGAAAGATCTTACAAAGCATTTAAGAACCCCTTTTCTTGGAAGATCTGACACCTTTTTTAGAATTGTTTTCAACATTTAAGGTTGTTTTTTCCAAGGGTGTTATAAGAAATTAAATACCCATCTTTTCAAATGTTATTCTCGTATTTTCTCTGAAAAGGCTTCTCAGCCGTCTTCTGTGTCAGAGCATTAACTGCTACTTTTAGCAAAGGCACCCAAGTAGCAAAAACTTTCATTTTTTCTGTGACCTCAGGATAACGAAAGACCGAAGGCATGCAGAAACCAAGTGACGTACCAACAAGTTCACGACCAGCGATTACAAGAGGAAGATCTCAAAAACCATCTCAAGTGAATCAAAGAAATGAAGCAGAGGACGGGTAAAGCAAAATAGAAAAAAGAACATTTGCTAACAAACCACCTACCCCTGCTGAATGGATGGGGAAAACATCGGGAGCACAACCACTTTACGACATGTCGTTACCGGAGCGTCCCCATGTTACGAAGCCACCTGCGGCTAACGAAGGGTTACCCAGAACCTTAGCTCATACGGGACGAAGGTTGGGAAACCTAACTCCAATCCAGATAGATCCTGATGCTCCAGTCATAGAAGAATGAGTGGATGACTCTAAGGATCCAGCGACAGCACTCCTCGGGGTGGTGGAATCCACAATGAAGAACAAATGGCAGCACATGTAGCATCTTTTCTACTCCATAAAAAGGAGCACGAGGATGCAATGCATGTGATGGATCAATAAAACCAGAACCTGAAAGATATGCTAGATGTGCAGATCGAAGGTTCCCAAACTCACCCTCCGTTGAAGAGGCGTGAGCAGTGAGCTATCTCAGGAAGACGAAGGGTGGATCCTAATCCACCAAAGACTAACCCACCAGGGGGAGCTACGAAATCACGACACGATCCAAATGAGGTGGATCCAACTTACAAGCCATCTCAGTCTTTTTATGATGAGACATTTTCCAGAGATGCTCACAATGTGAACATGGTTATGGAGCAAATGGAGAAGATGCGGAAAGAAATACAAGGATTGAAAACTGGCCACGCAGGTGCAAGGCTGGAGGAGGTACTCCAGGAAGCAACAACATCTCCGCTATCCTTTCGCATTTTGAGGGAGCCTATCCCTGTGAAATGCCCGGTACTTACGTTCCAGACGTACAATGGTACCTATGATCTCGCAGCCCACCTAAGGTACTACACTCGTGTCCTGACCCATTGGGAAAGAGATGAGGTGGTACTTTGTAGGTAGTTCCCCGCAAGATTGACGGGATCAGCATTGGCGTGGTATGATAATTTACCAGCAAACTCAATTGACTCTTTTGAGCAATTATTTACGGTGTTCTTGGAGACATACATGTACAACAAATCAACAAAGGCAGGGTTACATAGGCTATTTTATTTAGCTATCGTACCCCGGGAAACATTAATGCAATACAAAGATAGGTGGCAAAAGACGTGCCAAGCAATCGAGAAAGTCAATCCAGAAATTAGCATTAATTGATATAAGTACGGACTTGATAAAACCTCAGCTATCTTCATGGAGCTTCACAGCTGAGCCCTCAATTCCGAAGAAGAGCTTCGGGTTGTCCAGGATCGCTACATTAGACTTGAAGAAATCCAAAAGGATAACCCAAAAGCACAAACAAAGGAAACAACAGCTCCACAACGAACGGACTCGCTGGAACAAATTCCGGAGATACCTAAGAGGCAAAACGAAGCCGGGGGCATAACCAGCTCTCGGGACAAAAGATCAAAATACGGAGATGAAAAAGGCATAGGAAAAGGAAGAGAAGATTTTGTAGATAAAGTCTACACAACGTTCTCTCACATTCTAAGCAAGAAAGGAATGAAGCCGGGCTTTCCTTACCCTAACACTAGGGGAAAGCATCCGGATAAAACAAAGGATGCTAAGGAGTACTGTGAGTACCACCAGTACTATGGGCATACAACTGACACATGCTACCACTTGAGGAACACGATCCAGAGATTCATAGACGAAGGAAAGTTCATGGAGTATGTGCAGATACAACCTGCTGATACTGAGGTAGTCCCCAAGAAAAGGGTAGAGCTACCTTAGGATGGCAAATACATTAACATGATCACATTCTCAAACGGAGGCCAAGAGGAGCAACTCGAAGATATCCTCGAATTGGCTCGAAACTGAAGAAAGCTAGAAACCCACGAGGTATTCAAGCTAAGTGGACCACCAACTAGCACTTGGGAAGAATGGATGGATACGCCATTAACATTCTCAACAAGAGACGTCAACCAGGAAGTCGAGATGCATAACGACCCACTTGTGATCACCCTTCCAATCCATGGATGGAATGTTACGAAGGTCCTCATTGATGGGGGTAGCTCGTTAAATGTGTTGTTCTACGAACCTTACTTACATATGGGTTTAACATTTGAGCAAATGGATTCATCCACTTGCACAATATACGGTTTCAATGGAGCGGTCTCTAGACCAAAAGGAGAAATTGTCTTACAGGTGCGCACAGGACCGTTAGTAACCAATACAAGGTTCTGTGTTGTGGAGGCACCTTCGCCCTACAACGTCATTATGGGACGACTTTGGGTCCATCGTTTAAGAGGCACAGCCTCGACCTATCATCAGTACCTTCAATTCCCAACACGAAAGGAAAAGACGAAGGGAGAATGCCAACGAAGTAAAGAATGGAGACTTCATAGTCCCCGAAGCCCCCTCACTCAGGAAGCAAGCACCTCCGCCACTCCGGTAGCGGATATTGCTGCTAAATGACAATTACAGAAATGCACTCCTCTATAACCTCAGAAACCAACCTTTTCACCACTTGAGCCAACAAAGAAAATCAACATCAGAATGGAGAAGGAGCCAAAGATGATCACCATCGGAACTTTACTGGAAAAGGATGAGGAGATGCAATTGCAAAGGCTACTAAGTGACTATGCAGATATCTTCGCATGGTCAATGGAAGACATGCCAGGAATTGACCCGAATTTGGTATCCCACCATCTTCGGATCAAACCAGAAGTTGCACCATTCAAATAGCGTATCCGCAAAGTGGCAGATATCTACCAGGAAGCAGTAGAGAAGGAGTTGCAATAACTCCTAACAGCAAGATTCATACGAGAAGTCAAGTATCCCACGTGGATATCCAACATGGTGATTGTACCTAAGAAAAACGGAGGCGTACGCATCTGCATCGACTTTAGAAATCTCAACAAAGCATGCCCCAAGGATAGCTACCCGCTACCCAATATTGACCAACTGGTCAATGCGACCGAAGGTCACCAGAGGCTATCCTTCATGGATGGTTACTCCAGTTACAACCAAATCGCACTTACAGAAAAAGATCAGGAGCATACTGCGTTCTTTACCCCACGAGGCTTGTATTTCTATACAAGGATGTCTTTTGGACTAAAGAACGTCGTGGCAACATACCAGCGATTGGTAGACAAAATCTTTAAGCCATTAATAGGCAAGATACTAGAAGTCTACGTGGATGACATGCTTTTCAAAAGCAATGAGGCGACAAATCACCTATCATACCTAAGGGAGATATTCGAAGCCATGAGAAACTTTCACATGAAAGTCAATCCGGAGAAATGTACGTTCGGAGTAACCTCAGGAAATTTCCTAGGGTACTTTGTGACTAAGCGAGGAATAGAAGTAGACCCCGAAAGGGTCAGAGCAAATGGAGATGCCATCTCTAAAAACGCTGAAAGGAGTAAAAAAATTAAATGAAATCTTAGCCTCCATGGGAAGATTCATAGCAAGATCATCGGAAAAATGCAAATCATTTTTTGATACGTTAAGGAAAGGAAGCAGGTTCATGTGGACTACGGAATGCGAACAAGCTTTCCAAAAAATCAAGGAGTACCTAGCCTCGATGACTATGTGAGCCAGGTGAAATACTCACTCTCTACTTAGCAGCAACAAGCTACGATGTGAGCGCAATATTGGTACGAGATCAAGGGAAAGGAGAAAAACCCATCTATTACATCAGCAAGACACTCAGTTCAGCGGAGCATAACTATACCAAGGTGGAGCAACTAATATATTCCTTAGTAGTGGCAACACAAAAACTAAGGATATATTTTGACGCACATACCATCCGAGTCTTCACAAAGGCTCAGATAGATCAAATTCTCGACATCACGGAGAAAATTGGAAGGGTGGCAAAATGGAATTCCATGATCAAACAATTCCAAATAATCTTAGAAACTAGGAAGGCTGAGAAATCACAAATCTTAGCAGACTTTCTGGCAGACCTACCTCTCAGTGACGAAGCATAAATAGACAACATCACAGGAATGGAGGAAGACAAGCAATATCCGGAGGACCTGCTAGAGCCTCAGAATTCACGAAGGTGGGAAATATTCGTAGATGGCTCCTCCAATGGAAAAGGTGCAGGCATAGGGATTGTAATAACAACCCCTACATGAGACCGACTCATCTATGCATTCAAGTTAGAATTCAAACAATACACCAACAAAATCACAGAATACGAGGCGATCATACATGGTTTACGCTTGGCACGGGAGCTAGGCTTATCAGATGTTCGGTTGACTAGTGACTCTCAGTTGGTTATTAGACATATCGAACTCAAATACCAAACTTTGGACCCGGGGCTATCTTCGTACTTGAAGCTAGCCCAGGAACACGCGTCCAAAATCAGCAACATAGCATTTAGACATGTATGCCGAAAGGACAACAGACACGCAGACGCCTTAGCATTCATATCCTCTATGCTAAGGGACAGAAACACCACTGCCGTACAAATTGGAAGGATATACAAACCTTCGATCGAAGGACCTATCTCAGACACTGAGGAGGCTTTGGCCGTTCAAACTCGGGCCATGAGAGAAGCAGACAAGGGAAAAACAAGCGAAGATGCGAAAGAATCAGACGAAGAAGCAAAAGAGTCTGACGAAGATCAATCTATGCCAGATGGAAGCGACAGAAATGAAGTGAAAGATGATTGGAGAATTTTGATCCACTAGTACCTTGATAAAGGTATACTACCAATCAATGTTAATGGAGCTCGAAAACTTGAGTCAAAAGCGGCAATGTACAGCCTTCGTGATGGAATACTGTATAGGAGGTCATTTCTCAGACCCCTAATGCGGTGCCTCTCACAAACCGAAGGAAGGATAATACTCCATGATATACACAGTGGATATGCTGGCAACCATAGCGGAAGAAGGTCCTTGGCGGTTAAAGCCAAAATGCAAGGATACTATTGGCTAAGCATGGACGAAGATTCAAAGAACGTGGCTAAGCGATGTGAAAGATGCCAACACTTCGCCAAGAAAATCAAAATACCAGCAACGGAGCTTAACTCGGTTATCAGCCCTTGGCCATTTTTCAAATGGGGGGTTGATATCGTCGGACCTCTAATAAAGGAAACATCAAAAAGAAAATATCTTATCGTGGCTATGGATTACTTCACCAAGTGGGTGGAAGCAAAGCCTTTGGAAAGAATTAGAGACACAGATGTCTTCAAATTCTTGTTTGAGCAAATCATATGCAAGTTCGGAATACCATCCGCCATAGTATCAGACAATGGCAAATAGTTGCAAGGAAAAAACATTGATATGTTGTTTGACACCTTCAACATTCAGAAGAACAAGTCAACTCTAATATACCCTAAGAGCAATGGACAAGTGGAGGTAACCAACAAAACTATAGCAATGAACTTAAAAAATAAGCTAGGCGTATACAAAATGAGGTGGTGCGAACAGCTACACGACATCCTATGGGCCTATCGAACTACAAGAAGGTCAGCTACGGGGGAAACTCCATTCTTGTTGACCTACGGAGCCGAAGCAGTCACCCCAACGGAGGTTATACTTCCAACGAAAAAAACGGAGGCTTGGGAGAAAAATCTAACAACAGACTTAATGTTAGAAAAGCTGGATGACCTTGAGGAAAGAAGGGAGGTATCCCTGCAAAAGATAGTAAACTATCAACGAAGGCTAGCTCAGGAATACAACAAAAGGGTCATCCCTCAGAACTTTCTGGCTGAGGAATATGTATTACGTCAAATACAACCATATCAAAGAAAGAATGAGTGGGGAAAGCTAGCTCCAACATGGGACGGGCCCTACATCATACACGACATCGCCGGAAAAGGGTCTTACTACCTAAGAACCCTAAAAGGAGAAGTGCTACAACACCCTTGGAATGCGATGTACCTAAAAAAGTATTACCCGTAAGAGAATGGTGATTACTCAGGAGAAGAAAGGAACGGGCAATGACCCACCATGTTATATCCCTGACAAAAGGTATTATAGACCTTACTAATCAATTAAAGAAACTTTTTGCTAAAAAATTAGCTAATTATTGATACAATTGGGTTAGAATAGACACCCTCCACCAGGAGTGACGATGAGGCAAGGCAAGGCATAACTGCACATATGTCAATCTCTGATCCTCGGGGCGATGGCTCCTTTCATGAGGCATAAGAAAAAATAAGATATCCCATATAGAGATACCCTGTCGAAGTAAAGCAGTCTCCGCGCTGAATGCGTAGGGTTACAGGAAAATTATTTCCCACGTAGGGACCTTCGCCACCATGATACCTTCTGGCCAAAGGATATCCTGGTAGGACGTTGAATGTTCCACCAAAGGTTAAGCATACCTTAGCACCTTGTGATGACTTGAAAGTGCGACCAATTAGACATATTATGTCTAAAACAAAATATTCATGCAATAATAAAGGTGAAATAATAATTTTACCAAAACATGTCTAACATTTCTTAAAAGTTGCATGGCAGATAACAAAGGTTCAAATCACCACAAAGCATTGTTTCAAAGAAAAAAGACATCTCAGCTGAAGAAGACATCTCATTTGAGGACATAAACAACAAAGAGGAGTTCACTTAAACAAGGTTCGAGTCAATAGAATCAAGGATAAGGAAGATGGGGAAAGACAACTCCGTCAGCTTGGAGTTCAGCTTCAGCAAAGGTATTATTGATATAGTCAATATCCGAACGCTCGAACTGCACCTTCATCTGAGAGGACTGAACCTCCATATCCGAGGATGATTTCCGACGAAGCTCCATCATCTGAGCGCTAAGTTGGTCGTTGGCCTGTTGAAGTGCCTCAGCTTTAAACTTTGCAGCAGCATCAAACTGACGAGCTATCTCCAACGAAGATACTTGGCTCTCAAAATGGCTGACCTTAGCATTCACACCTACAAGCTACTCCTGGAGACCTGCGGACATACAGGGGATGAGTAAAGAACAAAGACAATGCTGGGCACAAAGAAGGCTACGGGAATAAGGAAACCCTAATTTACCTCCAGCATGGCTAAGGGAATCTCTAAACTATGCTGGGCTTCGGCAAGATCTTCCTCAGAAGCGTTAAGATCTTCTACCAGAGTATCACGTTCAGTCCGGAGATCTTCGACATCTATCCGGAGAGAAGTATTTTCAGAGGATAAGACCTGGTAAACATTCTCTAACTCTTCCAATCTCTTGACCATAGATGCACGGGACATGGAAGAGGCCATTGAAGAAACTTCACTAAGTTTGTTCTTAAGAGAACAAACCTCAGAGGATAATACATTATGCTCGGCAGTAACCTTGGCTAAGGAAGCACATGCATCTTCAAAATCTGCTTAATACTTTTTACGGATAATTTCTTGGGATGAGAGACGTTTCTCAACTAAGGAAATATCCTCCTTTTGCTTTAAAATAAGATCATCTTTCCACTTGAGGGTCTCGTCACATTCTTTACGGAGCAAAGCCATCTTCTTCACAAGGTCTGAGTTATGAACAAACTCAAGGGAGATTTGGGCCTCATTATGAACAGTCACATTCATCAACCTATCAGACTTATTCTGATAGTACCAAACATCGTAGGTCAACTTGGCTACTTGTTCCCGAAGTTTTATAAGCTCACCGGAGATACCAGATGGCAGGCGTAGGTTCTCTTAGGACTATACTACCAGATAAAAATGAAAACAAAGCTAAAGGAAAGGAGGAACGAACCTATGACTTTGGAGGATTCAGCAGCCTTGCGTCCCTCCTCAGAAACCTTCGCAACATTATTAGCTCCCTCAAGAGCCAATAAACAAGCTTCTAGGGACCTCTGAGTCTTCCTCATTTTGCTCTCTAACAAAGGTACCTTGGTGGCAGAAGCAGCATCACTGGAAGAAGGCTGTTGTGCGCTAACAAAGGCATAATCTTGACGAGAACGCTCCAACAGAGCACTCAAGTGAGTACACTTATCCCTATAAAACTTGAACAATGGTACACCCAACATCGATTTGTTTGCAAAGCTGCAAACAATGGAGCATAAGAACAAACGAAGGTTCGAAACAATGCACAAAACAATAAGGTAAGAACCACTTACTGAGGGAGAGACGGGGAAGGAAATTAGCATAGGTTTCCATCTCTTGAATGCTTCCCCGGCGGATTTCACTGAAGCTCTGACTAGAGCGAAGGCAGTCTGGGTCAAAAAATATATCTTTGGCCACTTGATACTGAGCAGTCAAAGTATCCAACCTCGAAGCAACCTCCAAAGAATCATCCAGCTGATGACGATCGACCTCTGCAGAAAAGAGACCCTTTGAATCCCACAGTATGGCTTCGAGGATGGCATCGTCAGAACTCTCAAGGCTCAGGTTCTCAGGTAACTTACCCTTCCCAAGATCCATAGAAACCCCACCAGTCGCTTAAGAACGAGCATGGGGCACAAGTACTGAATCTACACCACGACGAAGAGATTGCATGGTGGATGAACTAGGAACGGAAATAAATGCTTGACTAGAAGTACCACCTAAGTCCATATCACCAGCAGAAGGAAGATTACCCAGTATGGTCCAATCTTGTGACGAAGGTGGAGGTCCAACAACTATGCTAGCAGGGGCAGTAAAGACAGACTGAGCACTTCCCAAAGAAGTGGGTGTAGCATTGAATGAGAAGCTTCCGAGTGAAATCACAACCTTCTTCTTCGGCTGGGAGCCTGAGCTACTGACCCTCACTACTGGAGCAGCACCCTTCACAAATGGACCACTCGAGTGAAGCGAAGTAGCAGGAGAAGACGGAAGGCTCTTGGAAGATATCACCATGGCACTAGTGGTAGCCGAAACAATGGGCTGCAAATCACTAGGGGCAGAAAATGAGGGTACCCTCGGTAGCAAAGCAGGAGTGGCCACTTGAGTGCTAACTTGGCTCACCAACAAAGAGCCGCCATCAACTTGAAGGTTATCACCTTCCACAGAACCAGCACGAAGGGGACTAGGACTGTCCTTGGAGAAATATTCATCAATGTCATCTAAATGGGGGCTAAGGGCAGTATCCTCGATATCCTCCATGTCTTCGTCATCTGGTTCCTCCCTATCAACTTTAGGATCCTCATCGGATTCTTCAACATCGATTACAGCCTTCAACTTGCCTTTCTTCTTGGAAGACTGTAGAAGAACACATGCGCAAGCTAAGGATCAGAGGAAAACTACTAAGGAATCTACGAACACTAAGGTAGGGTTATAATCCTTACCTACGCAGGTGTTGGATTAGTTGCTTCAACCGAAGCCCTCCTTTTCCTTGTCCTGGTGGTTACAGAGTTACCAGCAGAGCCCGGAGCAGTCCCAGTAGAAGAAGTAGGGGCAGGCTACAAAGGAAGTATCAAAAATACTTAACAAAGGCCGCAAAACAAAGATGAAAAATAAAAAACGTCATCAACAAACGAAGCTCACCTCATGAGAAACAACAGGGTTGAAGACCCAAGGCTGATATCCATCATACTAAGCAGGAAGAGATGAAGCTGTACGGGGGACGTTGGGGTCTGTGGTGGTAAATCCGCGGGCCTATGGACCCACAACACGAAGAGGAGTACGCGCCCAGCGATCATCATGGTCCAGGAGAATGCAGTCATACTTCGACAAGAAAAGATTAGTAGAGTAAGGGATGACGGTCAGCCCAGTCTTGTCAATCTCCTCCAACAAACGAAGGCGATTGCCTTCCCTAATATGCTTAGCAGTAACATGGATACGGCGGGGACCAACACTTCAAGGAAGAAGATTGCTTTTCTGCATGGCATCAGCATAAGTAACATTGAAGTTCACAGGGGTATAATCCTCCTGCTTAGACCTCCCAGCAGCAAAGGGGTCATAAGACTTCAGAGTAGTCTTACCCTTGCTACGATACCAACATTCACGAAGGGCACGCCAATAATTGCCAGTGTATTGCATGACCCCTCGGACCTGAGTTTTGTTCACCGAGTCATCCCTGGTAGACAAAACATCATAGTAGAATGGATCCTTTCTACTACATAAAGGCAAAAACATACCTACGGCCAGTTGGCCAACACTAATCAACAAATTGTTCTCATCATAAGGAAAGTTCCGGATCAGGGATTCAGTGAGAACATCAGGGCCATCAACGAAAGAGATGTCAAACTTATGCAGGCGAAAAGACTTGGAGATCTCAGCCAAGGATAAATGAGCGTAGCTATCCTTGTCACGCAACTGCAACCTTTGGAGCTCAAAGTGAGGTGGAGGAGGAGGAAGGTTCTCAAAAAAAACTTCTTATACCTCAGCCTCCACAGCTATCTCAGGTCCCTCAGGTATCTCAGTATCCTCAGGGGGTGGAGAGGGCGTAGCATCAGGATGATCCATACGCGGAGGTGTCTCAGTGGACGACCTAGGCCTCGGATCCTTTCGTGCAGGATTCTTTGGAAGTCTCATAATTCTTAAAACACCAGCAGAATAACAGTCCTTAAACAATGGCGGACCAAAATTACAGTCGGTTCTAAAACATGATTGGGGCAAAAATAATAGTACTTTGGGCATGGGTTTAACAAAACCAACCAAAGGAAACAATTTCATCCTCCCAAGAAGCAAAACGTAGTATGATTGATCACCACATTCAAAAATTTGCAAGCGAAAAGCAATCACGATGCATTCATGGTAAAAATGAAAAATAGAAATAAACCCAAGTTCTCATACAACATGAAGAGGCAAAGGGGAATCGAAATTATCACATGCAAGATTAACAATGACTTCAACAACCAAAGAAAAGAAAAACAGAGCAAAGTATGGAGAATGTGAAGAGTTGCAGTAAATCCGAAGAGCAGCACATACTAACCTGTCGATGAAGAACGAGCAAGGGTTTTTGGAAGTCGGAGAGAAAGCCAGCAGTAAGAAGAAAAAGAGACGAAAAAATCTATGAGAAAGGGATAGAGAGCGACAGTTCGTGAAGAGAAGGGAAAAGTTAATGAAAGGGGAAGTTATTGCATGAAAGGACACATGGGGACCACCCAACCCGTACGTGCAAAAATGGCGGCGTTATGAAAGTTTTTTCTTCCAATCCTACCAAACGGTAGAATATGAAAGAAAATGGGAAAACTGTGAATATCAATATTTTGCGGAGCACGTGTCACAGTTTTAGTGGTCGCGTGCAGGATAACTGTGTATCCCTCACTACACACAGGAATCTGAGCAGCGGAAGATACCTTCGCAGATCTACTTTATCCCATCCCAAGGAAGGATACCTCGACGGCTAAGATGGAAAAAAGTAGAACCTAGCATAGAGAAAAGCAGCTGGCGAAGGGACATAGGTAGATGACATATCCAATCATCATTTAATGCGCAAATCTCTTATCTACACGCTTAACCAAAGAACGTGGAGAGATATGAGATGGCAGAGTCTGACTGGCGGAGGCTAGCGGTGAACGAAGGTACAATCTGTACTGAGGCTGGGTAGTTCCCGAAGGAACGTGGGTCAACTGAGGTGGCAGAATCCGACTGGAGAAAGCGCGCGGTGAACGAAGGTACCATTTGTACGGAAGGTATATCAGGGGTCGATGGACCCAAAGATAGTAAAGATATATCTGGAGCAGAAGGGGCTATAAATACCAAGCTTCACCAACAAACAAGGGCATTTAATACCCAGAAGAAGAAGATCTAGTCTTAAGCTTATACCTTTTTACTTTGGCTTGAGTTCTCTCTATTACTTTGGGAAGCATTTAAGATCTTTGTAACCACCTAAACTTAATACAAACAAATCACTCATTACCCCGTGGACATAGACAAAAGTAGAACCACGTAATCTCTTGTGTCTCATGATAACTTAGTAGAATTTACATTATATTTGTATTCTTCGTTATTATTGCGATCTCAAGTACCTTTTATTACTTAGTATTATCAGTTCAACAGAGACATAAATAGTACTTAGTATCTGATTTTCTGAGTTGTATACATTACGTAGACTATGGGAAAATTAGTAGTCACAAGTAATGAGAGGACTAGAGACCAGTATGGTACATCATCAAAGGCATTAATGAATCCAAATACTGAATTCATTAATGCTTAGAATGTTGCAGATACATTGGTTAATCTAAAAGGCATTATCTCAAACTCATAATGACCATGATGAGTTTTAAAAGTAATCTTATGAATATCTGGAGCATATAATCTGATTTGGTGATAACTAAATCTTAAATCTATCTTATTACACCATTTAACACCGTGAAGCTCATCAATCATAGGAATGGGGAATTTATCCTTGATTGTGATCTCATTGAGCTTTCTATAATCCACGTAGAACGCCAAGTATTAGAGAGGCAAATAGGTTGCGGCTATGTTGAATGATGTCAGAATCTAACATTTCCTTGACCAAGGTTTCAACAACTGATTTATGAATGAAATGACATTTATACGGTCTTTAGTTGACAGGTTGAACATTAGGTTTCAAAGAAATTTTGTGATCTAAAACCCGCTGAAGTGGCAAGCTTGTTGTCTCTGCAAAATTATCCTCAAATTCATTGAGTAAGCTTGTATGGGTTGTGGAATTTGGGTGGGTATAGGTTCAACGGATATGGAGAATAATTAGCCCAATAACTCATACGAGTTCTTCTTAAAAAAATTCTTCACTACTTTACCACTCATAATTTTTAGTGATGGTATAAAATTAATACCTTTGAGAGTAATGTTATACCCTTGTGACTGAAGGAGCATAATTTATGTAGCGCCCCCAAAGCTAGCATCTGACTAATCCAAGAGATTAACTAAATAAAGAGGCACTAAGGATCTAAATCTTATACTTAAGCATTCAATTAAGAAATCTGCTAAAACACTTAACCCAAAAACTAACCCCGCTCTGAAATATATATATACAAGAATTCCTCTCAAATGATACATTTACAATAGTCATTTGGTTTACAAATAGAATATACAACATAATAAACATAGCCGAAGTTAACCAACTAACGGACTCAACTCCTCGAAGCTTCCGTTGCGCAACTCTGATCTGTCTCTGAAACTGAAAATGGGAATGGGTGAGCACATCATCCCTAAAAGGGGTGCCCAGTAGAAATAACATTTTAACTTTCAAGTAATCATTGGAACGATTTGAAAACAATTCATGTTTTCCAAAACACTAAAACACAAGTTACACAACCAATTTCATAAGAGGTAAACAATCATGTATATGGAACTAACTCCTTCTTCAAACAATGTATATATTGAGTGTCGACCAATTCCTTACACACCCTATTAGTTTATATTAGTGTCGACCAATTCTTTACACACCTATTACGCATAAAAGCTCGAAAGTAAGTAGATATAAATGAAGGAGCAGTATCCTATATACCATAGATGGAAACTCTCATTTTCCAAACATACAAATGGAAATTCTTATTTCTCAAACAATTCATAAAGACAAACAAAGCATTACAATTCCTTTCCAAGCAATGGAAAGATTAAAAGAATCAACAGTACTTTTGGAATTTAAAATAAAACAGTGCATGGAATACACAATCAGACGAGGCATGAATTTATTAAACATAAACTTTTGTAAAAGAAAACAACAATAATCACAAAAGAGTTAAATGTAAATTCCCACCTCTTTTGATGACAAGCCACGCCTACCTCGAGATCCACGATCCACTGGTTCATCCTTTGAATCGATCGTTGTTAATATAGACTAACTATTAATCACACAAGAACTCTAAGAATCTAGCCAAAATGGCTCACACAAGAATCATACAAATCTAACTAATGGTTCTAAGCCCATTTATGATTCCACACCTTTTAATTATCTATCTTTAACATATCTAAGGTTTTATTAACTGAATTAGGTTGATTCTATAATCCATTCGAATGGTCTAATGAATATCTACAACTTTGTAGAAGGAACCAAATGCTAATTCGGACCACATGAGGTCCAAAGTATCGGACTAAGAACACGTGGCACTAAGCCCAAGTCCAACAAACCATCCCCTTAATCTAAGGCCTGGTCCATGTGGGTCAACTAACGGTCAAAGTCCAGGTCAAAGTCAAATCCACGGTCAAAGGGTTAACTCGGTCAAATCAGGTCAACTTGGTCAACACGGTTCAACTCAGTCAGATTAACTGAGTCAGAAACACAATATCAGTCAGACATCTAACTGAGCAAGGGAACACTGGCCTAAGCCATAACCACACCATTGCTACAACAACTCCAAAATATATCACCCTATTTTTCTCTAGCTAATTTTAGTTTTGCAAGTTACATCTATAAACTCTACAACAACAACAATACATTCATTTCAACAGAATCCTATAATTCAATATAAATTGTAATTTAAGCTTTACCTGCAATTGCAGTACTAAGCCATACTCTTCCTATATACACAATTCATCACTTGCAGCCACTTTGTAGACTACTTCAGCTGAACTCTAATCAATACAATCATTTCTATCAAACAACACTGCCAAAACCATATCCTACAGCTCAGCTACAATGTCAGAACTAAAACTGCCACAACATCGACATCAGTTCATCTCATTCTCCACCATGATCTCTTCATTATTCTCAAATACACTCTCACAGCATTGACACCAATCTCATACCCTGCAATTCACATTTACCCCATAAACTTTGCATTTCAACTCCCTTAATCACTCCATGATCTTGTACTTACCAAACCAACATCTCTTCAGCATAATCATCACTTCTAGTTCCTTATTGTAACTCAATCTTAATAACTCTACCCTCCACCATTCACTGATCTTCCATGTAGCTTCAACCACACTACCATTACAACTTCAAATGCACATCTTGGCTCATTCTCAAATTTCATAACCATCTCAAAATCTCAGACCTCACCAAACCCATACTTCCTGCAGCATCTCATTCATTCAGACCATCCATAACACCTACCGTTAACATACATGTAGACAACACCACTATCTCTAGCCATAATTCTTTACCTGAGATTCCCCTACTTCATCCAATCTCAATTCTCATTCAATAATAACTCACAAACCTAATAACAAACTTGAACTAATTAACAGAAGAACATTTACCTCAAATCTATGTTACCCTGGCAATTGAATTCAATTCCTTCTCCACTTGACTTGATTCAACAACTCATCTCGAAACTAACAACAACCTCTATACTTCATCACTAGCAATTCTCAACTAAAACCTAATTCAATTCCCAAACCTTCATTAAAACAGAATCAAACTCTAACTACCGATTCCAATCTATTCTTCAACTCAAACTCTAATTCAGGTAAAAACCACCTTCAATCGATCCTCTAAACCTTCAATATCATCTTCCCTGACTTTGCTTTACAAACCCTAATTACCTTCTTTTAATTCTTCCTGATTTTGAATCAACACTTGACTTAACACCACCATGATCATCAGATCGACCAACCCATCCTTAAATATCTTCTTAATCATCTCAAATCACCACTCCAAAGAATATCAGAAACCCTAATCTTCGATTTTACAACATCATCAGTTTTCTTCTTCTCCCGAGCTCAATTAATAACACCATCACTACCAGTAAACCACTCTTAAAGTTTTCCCCTAAGTTTCTCTTCAATAACACGGCCTCATAACCTCAGAACTCTCACATGAATTCACCAGAGGTGAAGAAGAAGAAGAAGAAGAAGAAGAAGAAGGAGGAAAGAAGAAAGAGAAATAAGCATGAAGAAAGAAGACTTATCTTCTCGATCGGGTGAAGATAAGACCAAAGAGAATTACTAGTACACCCACTCGGCCGGATAAGGGAAGCCACCCGGCTAAACTGCAAAAAGACATAGGAAAACGCAACCACATTCTCGTGGAAAATGCAAACTTGTTGCTGAAACTCAGCTGCCAAGCTAAGAAAACCAGGAGTTTAGCACATCCATTTTTAATTGCTTGCAAAACAAAGAGAACCAGAAGTTCTTTCCTTTCACTGAACCAGCATGTAGTGAGATTGGATTAATGCATATTGAAAATGGTCAGATGTTCTATTTATTTTTATGGTATTAAAGTTTCAGGTCTTATGTATACTGTGAAGAACTAATTTTTATGTGTTTGCGAGATCGGATTTAACATGTGAAAAACTAATTTTTATGTGTTTGCGAGATCGCTGATAGCATCTAATTAATCTTATAACTCTTGACATTTGTATTTCTATAGTTCCTTAATCTTACGTTTTTGAAGTGACTATTTTTTGTGGTAGGCTTGCAAATTGCAACATACCAATACACGGGAATCTGTTCTTATCTGGGTAAGAAGTCTGGAGGCAAAATTTAATCAGGTAGACTAAAACCTCTATATAAGAAGACTAGGTAGTTGAGATAGCCATCTTTTACGGTTAGTCAGGGATGCAGGTCAGTTAAAATTAACACTAAATAATTGTCGTGATAATAAAAGATATAGTAGGGAATCGGTAATATAATTATTATTTTAATTAGGAAATCGTTAATTGAAAAAAGAAATACGGTCAGATTAGAAAATCAGTACTTAAATTAGGTT
>JAJJMB010011896.1:357027-409570 GCA_023531105.1 Papaver atlanticum
AGAAGAGGGCATCCATAAACACTTACCTGCCCCGGGTCATAAGCCATCATTCACGAAGCAAATGAAAGAAATTGCAGTGCAATGGAAACTTCCCAGCTTATCAGCACGTTGTCTCAAGACCTCATAATGAAAAGGATGTTTCGGGTAATACAGTGATAAACACAGACCGCCTCTAACTGACCGACCGCAATCTTAATATCTTATCGATTGCAGTCGGTCAGTTAGAGGCCTTCTGGGTTGGAAAACTGCGTCAGTAGGATCATCTTCTTCCTTGCCAAACTCCACGTTGAATCTTTCAAGATGATACCTATCTTTGATTTTATCGATGGAATACTTCCGATAATCATCTGATTCCTTGAGCGCCCTGGGTTTAAAAAAAACTGCATTAGAATCGGGGGGAAGCGACATGTGCGATTCCAATCTAAAAAACATATTACACCAAGCAGCAAGGGAATATGGTACTAAATATTTCTAGGCCTTCATTCACCTTGATTATAAGATTATGGTTCATGGTTCAGGTCTTTAAGGTCTTCTAATTTTCTTTTCAAAATTAATTCTTCAACCTATTAAACCTGGGTATAGGGTTATCTCGTCCTTTGAAAAATGTTGCCTCCTCATCACAACTGCAAAAAGTAAAAAGCATACCACATTCAGATGGAAATGAGTGATTCTTCTTAACAAATAAAAGAGCAGTATATAAATCTTAGACATATCATTGTAATCCAATTTAGCTGTCCAGTATCCAAACGCAATCCAACTTAGATGCCTACACAATTTCCTGCATTAGCAATCCAAGCATTAATAAGACCCATTAAAGGAGAAGCGTAGTTTAAATTCAATCAAGAGAACATTCAGAAAACAAATATCTAACTGATTTCTGGGCCGTTTCACTGATTGAACATAATGGACTCTTGTTTCCTACTATACACAGAACCGCAACAAACTCACCTCAACTTTGATCGACTAATGTTGCCTGGTATACAAAATATATTTGCAAGAATGAATAAAAATAAAGACACACAGCAGTAGGAAAAGTAAAGAAGAATATGCTTGATTGAAGAAACAAGATCAAAAAATAACTAGATATTCAGCAAGTAAAATTCTAGGATAAAAATTAAGCTAACCCCAATATGCTATTTCTTTCCTCTACAGCAGACACCACTAATAAACTGAAAGCTACTTCCTCAGTCTAAGTTATATAGGTCAAGAATCAGTTTTTTGTTGTCCGTCTATATAGGCATGGTTCAAGTTCCTAGATCACTCTTTCAAGTTATGCCCCTAATTATGATAGTCTTCTTACACAAAATAATTTAATATTTCGTTTTCATCAAAAAGAAAAGAGTAAAACAAGAAAGAAGGTGGATATATATATTTATAAAACCGTACAAGTTCCAACCTTACCTATTCCCTATGATTTGACTTACTTTTGATGATATCCATAAAATATTAATAAGGGCCAAGAATAATGGTCAAGCCTTTTCCATGTTCATTTGACTTCCAAAAATTTCCAAATCTCCCACAATATCACCTCTTGGGGAGAGGTTGTTTATTTATTGATCATCCATTTATTGAGCATTCATTTATCCTCTTTACCCAATCTTCTTTTTTTGGAAGTGACTAAATACAACCCTCACTTGTGGATCATCCATTTATTGAGCATTCATTTAGAACCCACAATTGGGAGATACCTCTACAAAATGGGGGATACTCATGGTTATATGGGACTAGATTTTGGTTAAGGGGATATTTTTTCTAATGATGAAAAGTCAGTGTTGCCCTTTACCCTAAAAAAATCTAAAGACGACTACTGCTCGTTTCAATCTTCATCATCTCTAATAGCGGCCATCTTCTTGCACACTTCTGGAGGTTCCTTATATCTGTATTATATCTCATTCTAAGTAAAAAAAGAAAAAAATCCGTGTTCAATCTCTTCCCCTCTCTCTGAAGAAATCTTGGTCACCATCATCACACAAGTATATATGTATATATTCGGTCAACAAATCATGCCCTGGTTGTTGTCAAATCAATGAGGATTACTAATTAAAGTCTGCTCAAACTTATCAATAATATGAGGGAACAAACAGTACAACTGCGACTAATTATAGTGATGAACAAGCAGCAATTGCTAGCAATACTAATCAACCCTCGTCACCATCATCATCAGATGTATAACTACGAAAAATCTTAATGAGTTCTTTGATTTGAAACAAAGAAATATCGAGTCTTCATATATTTTATACTCGGATAATCTTGATTATGAATTTGATTTTATTTGGGTGTTTTTATTTTGATTTCATGGGTTTAAGTATAACAGTCGGCATGGGTTTCTATATGAATACAATACCGACGTACATTGTCGGCATTGTTTTGTGGACGAATCCAGTGCCGAAAGTCTTAATCGGTATAATTTTGTTGGTTAAATGCAATGCCGACTGAAGTTAGTTTTTTTTTTGCTTAATAATAATTGTATTGATTTTCAAAAATGAGTTTACAAAAGTTGTTTAAAAATAACAACAAAGCTCTGAAATAGAAGCAAACAGGCAAGCTTCCTTACAATTTTCAACTAAACCTATAATATGTAATATCAGGATTTTCCATGTGTAACATAAAGAAGGTCTACATAAGAAAATTATCTTTTCACCTCTAGGTAAGAGAGCTCCCATCTTTGCAAGACCATCAGCAGAGAAGTTAACTTCCCTGTAACTATGAATGAATTGGCAGCTAATAAGTTTATCAACTATTTTGTTCCACCTTGTCTGCACATACCAAGGAACTTTTCTGGCTGAAAAAGAGTTTATAACTGCCTGGGAATCAGATCTAATGCATATCTTCAAGAAACCTTTGCTAATATCCCATTCACATGCATTTATGATTGCATAAACCTATGCCATGAAGTTTGTTGCAATACCCCTTCCACCTGCAACAGCAATTAAAACAGTGCCATTTGAATCTCTCCCTACAAACCCATATCCTGCCTCTCCAGGGTTGTTTCTTGCTGCTCTATCACAACATAATAAAATTTGATCACCATCGGGAAAATAAAATCAAATTTCATGTATTTTGATATGCTTCACTCTCCTGCATTTCATTCCGAAGGTTTTCAGAATTTGTAAGTCCTCCACTGTATTCCATATACAACCATTCATTCTAACTTCATATTCCTTAGTACACTGCATTATCCTCTGCTTCAAGGCTTCTGCATTTGGTTGTATATTATCAAAAACTGCTCTGTTTCTAAGGAAGCATAACTCTTTCATAGTTATGAAAGCAGCAGTCCTCCAGACTTCTTTTACTGCTAGGCTTTTGGATTCTGTTAAATTGAAAACCTCATCAACTGATATAGGATTAAAGAAAGAAAATATACCACCCAACCATTGCCAAATCTTCTCACTGAAATTACAATACCACAGAATATGTTCTGTATTTTCCTACGATTGCTTGCAAAAAGAACATCTAGATGCTAACTTGAAACCCTTTTTCCTCATGTTGTCATCTGTATTCCATACACCTCTTAGTATCTTCCACAAATTACTTGAAACACTTGGATGAAAAGTTTTTTTCCAAATTTTTTTTGTCCAATGCATTTCAGAAAATTTTTTCCTTATACAATCAACAGCAGATGCAACTGTGAAATCACCTGTTTTGACCATACCCATATTTTCCTGTCTTTCTTACCATCCACTACTGGTAACTCATTAGTATCTACCAAATGTGCCATTTCAGCAGGAATAACCCATTCATTGTTTCTTAATAATTGTTGCACCTTAAGCTCAGGATTCTGTAGCATGAAAGAATTTCCAGGGAAGAGAGTTTTTAGTGGCTCACTTGTTATCCAAATATCATTCCACACTGAGATGCTTTCACCATCTCCAACTAACCATCTTGAATTATTTAAAACATCATCCAGCACCCATTTCATTCCAGGCCATATGGAAGACTTCTTATTGTAATTTATCCACAAACCATTTTTATCTTTAAATTTAGCCTGAAAAAACTTTGACCATTCATCATCTCCATTCTGCATTTTCCAAGCGAATTTCATAAGGAGTGATTTGTTAATATCTTTTAAGCTTCTTAGTCCCAGTCCTCCTTCTGAAAATGGAGCATTAACCTCTTCCCATTTGATTGTTAAAAGTTTATTCTTTGATGGATCTCCAAACCAAAGGAAATTTCTAAGCATTTTGTCACATTCAAGAAGAACTTTTCTAGGCCATTTATATACAAACATGGTGTATATTGTCATGTTGCATAAAACATGTTTCACCAAAATGATCCTTTCTTGAAAAGATAACATCTTTCCCATCCATCCATGCATCTTTCTCTGTAGTTGATCCACACAACCCCACACATGACTTGATTTTATTCTTCCAGGTACAAGATTGACACCTAGATATTTATCTGGGAAATATGATACTGACATACCACACATACTGGCAATCTGCATCATTCTGCTTTCAGAAGTACCCCCTACAAAACATTTTCTCTTCTCCAAACTTACAATCTGTCCATATGAAATTTGATAATCTTTCAAAAGATTCAATAACTTCTCAATATTCCTTTTATCACCATTACAGAACAAAAAGATGTCATCAGCAAAGAATATATGAGTTGGTTGAATACCATTTCTGTTTACCATGGGAAGTAATTTTTTATCTACAACTAAGAAAGATATTCTTCTACTTAAAATTTCCTGGGCAATCACAAATAAAATAGGTGATAAGGGGTCACCTTGCTTCAAGCCTCTGCCAATAGAGAAGAATCCTACATGACCTCCATTTACCATCACATATATCCTCGTGGATTGAAATAACACAGTAAGCCAGTGAATGAATTGAGATGAGAATCCAAAAGTAAGCATATCTTGAAATAAGAAGTCCCAACTAATGGAATCATATGCTTGTGTTATATCCAATTTCAGACCAACATTTCCTCCCCTTCTAGTTGTATGCATTTCATTTATTAATTCAGATGCTAACACTATTTGATGTTGTATATTTCTTCCTTTGATAAAAGAATCTTGCTGAGGGGAAACTACTGTATCAACCACATCACCCATTCTAGAAGTAATTATTTTGATTATTACTTTAAAACATAATTACTTAATCCAATGGGCCTAAATTGATTGGCTTTCTTGGCACCTTGAACTTTTGGAATTAGAGTAAGAAAGTTTGCATTCATGCCTTTAGGAATAAATCTTTTGCTCCAACAGTATTGAATTGCTGCAATGAATTCCTTGCCAATTATATGCCATGTACTTCTATAAAACCAACTAGAGAAGCCATCTGGACCAGGAACACTATCTGGATCCATCTCAAATACTGCTTTTTTAATTTCCTCATTACTTAGAATAGCACTAAGCATCAGGTTGTCTTCATCAGTTATGACTTTAGGAATGTTTGCAAAAATACTCTTAGCAAATGTTATATCCTGTTTTTTGAACTTATTTTCAAAATAATCCACCAAATTTCTTGATATATCTAGTTGAGTAGATACAATACTCCCATCTGAGCTTTCTAATTCTGTGATTGCATTATGAGCCTGTCTTATCTTTATAGAAGTATGAAAAAAAATTGAATTTGAAGCACCCTCCTTCAACCACTGAACTCTAGCTTTTTGTTGAGCTATTTTCTTACTTCTTTGTACTAGGATTTCCTGTTTGCCTCTAGCAGTAACAATTTTGTCCATTAAACCAATATTATCTGGTAACCTATCAGAGATTAGAGCTGCTTGTTCTACTTCTTTTTCTGCATTCTGCAACTGAATTCTCACATCACCAAAAATATTCCAATCCAATCTTTTATGACTTGCTTCAAGTGCTTAAGTTTATTCAAAAAAATGAATGCAGGATTTCCAATTACCTCAACTTCCCAAGTTTCTTTTATTAACTTCAAAAAATCAGGATGACTGAGCCATACCTTTAATGCTCTGAAAGGAACATTTGCAGGCTTTGGCATGACTGCATTTGCTCCTAAAAGAGTACTATGACCTGAAGTCCCTCTTGCACCCACTTTATAGCTCCAACCAGGATACTTGTCTAGCCATTTTGCATTGAAAACTGCTCTATCCAGATTACATACAATTCTCTTAGAGCCTACTCTGTTATTACACCAAGAGAATTCAATTCCATATTTTGGTGCTTGCATTAAACCACAAAAGTGAAGGCAATTGTTAAACTCATTCATGGAAATTGTTAAAGGACTTCGTCCCCCATTTTTCTCCTTAGCACACATTATTGTATTAAAATCACCAATGGCCATCCATGGTTTATCAAAAGAACTTAAAAACTCCAATTCCTCCCAAAGCTCTCTTCTATCAATAGTTAAGCATGCAACATGAATACCTGTTACTAGAGATCCTCCAACATCCATAGTGATAGCTTAAGCAGAAATAGATACTACTGAAGGAGGTGTAATACTTGAGCTTCAAAACATCCAAATATTACCTTTCTTATTTGAAGTTGAGTTATGAATTAATTTGTAATGCATATTAGATAAATTTAATCTTTTGCAAAAATATGAAGTTGCTCTTACCTTTGGTTCAGCAATAAAAACTAAAGAAGGATAAAATGAATAGACCAAACTTTTGAGTTTATCTTTGGCTTTAGGTCTCCTCAAGCCTATGATATTCCAATAAATTACTCTCATTTAGATGAATGTGGTTAAGAAGCACCACTTCTCAGTGTCCCAAATTTACTGCCAATAGTATTCAAATTTGCAGCTTGCTTCCTTGTAATGACTTTACCCACATTATTCTTCTGTTTTACAGTATTCTTCTCAACTGGCTTTGCAATTTGATTACCATAAGGTATCACTTTAACCACAAAATTTATTAAAGGAGAACTAGTAACATCCTGGATTACGTGATCAACTGATAAAGTAGGAAATTCACTAAAGGATTCTAAAATATTCTCATTCATACCTTGAAGTGCTTGATATTTACCAGAATTAACATTTTTCTCTTGTTGCTTTGAGCATTCTGCCTCATTTCTCACCTGAGGACTGATTAAAGTTATAACATTTTCCACCTCTTGGACAACCTATAAGTCATCTGGAATTTGTTGAGATGATTTAAGTTTTGCTGCCATTTCCTCCTTTGTGAAACAAATATCAAATCCTTTATTCTTTTGTTTTTTTTCCACTCTCTTCCAAACTTTTGTTGCTTCTTTAGGCAAAACTGGAGCTCCTTGATTTTGTTCTTGCCTTTTAGCTCTACATACATAAGTATAATGACCAATCACAGAACAATGATTACAAAATTTTGGAAGATTTGTGAATTGAACTTCTTGCTCAAAACTCCCATACTTAGTATCAACTTGCACCTTACTAGGAATACTTTTTGTTAAATCAATCTCAATTAGAACTCTAGCATAGTATTCAGCTTCTCTTTTGAGAGTTGTATCATCTACCTTAACTGGTTTACCAATTGATCTCCCAATATGCATCAGAATACTCTCCTTCCAATACTCTATACTTAATCCAGGAAACTGGGTCCAAACAAAAGCTGTGTTCAATTTTTGACAAGCAGGATTAAAATTAGGTTCCCATGCTCTAAGTTTTAAAGTTTGAGCTTCAACTGGCCAATACCCCTAAAAAATATAGTGTTTATTATCAGCATTATCTAATTTGATTATGAAAAAACCCTTACCAAGTGGAATACATTGAACTGTACCTTTCAATTTCCATTGTTTTGTTAGAATCGGCACTACAACATCAAATTTAAGCTTAACAAGATCCAACCTACCAATTAAGCTAAATCTCCATTCATCCAAGTTTTCATCAATCAAATCTTCTGGTATGACACAAACTGGATTGTTGAAAACCCGCTCCTGATTGTTGACTAAATTGTTTTGCATCGATTTTTTTTCTTCCAAAGTTGTTGAAGTTGACCTAGAAACAAATGGTGTTTCTGATCGATTTTCCATGTTTTTAATGAATTAAAGATGATAAAACTGTAAGAAGTAACCACCAATCATAAGATCTGAACAAAAAACCACCTGAAATTAAATGAATTATCCACTGAAAATGAAAATCGATGAAGAATTTAATGACCGATTCGAGCGCCCGAGTTAAAACCAATTCTCAGAGCCCAATGAAGTTTTATCAAAATTTGTGTGATTATGTTGAGCGTTTTGACTGAAGTTAGTTGTTTAAAGTTTACTCTTAACATATTTTGGGATACTCAAAGATAATTTAGTTATTATGATTTTTTTTGGATAAGGGGTTATTCAAATTA
Organism: Papaver atlanticum; assembly: GCA_023531105.1. Classification (NCBI taxonomy): domain Eukaryota; kingdom Viridiplantae; phylum Streptophyta; class Magnoliopsida; order Ranunculales; family Papaveraceae; genus Papaver; species Papaver atlanticum. Next base: position 365,260 of record JAJJMB010011896.1, read on the forward strand.
CTTTGTAATTTTTTTTTTTTTTTTTTGAGTATCCCCCAATTTGTGGTGGTATCCCCCAATTGTGGGTTCTACATTTATCCTCTTTACCCAATCTTTTTTTTTGGACGTGACTAAATACAACCCTCACTTGGGTTAGATACAATCCATATTAAACTTTTAAAATTTTGATTTATTGTACTTTAAAAACAACTAAATACAACCCAAGTCAAGTCAAATCCCAAAGATAATCCAAGAATAATTATCCTAAAATAACTAATCGTTTCTGATTAATTGTAAGATCCTATTTAGGGTTTTTCCATCTTGTTTAAGGGAAGAGGGGGAGAGGGAGACGAGGCAGCTGATGGGGGGAACAGTTCCCTAGATGAATTTATATGGTTTTTGGCATTGATTAAAGATGTTTTTTTTTCTTCCCTAAGCATCAATTATATATCGACATGGTAATCATTTCCATTATAAACAACGCTTGGTAACCTGCAAGCGAATGAATCGTATTCATGCTTTCACAACATTTATGATCACATTATAGGCAACAAATATTTTGAATACTTGGTTTATGATCACGTTACCATCTTTAATAAATCCTTGAAAGGAGGTTCTCACGAATCTTGAAAAGACGAGGGTACCCAAATATACCTCAATCTAAAACTTTTCCACCTACAAGTCCTTTCTCCGAAAGTCATTGTCTATGGACTGAGTCGAGACAATACAACTAATCAGTTCACACTTCGTGTGATCGTCTAGGGATACGAGATCGAGACAATACGACAACAAGATAACTTGCGTGATGGACTATGGATACAAGATCGAGATAATACAACAACGAAGTATGTTTACTTGATAATAGGTTCGGACTTAACCAAACACAATGGGATTACTATCAAGTAAATAGGAATTAACGTTTGTTTATTTTACTTCTAATTATAATAAAACAATTATAATGCGGAAATAGAAAAGTAAAAGACACAGCAAGATTTTGTTAACGAGGAACCCGCAAATGCAGAAAAACCCCGGGACCTAGTCCAGAATTGAATACTCTCAGGATTAATCCGCTATACAAAATTAAACCAACTTCGTATAGTTGAGACCAAGCAACTAAACCTATAGTTCACCTAGTTCCGTCTGTATCCTTGCGCCTCCAACTAGCAATAAGTCACGCACTTGGAACAATTCCTTTGGTTCGTATTCCAAACAGTAAAGGAACAACAAATTTGTTCGGTAACAACTCTTTTCAACCAAGTGATATGAGTTCGATAAAAGGCTGTTCCGTTTTTCCCAATAAACTCCTTTGTCAGGTCCTTAGATCTATCCAATAACAACTACCAAAGTAATTGTCAAGATTTTGCAATCAATACTTTTAATCACAAAGAATTGTATTGATGCCGATCTACTCAACTAATCAATCCAATCTATAACAAAGATAAACCGATTATAGTTGGATCCATTTCCAGCCTAAAAAAGTATTTTGCACACCAAAGATTATGAACCCAAATCAGAAATCTTCTTCGTCTTCAAATCTTCTTAGATCTTTAATAAACACCTGCACACAATCAACTTGAATCTCTTGTGATCAATCACACACAGAACGGAGTCTGTTAACAATGGATTATCACAAGACTTCTTTAGATCTACAAACAGTCTAAAGATCCCCGTCGAAACTTCGATCTAGTTTGAGTGAATCTTATTTCAGAAGAGAAGATTCTCAAGCATAAACAAACTAGGTGCAATCAAAGTTCAACAACCGTTAGTCAATCAAATCAATCGAAAACTAATAATAAACCGCAATTATCTAGTTTCCCACCAACGGTACTAATAGAGCTTCTCAATCCCAAAGAAGTCTTTAAACCGAGCGGCCGTAAGAGATTTTGCCTAATTAGGTTACTTTCCTCTCCGAATAGGCGGCTCCACCAGTAACAACACAACTAGGTAGTTTTGCTGGCTCTGAGGATTAGTTTGCTCGAAATGCAAACTTCAGTATTTATAGACCAAGGAAGTTTGGACACCAAGGAATTTCCAAAACCGAAAATATTCTCAAGATATGCAATACCAATTTTGTCCAAATATTGACCGAAATCTCAGTAGAAAATCTATAATTAGTAAATGCACATTACCAATTTTTATTTTATAAAGATATGCATTTTAATTGCTGGAAATTAAAAGCATATAAAACTAAAAACCTTAATTAAAAGATTCTCAATTTATTTCGATCCGGGATTCTCCTTTAGCTATTAAGGAATATCTTTGAACAATAAAAGGTAAGAATTACTGCACGTGTTCAAAGCATGTCGACATCTTTACTTTGTAATTCATTTTTCATACTTACAATCTTGGAACCGATCTACCACACTTCCAAACAAGTTTAGAATTGGTTCATCTGACTTCCAAGAACTATGTGATTGATTATCCTATCAAATCACAAATCATGGGTTTCACGGTTCTACTAAAACAAGTTTCGGTTCTACCTCCTTGTGAGTACTGTGCATAGTCATGCTAGTTACCAAAACTTGGTTGACTAGGTACTAGGATCGGTTCCCCACATACTTATGGTAACTACTTGTATTCGGCTGCACATGTTCATAGGATCGGTTCCCCAATATCTAAAAACTTGTTGCACATGTTCATAGGATCGGTTCCCCCAATATCTAAAAACGTGTTGCACCTCTTACAAGGATCGATTCCCCTTTTGTGATCGGTTGCACCTCTTACTAGGATCGGTTCCCCAATGTTTAGAGTTGGTCATAACAATTACAAAAAATCAATCATACCATCTTGAGTGATTAATTAAGATCGGTTTCACTAATAAAAGTCATACCAATACATAAGTCAGGCCTTGTGAATGGTTTTACCAAGATACATAAACAAGTTTATGAGCGGTTATACTAAACACACATATTGGTACCAATAAGCCTAGCGATTTCCCTTTCGATTCATAAAACGAGTTTATGAATTGTACTTCCTTTAAACGAATGTAAAACATTGTTTCCTAGGATGAAATCTTCACTCATACCCATACATAATCACAATAGCATTCATACGATTATGTCGATGTCTTATATACGAAGTTCAAAAGATAGACGTTATACTTCGTATTGTATTCCTTAATACTATGTCTAACTAGAGTATAATCATTCACAGCTTCACAGTTTTGTTTTCAATATGCATGACTTGAAAGATACGTTAGGGAATGAAATAGTTCAAGTCAAATATTACTAACCTCAAGTGGAAGGATGATGTCGTCATTGTAATACTTCAAGTCTTCACGTAATACTTGTAATGTCTCATTTCCTAATACTTTCAAGCTAACCTATACGAAGTTGACTCTAGTATATAATCAAGTGACTCTTTAAATGAGTTTTGATTCACTAAAATATGACAACCAAACTTGACATACCGACGCTTGGTGGGTTCAACCGAGCTATGCTCTAACAAATCTTTTCCCTTACACAGATGAATCTATCTTGAGTAAGCTTCACACTTCTGTTTGAATTCCATTGGATAATGATCCATCTTCAATATTATAAATATAACTTGATTAAGAAATTAGGATAACTTGTGTAAAAAAGGGATCAACAGAATGAGTTTTAACTTGTGGAATTGATAACTGTTTGGAATTTTCGAACAAGCTTGATCGATTTTCTCTTGAAGTACGAAAAATCATAAAAGGGAAATGATGCATTGGTGTCGCAGTGTAAACGCAACTTGTTCTCTCAACTGTCGTACATCATCATTTTGTAGCTCCGTGGACTTTTGTCAAGCAACAGCTCTGGAAGAGACACATCTTGATTGGTACATGCATTTTAGAGTGACGTAAACCACTTATGTGAATGGATGTTTCAAAAAATAAAATAATACTCCTCGTTGGCAGTGAATATAAATCTTTATCATAGAGATTATGTAATTATAAACCTCATACTTTATGGGTAGTTTTTTTAAATCTTCAATAAACACCTGCACACCACAACTTGAATCTCTTGTGATCAATCACACACAGAACGGAGTTTATTAACAATGGATTATCACAAGACGTCTTAGATCTACAAACAGTTCTAAAGATCACGTTGACACTTCGATCTAGTTTGAGTGAATCTTATATCAGAAGAGAAGATTCTCAAGAATAAACAAACTAGGTGCAATCAAAGTTTAACAACCATTAGTCAATCAAATCAATCGAAAACCAAAATAAACTGTAATTATCTAGTTTCCCACCAACGGTACTCGTAGAGATTCTTGATCCCACAAAAGTCTTTAAACGAGCGGTCGTAAGAGATTTTGCCTAATTAGGGTACTTTCCTCTCCGAATAGACGGCTCCACCAGTAACAACCTAACAAGGTAGTTTTGCTGGCTCTTAGGATAGTTTGCTCGAAATGAAAACTTGGGTATTTATAGACCAAGGAAGTTTGGACACCAAGGAATTTCCAAAACCGAATATTATCAAGATATGCAATATATTTCCAAATTCGGTTTTCATAATTCCTAGAAATGCTCTGTCCAAAATTAACCGAAATCCTACTAGAAAATCTCCAATTAGTAAATGCACATTACCAATTTTTATTTTCCAGAGATATGCATTTTAATTGTTGGTAATTAAAAGCATTTAAATTAACAACCTTAATTAAAAGATTCTCAACTTATTTCGGTCCGGGATCTCCTTGAGTTATTAAGGAATATCTTTGAACATTAAAAGATAAGAGTTACTGAACATGTTCAAAGTATGTCGACATATTATTTCTTTGTAAATCCTTTTTCATATTTACAATCTTGAAACCGATTATACCACACTTCCAAACAAGTTTAGAACTGGTTCATCTGATTTCCAAGAACTATGTGATTGATCAAATCAACACACTAATCATGGGTTTACGGTTCTACCAAACACAAGGATCAGTTCTACCTTAATATGGTTACTGGTACCGGTTACATTAGTTACCAAATCGGTTACATCAATTACCAGGACCGGTTACCATATTCTCAAGGTATTACTTGTGATCGGTCACACCAGTTACCAGGATCGGTTACACCAATTACCAGGAACGGTTACACCAATTACAAGGATCGATTACATTCTTTTGTGATCGGTCACACTAATTATTAGGTTCGGTTACACCAATTACTAGGATCGGTCACACCAATTACAAATATCGATCATACCATCTTAGGTGATTACTTAGGATCGGTTACACTAATAAAAGTCATACCAATACATAAGTCAGGCATTGTGACTAGTTTTACCAAGATACATAACAAGTTATGATCGGTTCTACTAACTCACACATATTGGTAATCCAAAGATATGCAATGAATAACAATACCAATAAGCCTAGCGATTTCCCTTTCGATTCATAAAACAAGTTCATGAATGTACTTCCTTTAAACGAATGTAAACATTGTTTCCTAGGAAAAAATCTTCACCCATACCCATACACATAATCATAATAGCATTCATACGATTATGTCGATGTCTTATATACGAAGTTCAAAAGATAAGCATTATACTTCGTATTGTAATTCCTTAACACTATGTCTACTAGAGTATAATAATTCACATCTTCACAGTTATGTTTTCAATATAGCACGACTTGAAAGATACGTTGGGAATGAAACAGTTCAAGTCAAAATATTACTAACCTCAAGAGGAAGGATGATGTCGTCGATGTAGCTTGTTACTTCTTTACATTCTTTAAGTCTTCGAGTAATATTTGTATATCTCATTATCCTAATCTTTCTAGCCTAACCATACGAAGTTTTCTCTAGTACATAATCAAGCGACTCTTTAATTGAGTTTTGATTAACTAAAATATGACAACAAAACTTGACATACCATCGCTTGGTGGGTTCAACTGAGCTATGCTTTAACACGGCCTGTCAGGGATTTCGAGAATTCCTTCAGACGGACGACATGGTTGTGTTCGTGTTCGCCTAGTGCTTCCAGGAATCGAGAGACATGTTCACGAGCCTTTCCCGTTCCGTTGTACAGTGTGAACGTTGGAGAGGTATAGCCCTTCGGGAGAGGAATTCTTTGCGTAGCAGCAGGATATGAAGGTTGATGACGGTGAACATATGGTGTTTTGTATTTTCCTCGATCCTCCATAAAGCGTTCCAGGTCTTCACGGGTGATGAATCCTGCAGGTTCCTTCGTTGGTGGGTTATCTGCAGCCTTGTGGACTTTATCATCATCTACTACATGGATTGGAGTGAATTCTGGATCAACAGTCGAAGATGTTTCTTTGGCCTTTCCCTTCTCTTGAGTTTTATCTGATATCTTGTCAGTGAGAGTTTTAAGATAATTCCACAGCTCTTTCTGTGTTGTAGCCATGTCAATCTGGTTTTTGGAAAGAGTCTCTTGCACCTTCATGGGATCATCTATGGTAGGTGGATCTTCTCTGATTTCTTCGGGAGACCGGTCGTAGAGAGGATTGTCTTCAATGTTGGTTTGAGGAGGAGTAATATCGACAGAACCGGTTTTGGAAGCGGGAGTGGTTTCTTGATTACCATCATTGTTGCTAGTGCTAGCGTTGTTTGTGTTAGAATTTGTAACTGAACTTGACCTAAGATCAACCATTTTGTGAAAGTTTGAGATTACAACCGAGAGATTAATCTCCCACTATGGTCGCCAATCTGTTGATGGGGAAAAACGATTCGCTGGCTTTTCAGGGAATGGAGAGACGACCGTGTGATGGAGGCTCCTCAACCGAGCGAACTGCCTAACCTCAAAAAGATGCACTGCACGGGAGTGCTTTGAGTTCGAGAGATCAATCTGTAGGACTCTGGCCTAAACCAAGACAATGGCCGTTCCAGAGTCAATTCGGTCATAAAGAGGGAAGAGGGTTGATCTGTAGGAGGGAAGCTGAGAAGTGTGTGAGATCAATGGTGATCAATTGAATGTGTTGTGAGTTTCTGCAAATGATGAACTGATGGGTTCGAATAAGTTCTGGTCGATTGATTGAATTCCTGAGAGTGATTGCTCGAAAAATTATGTTGTTTCAATCGTGGATTCAGAGACTTATCTATATTGCTATAATAGTAGACACATGGATCTCCAGTAAGTGTGACAGTTGCTCGAGTGAAAGAGTGGGAAAATGGGAAATCGTGGTTTAACCAGTTCCAGGTCGTGCGGAGACTTGGTTGATTGTCCACCCACTACTTTGCTAACTCCCTCAACTGCTCGCACGACTTACTCACATTTCTCATCGTGGATGAACACACGTGCTGTAGGCCGCCAGACCAAAACCATAATTGATATCCCCCATGTGACATGATTGATATCTCACGAACGTGGAGTATGCAAAGCAGACATGTGTTTAATTAGTCAGTTGTTGACTTGATTAGACGATGGGTCTAAGTATTTTTTAGTCGAGCATGATTGCTGAATGCTCTAGGATTCATGAATTGAACATGTCTGCTGGGACGTATAGTTATCGAATGAATGATATGAATGATGTTGATATTGCTCGTATGAGAAAATATTGTCCAATGAATTGTTGAATATTGATAGTTGAATCAGTGTTCGAGCATCGGTAAATTACTGAATATCGATAGTTGGATCAATATTCCAGCAATTGAGCAAGTATTTCTCATTCGATAAATTACTGAATATTGATAGTTGGATCAATATTCGAACAATTGAACAAGTATTGCTCATTCAATAAATTACTGAATATTGATAGTTTGATCAATATTCGAACAACTGAGCTATTGCTCATTCGATAATTTACTAAATATTGATAGTTTGATCAATATTCGAACAATTGAGCAAGTATTGCTCATTCGATAAATTACTGAATATTGATAGCTGGATCAATATTCGAACAATTGATGAATTATTGGTAGCATGACCAAATAAAATATTAATTAAAATATTTGTAGCTGGACTGAATATTATATAATTAATACATATGTTGTTTGCTGGATCAACATAAAAAAATTTAGTGTTTGAACTTGCTCAAAATTATGATTTGCAAAGCATTCATTCGAAACCCTAATTTTGATCAATTGCTGGTCAATTGATGATTTACTCAAAAATGGGTCATTGAGTGAAGGAAGGACTAACCACATGGGATTATGGTCAACCATGTAGTGCCCAAGTGCTCGAGTGAGCATGCACCAAAGTCCTTTGTTGACCAGTTGGTGAAAGAACGATCAAATGTTGGTTTAATCATTTATTAGAATAGTGCTCGTGTGAGCGTTAGGTAATAAAACCTAGTTATGGAGAGATGAGGGACCGACCAAGAGGGCATGGAACCGGCCCTTGGTGGCCGTGGGACCATTTGACGGTCATTCGAGCAAGCCCCAAGTTGGTTGGAAAGAGTTTTGACCCAATATGAGCAATTGATATCAAATTAGGTCAAAATTATGAAGATGTATGGGACCGGATCATTGTAATCCTTAGGGACGGTCTTGGTCGGTCAATGAAGCATTCCCGTGTCACCATATTGTCCGTGTCTAAGTCGTGAGAGTTTTGGTATTTTCTGGTGAGCGTTTGAGCAATATTTTGGATTTTCTGAAGAGTTTGATCTTGACTGAAACTCTCAATTTTGCTCGAATAAGCGAGCAGAGCTTCGCTCGTGCGATCGATATTTTGAGAATATTAAAATAATAATGTTTTAATATTTCACGTGAGTAGCCTAGTCGGTCAAGTGACCATTTGACTTTTTGGCTTTTCCAGGGTATGAGCAATATTTGAGAAAATATTAAAAAACTAGGGTTTTCGCTCAAACGATGGAGTTCCATGAGATGATGGAAATAATAATATGAGAAAATAAGGGATTGTGAGGTGTGGGTCCGGTCACTTCTAGGGCATGTCCGGCCGGCTAGGTGGCCCGGTCGCGTGACACCTTTCCTTATTTTGTTCGATGAAAGTATGGAAAACTAAGAGTTTCGCTCAAACGAGGGAGTTTCGATCAAATGAGGGAGTTTGCTCAAATGAAGGAGTCTCTGTGAGATGAGGGAAATAAATTAAATTAAAATAAAATAATGGAGAGGGGGACCAGCCACGGCGGCATGGACGGCCGGCCGATGGGCCCGGTCCCACGCCTCTTGCTTATTTTATTTAATATTATTTTCCTCCATAAGTTGTTCGTTTGTCCACGTTTTCGATCGTTCATTCATGCGTTCGGGTGCTCGTTTGTGTATTATTATCAAGTACACTTGCACCATTTTCTCGGGACTTACTCGACGGTGGCTCAGACGCCCGGACAGTGGATATTTATCACTAATTCATGGAATTCAGTCGGGAAGAATCCACAAAACGGAGTAATAAAATCGATTAATTATCTATTACTAATTCATGGAATTCAGTCGGGAATAAATCATGAAATGGAGTAATGAGATAAAAATGTTTATCTATAACTAATCCATGGAATCAGCCGGGGATCAGCCATGAAACGGAGTAATGAGATAAAATAGATTATTTTCTAGGAATTAAATTGGCGAATGACACTAGAATTAATCTATTGCAGAATCGAGATATGAGATAATTGAAGCATCATACTCGTTCTGAAGGGTGTGTATAGTCAGGGAACAACGAGCGTGTGACGTCCTGCAGGCGTTAAGCTCTCTAACAAACAATTATGCCTAAAGAACCGCCCGATTCTATACACGGTCTCTCTACATAGTCATGGAATAATGAGCGCGTGACGTCCTGAAGGCGTTAATCCCTCTAACAAAAAATTATGTCTAGAGAACCGCCCAATCATTATTCTATGTAGAGGTGGGTCTCTCTATGTAATCAGGGAACAACGAGCAACGTGACGTCCTGAAGGCGTTAAGCTCTCTAACAAACAATTATGTCTAGAGAACCGCCCAATCATTTGATTCTACATAGAGGTCATGATGAAATGTGCAGCATCGAACGCTCAGCTGGGAGGCCTTTCGAGAAACATATTCATCATCGATATGATAGGAATGTTCGCTCGGTCAGAGATCGTGAAATAGTTCACGGATCATAAAATATGAATCGTCACATGCGTTCCTAAAGCAGGGTCAGAAACATGCAGTATCATGATTTTACGATTTTATCCCTTGTTGAAAATCCACCATCAACAGGATGCCTCTCTCCAACATCACCAGCAAATCGGCAAGAACCGCACAGAACCATTCCCAGATTCTTATAAGGCGAAGACTCAGGAAACTAGGGTTACTGAGTCAGCTAACCCGCCACCGTTCTCAACTCGCCACAAGCCAGCCATCTCAGCCGCAAGAAAAATGCAATAAAGACTGTGCCCAAGCAAAATCCCCTGAAAAATCCTCTGCAGCATTATGGAATGTCGGGAAAATATCTGATCAGCAAGGTCCACATAATGACACGTCATCCCTTTCCATCTCAGAGACCAAGCGGACTTTCTGCACATGTGGAGGACCATCAGCACTAAAGTTATAACCAAGCTAAGAAAAATCCCACTCTGATGAAACCCATACAATTGATTCCAGTTCAACGGGTCAACACCAGGATCCGAAACCAGATATTCCAGCACAACCCAAAACAAAACCGGGTATCAATAGAATGTTGGCTTTTTTCACAAATGATTATACTAAAGTGCTGTTGAATATGTGTAGATTGTGAAATTTGGATAAGGGGAAAAAGTGTCATTTCAACCCTATAGACATAATTCAACTCTCACGGGAGAGATTGAGCCCTTGGCCCTCAAGGCATCCTTAGCCATGATTTCTAATATACGTCCCCGCGAGACACTCCTGGTCGTGATGCCGTGATTCCTAGCGCACATCCTCAACGAGATGCTGCTGGTCACGTAGGTTCTTTAGAGCGTAGAAAGTCCCCAGCAGACTTATGAACCAGAACATCCACAATTCCAGCATGTCTTCGCGAGACGCAGCTGATTGTGATGCCATGATTCCTAGTATACATCCTCAACGAGATGTTGCTGGTCATGTAGGCTTTGTAGATGCGTAAATACGTCCCCGAAGGACTTATGACCCAGAGCGGAGATATACATATCTCCTGTAAGCACGACTCACCCTATTTGAGATCAAGGACTGATTCCTAGTACATCATCGCGAGATACACTGGTCATGTCTACTCTAGGATCTGACTCGACTTACTGAGGTTTTCGGATAACTCCTAGGACATCCCTGTGATATACGCTGGTTATTTTACCTCTGAGCCCTTTCGACAGACTTCTAGAACATCCTTTCGAGATACACTGGTATTGTTGGCTCATCATATGGACATACAGTCGATTCCTAGCACATCTCTGCAAGATACGCTGGTCAAAGAAAAGTGATCCAAAGTCCCACAGAGGCATTACTCAGGCGTACAAAGCCTTTTCTCTCTCTCCAGGACGAGTCCCAGCTGACCACAGAGAGAATCAAATCCGTTAAGAAAATCTTAAGAGAGATTTTGACCCTTCTGCAAAATCTCTCTACAAAATCACGGAGATATTTTGAGCCGTCATCAAAATCTCGGAGAGATTCAAAGCTCTCTGCAAAATCACGAAGAGATTTTGATCCTTCTGCAAAATCTCGGAGTAATTCAAATCTCTCCGCGAAATAACGGAGAGATTTTGATCCGTCTACAAAATCTCAGAGAGATTCAAATCTCTCTGCAAAATCACGGAGAGATTTTGAGCCGTCCGCAAAATCTCAGAGAGATTCAAATCTCTCTCTAAAATCACGGAGAGATTTTGTTCTGTCTGCAAAATCTCGGAAAGATTCAAATCTTTCCTCAAAATCTTGGACAGATTTACATGATAGGCATACGCCTTACCTAGTGCTCAAGCCTATTTCCCAGCCTCTCAAATACACTCACGGCTAGTAAATTGAGCGTGAACTATACATTGCTATCCAAAAACGTGGATAAGCTATCTTGAGCTCCGCATGCTCAACAAAGGGACCCACAAACAATAATACGGTCTTCACATGACATATGTGACCATCCATGGAGAGAGGGAGATCATCCTCAGCTCCTCTCACACTCTGCACACGATTCTTGAGGAATTTCATGCCTTTTCACGTGACTCATCCTAGTCATTCTCATAAATCAGAGAATATATCTCTATCTTGGCCAACTCGGCTAAAGAGAACTCAACACATCATCACAAAGGATGACTCAGCTTCACACAAATGCGGGGATATCAATTAGGGTTTTGGTATGGCGGTCTAGGCACATGTGAGGAATAACCGGCTTATTTATCACCGCAGAAGAGGGTAAAGGCGGTGGAATAATGAGATAAACTCAACCTAGTTTATCCCTATTCTTGAAGAGACGGGAGAATTGCTCCGCACGGCACGGAAAACAATCCTTATCTTCACCGACCTGAGATTAGAGAATTCATCTATAAATAGGTCCTCTATTTTTCCAAGCTATGATCATCTTTCTCATAACCTCTTAGAGCAATTCTTCTTCAAACCCTAGAATTCTCTGATCTCTCTCTTCATCTGCTTTCCTCCCTAAAACCAGCCCTAAATCTCTTCCCTGTGACTAAAGAAGCCTTTGAACGGCCACTGTGCGTGGTTTAGGAAAAGACTGTTCGTGCTCAATCTCCCGAAACTCACTTTCAAAACCCTAGAATCCTATCTCTATCCTCTCACCGATTTTAGGTAACTACATTTTGGCGACCATAGTGGGAAGTTGTTCACTCAGTTACAGATCTCAATCATGGCCTCTTAGGAAGGAAGACGATGCCACCAATCCAAACATAAAAAACGTTCCATTGATTCAGTTTTTGTAAATCCATTACAGGTTTATCCGAGAGAGTTATCCCTACCAGAACTTTCTCTCTCTTTCGAGTTTGACCTTAGTGAATAGGTTAGTGCGTCCCAAATCACATGGATCTCTTCCTGCATAACAAAACGCCCTAGTAACCTAATTTCATAAAATCTACTGCTAATCCTTGAAAACGTTGGATACGGACCAAGGATAACTCCCGGAGACTCAACAGAATCTTGCAAAATCTCAGATTGACATCCAAACTTATCTAAAAACGTCTTTAGAGTTACCAATAGGGATAGATCCTACAAATCTAGATCGAGTACACGTTTCCTAAAGAAGGAGTAGTAAAACTGCGGAGAATAGCACTAACAGGATCTTTCCTGCAATCGACCTCACCGGAGAAGATAAAGCTCATTACGAACGCGACAGAGCAGAGGAGCAACTATCCAGCCGATCTTATCACTCTTAAGGACCTGAAGGACATAATGACTCTCTAAACTTGGAGATTCTGATGAATATTTTCTTCAAAATTCGTGTAGGTCAAGGGCCCTCAACCTGATCACAGGGGACTCGGGAAGTTTACTTCACTTTACCATTTTTCTTATAACTCTTTCATTCCGTATCAGATTGACCTAGTTCTTTTTTTGTCGGATTTGTCTTTTCGTCGTTTACAAGATAAACTTAGCGACAACTTGGAAAGGTTCCAAAAAATTCGTGATCTAGACAAAAGCTTTGCAGAGCCACATAAGGTCATAAATTGCCATCCGAGATGCATCTTGTCGTTTTCGTGTTTCAGAGGATCATGACCATAACGCGACTAAGTATAAGATGAGACTAGCTTACAAGATATTTCTAGGCTAAATCTCATAATTATCTGAAGATTCAAAGCCGCCGGTCGATATGCTATCTAGACACCCGTCCCATCAGAAAGAAAAGGAGTCCTAGCGATTGTACTACTAAGTCTCGATGAGCCTCCATCTCGGCTACACCAACGATTATCCAATATAATTTTCGATGGGACCTCAGTTCACCCAAGAAGGAGAAGGAGAATATCTTCGCACCTGAACCTACTAAGGGAAAAGAAATCTGGAGTGCCAACAATTCAGATAAAACTCCGTTACTCGACATACAGCTACAACCAGCTACTGTCACTGAAGTAAAACAAGAGAAGGATCCGAGACCATAGCTTCAATATACACGTTACTCATTCAGGCGCATAATAGCAGTTCCCTCGGTCAAAGTCTCTTCTATCGAGAAAATCCAATTGACATGTTATTCCATGAGTCAGGCTCAGACGCAGTGAGTGAAGGACAAGATATGACGATCACATACAATTTCCTCATGTAAAAAAATGACTCCTCCACGTGAAGAATTACCTAGCAGATTCCCAGAGAACTCTTCCATAAATAAAACAAACAAAAATCGACTGCGCAGTTGGACCTGAATGTATCTATTACCCTAATCTTACCAGAAGGTATATACTACTCTCAAGTTCGGTTGAGCATCCTCCCAAAAGAAGAATAAATATCAACGGATAATTTTACTACAGAAGTTCACATGAATCTCTGTCAAGATACTTTGTAGAGGTGGAACAAGAACTTCATCTTGTCCACAAAAACACATACGGCGGTATTTTGACATGACTCTCCACAGACGTCTCCATCCCACAGATTATCGCTTGCCCGCCTTGAAGACTCAATCTCGTACAAGGGTCTTACTTTATATTCCAAGCATCCCGAGTCAATGTGAATCCCTAGTCTTATATCAAACTGGGGACTAGCGAAGAATCGTGCGTCACACACCTACATGGCCAACAGGAGGTGGCCCAGACATCCAGTTTTCATATAACAGATTTAGCAACGATCAGCACAAGAGTCTAAAAAGAACATTCAACTCCTCAAACCCACATCATGACAAGTTATGACTTAGGAACTAGGAGACTAGAGATTGGCCTTCAAAATCGTGAACCGGAACTTATCTGTGACTCGATATATCAAAGTCTCCTCTCTTTTCATCCTCGTTGAATCTGTCACAGTTAGCATGTTCTCTGTAATCAGACGACTATGTTCCGGATCCTGACTAAAGATATGAAAATTCAAATCTGAATATTTTCATCTGTTTTAGGGTTTTATACGCATGCACCGGGACTAGGGTTTGCAATGGGTTTAAAGAGGAGTCTACAGTTTCCAATCTACTCAGACACGCCTCATACTTTAGCCACATAACTCGATGAACTAGGAAAATGGGTAGATAATTCGACAACACACCCTTGATGTGAAATACCCGTTTATGTCTCTCCTACCAGCATGATGTTTCAAAATACGATCAAAGAGATATCATCAAAAAATTTGAAGGAATTGCTGCTGAATCTCTGGATTCCCAAGTTCAACTTTACATGTGCTTACTACTGACTAAAGAAGGTTGAAATCTATATTTGTCATTACTATATGAAAGTTGAGTCTTGATCGGTTGTCAGCCGACGCAAAAATAATTTAAGTTCTTTCACTTCATAATTATAAATAACAGTATAGTTATAAGAACAGATTCGTTCCACAAGGAGATATGGGTTGTTATTCGTAATTGAAAACTTAAGTAACCTGGGGGGATTTTTGATTTAGGTCTAAAACAATTAAACTAATAATAATAGCAAAGAATGAATAAAGAGAATCAATAAGTTGAGAATACTGGTTAAGGGTTCATCATCAATCATAATACATGCACTTCGACTAATAACTGGTGTTGTCACTCAATCATTCATTATCAAGAGTCCTAAAGTACCCCATCGAGAGCATACTCCATTAAATTCCTTAAATCATCACATACCATAACGATGAATATGTGACTACTACTCAGTGAACAACCTAATACAATGTGCTATTAGGTTTAATCCTCCAAGATCCTTAAGTTCTATGAATTAGACTAATCCATGCAATAGAAATACTACGAGTAAACTATTTAACATAGGTCAAGCATCTACTTGCAATCACACAAAGGTTTTGAATACAATTGGTAATTACAATATGCTACTTATGACAAGGTTAATCAACAATTACGTATTTCAAATCCCTAGTCTAGCTATAGAAATGCATTCATGGTTATTTAGTAGCGCTCCTATACAAACAATCATACAATCATACGCGATAATAAATCGTAGAGCAAGACAATAATAATTTGATTGAGATAACAAAACCTATATATTAATTTAGTAGCATGTTTATGATATCCGACTACATCCTTAACTAATATGAAGTGTTTAGCTACTCATGGATTTCTCAAAACCCATGAAAAATATAAAAGAGAATAGGTAAAGCAAACCCTAGAATCGTGATTGTGAATCACAACTCCAAGCCCTAACTCCTATTCTTCCCTTCCCAAAAGTATGATAAAAGATAATCCAGTAAACCTCTCTTATGTAGGTTTCCAAACTGTAGAAGACCCGTGCCTCCAATCCCTTTCGTAAGTGGTTGCCAATGTGCTAAAGTTGCACCAAACTAGCTGAAAACAAGTCACGCATAAGTCTGGCTGTGAATAAAATGGCTAACACAACTAATGGGCTTTGCACTAGGTTAGCAGAGTCCAGCCCGTTCAGACTTGGGCTTGCCAAATCAATTGTCAGTTCCATGGAACTGACAGTACATCCTTCACTTCAGTTTCACGGACACTATCCCGTCATAGAGAAATAAAAGTCCCTGACTTTGCATTCTTTCCCGGTCAGTTCCACGTATACCAGGCCCTCCGTGAAAGTTTTATTCTTCTGGATTTTGAAACTCTCTAAATAAACCACGGACACAAACTCCTCCGTGAGTTTTGAGAACATCTGAGTTTTGCAAACTCAGCCCATATATCCTCCACTTCCAACAGTCTTCTTACATCATCACCATTCAACCACTGATCATCCAGCAATCTCTTTGTGCTTGAGCTCAACTCCACAGAATCCATCACAGACGCAAGTGCCATTCCTACCACAACATCAGCACAAGTTCACAGCATCCATTCCATCTCAATCATTGCCAGCAGCGAACCACAGCCCCACTGCATATTCTCGCTGCTTCCTCTCGAGCTCCATTAATGGCAGCAAACCATTGATACAACAACGACCCCATTCTTCGTTTTCTTTTCGAGCTCAGCTGATTTCTTCTCCGTCATCAGTTTCTCGTTCAATCCATCCATGGCAGCAGAAAACAACTCCATTCTTTCGATCATCAGTTCCATGCATGCCATCACCATGACAGCAAATTCCATCTCTATTCTCGATGGAAACACCAAACTCCATCTCTTCCTACCATTATATGCTGTCCACGATCTGTTCTCGATCCCCTGAGCTTCTTTGGTGATAACAGCAAGCTAAAAACCATCATCGTGAAAATTGGATAATAAGAAAGCTCCCTGTTGTTTGCATGAAGAAGGCAATGAAGATGGTGGCGCCCCGTAATAAAATGCTGGTGCTTTTAGCAAATCTCATATAACTGTCAGTCCCAGAAGACTGACAGTTCAGTTTTCCGCATCATCCTTCTTTAACTGTCGGTTCTGTGAAACTGACAAGCTTGACTTCTTATTTTATATCATAGCTCCATTCTTTCGCCGTTGCCGTTGCCTTCGTCTTTTCGTCCTCTTTAAGGTGATGCAAAGAAATCTCGGGTTTGAACGAGTTCAACTTCCTTTTGGTTTAGATAGCCTCAAACACCTAAGAAACTCAAAAACAAACAAAATCAAAGCATAATGATATAAAAACTATCAAGAAAGCAAAGCATTTGAGTACCTAACTAGTGCAAATATTGCACCTATCAAATTTCCCCACACTTGCTTTTTGCTAGTCCTCGAGCAAACTACAAAAATAAACTAAGGTACAACAACTCATTGTCGTCGAAGTCACGGTTGCACTTAGCATGTGCAACAGGCCTTTAAACCCCTAGGTGTCCCTAGTGGACGAGTTATAGTCTCGTGATGGCTTACAAGAGGTATACCCACAAAACCTACTCCAACTTCAAAGCGTTCCAGCTTCCCAAGCATCCAAAGAGCTATGATGACATAGAGTTTCTGCATGCTAGTAATAAGAAGTTAAAAATACCAAAGAACATATACTCATTCTTAAATGTTGAGTGAGAAATAACCACACCATAATGAGAGAACGCGTGTTTGAGAGCGATCAATAAGCATTTCTCCTCGACTTCTGCCTCACTTAAAAAGATTTTATGATAATTGCACTCAATAAGACGGCTTTTTTATGGGTCTGACATGTGTGCAGGTAGGAATGAAGAGAGAAATCCTACACACGTTGAATGGTGGGAAGGAAACCTTCCGAATTATTTCTGGAGACCCCACAAGATCGTGGGAAATAAAAGACTTTTCTGATGATCTCTAAGAAAGGAAATCAACCACTACAACAAGGATGAGAGTATTTACCACCTTCACATCCGATCTGCAGTGACGAAATCACCACTCTCACAGCATCAAATAGAAACATAGTCTTCAGCTCGTCTTCTTCATCTTCTTGGTCTTCGTCTTCGGTCTTCAACTGTTGATGATAAACTCATGAACTTCGTAGAACTTCGACAATTTTTAACTCTTTCTCTTCAATTCCTTGTTGCTTGAAACTTCTTCATAGATTTTTCTTCTTCCCCATGGCTTTATTAAATGAATACAAAAAGAAATACAAACCAAAATAATACAAAGAATTTCTCTTGTCTCTTTTTTTTTTTCAATTTTTTTTTCTTCATTTTTTCATCATATATATATATATATATATATATATATTATTTTTTTGACAAGAGAAATAATTATAAACTAAATAAAATAAACAATGAAATTGTTATGGCCATGGGATAAGTATTTTACCGCTTGATTCTTCACAACTTGTATTGTCTTCGTATCATAAACTTAAATATAATTCTCATCTTTTGATTTTCTTCACTCTTGTAAATAAGTATTCAACTTGAATATAGAATTCCGCTCCTTATGTGTAAGTCTTCAACATGTATATAAAAATCTGCTCATTGAATGTTGCTTTACTTGGATATGAAATTTTCTCTTCCCTGTACTGTTGCTTGTAAACCTCAAACGTCTTCAACTTTACTTTGTAGATTTTGATGTCGCTCCGCTTGTTGATGATGATGGTGTGTTTCTATGGACCTGTAGTTGGCGAGAGAGAGAGAATGGTGCTAACTGCAAATCAAACTACAAGAAAGTGGTTTTCATCTATACACGTCACCCTCATGATTGACAAAATTATCACTCAAGAGATCAAAGAGTAGTGCTTCTATCTGTGGGAGGTTGGGTAGCTCACCATTCTACCCGAAATTAACGTACGGTGACACACACTCAAAACAAAGCTCTTTAGTCAACTACAAAAAAAAATTTGGTCTGGTGCCTCTGTTGATTTGGAAATAGGTAGTCTCCACTAATGATTGATCATCAACTCTAAAAATGCATTTCTACCTGCTCCTCATTTGCATCACCGGCATTATTAAATCCATTATTTAACACTCTAACAAGCAAGAAATCTGAACGTAGTTCCCTAACACTTCCAAGTTCAGTTATGTCGGTCAGAATTCTCTATGTAAACATAACTAGAAGTATGCTAGTGACTCTAAAATCTCTACAAGTTGGAGGTTTTATGCAAAAATATGCAAAATCTTGAAAAATCTAGGAAAAAATCTAAAAACTCTATATGCAAAATACTCCCCCACACTTAAACTTCACATTGTCCTCAATGTGCAAAACTGAAAATTCTGAATTCTGACGTAGCAGCATATAAAACACGAAAACTCTACAAATTGGTAAGGAATTTGGGAAAACACCATTTCACAAAAGTTGTTCGCATACGTCTTTTCTACAAAGTGTCAAAAGGTAACAGTGTTTATATAAACGGTCTAACAGTTATGGTCTCTGGACTGAACTACGTGCAGTCTGAATTTTTCTGACGAAAAGGGATTCGTCAAAATTTTCTTCAAAATAGATTACGGACTCTACGAAATTAAATATGGGGATGCAAATATCATATGAAAATAATAAAAAAGGAAAATAAAAAGGATTAAGATACAAAACTTATGGGTTGCCTCCCATTAGCGCTTGGTTTAACGTCTTTGCCCCGACTTGGCATTCGCCTTACTACTCCTCCAGAGGGAGTGCATCAACAAGGTTGATCTATTCCACAACTTCAGATGTGAACGACTCATAATATGGTTTCAACCGATGTCCATTCACCTTTAGCTCCTTTCCCGTTTCTAAACTTCGAATGTCTACTGCACCATGAGGAAAAACGTGAAGCACAATAAAAGGACCTATCCAACGAGAATGTAATTTACCAGGAAATAAAGTAAGACGAGAATTAAATAGCAAAAGTGTTTTCTATAAATAATCTTATCATGGAAAATCTTTGTTTTCTCCATGTAAATAGGTGAACTTTCATACGCGTCATTACGAATCTCTTCCAGTTCACTTAGTTGAAGTTTTCGTTGATTACCAGCCCCAACCATCTCCATGTTGCATTGTTGAATAACCCAAAAAGCCTTATGCTCGATTTCAACAGGAAGATGACAAGGTTTACCGTACACAAGTCTATAAGGAGACATCCCAATAAGAGTCTTGTATGCAGTCCTATACGCCCATAAAGCGTCATCGAGTCGTAAACTCCAATCCTTTCGTGTAGGATTTACTGTTTTCTCCAAAATAGACTTCACTTCTCGATTATAGACTTTTGCTTTCCCATTTGTTTGTGGATGATATGCTGTAGCAATCTTGTGAGATATGTTGTACTTTTTCAACAATCCTTGAAAGGAATTGTTTCGAAAGTGTGATCCTCCATCACTGACTATGGCTCTTGGAGCTCCAAACCTTGCAAAAATATACTCTTTAACAAAATCTGTAACCACTTTAGAATCATTAGTAGGGGTGGCCTTAGCTTCCACCCATTTTGGGACATAATAGACAGCTAAAAGGATATAATATTTACCAAAATAATTAACAAAAGGCCCCATAAAATCAATTCCCCAAACATCAAATATTTCAACAAAGAGTATGGGAGTTTGTGGTATTTGATTTCGAGCACCTAGATTGCCCGTTCTATGATATCGATCACAAGTAGTGCAAAATATATATGCATCTTTAAATAAAGTTGCCCAAAAGAATCCACTCTCAAGTACCTTGTGTGCGGTTCTTTTAGACCCAAAGTGTCCTCCACAAGCATATGAATGGCAAAAAGACAAGATAGAATTGAATTCAGATTCGGGTACGCACCTTCGTATAACTTGGTCTGAACAATGTTTCCATAGGTATGGATCATCCCATATGTATTGATAAGCTAATCTCTTAAGTTTGTCCCTCTCAGCATGAGAAAAATTCTTTGGGATTTGTTTAGACACTAAATAATTCACAATATCAGCGTACCATGGTTCTGAAACTGCAATTGAGAAAAGTTGCTCATATGGGAAGCTTTCACTCAATGGGATAACTTCTTCGTCTACAGTAAGACGACTCAAGTGATCTGCAACAGTGTTCTCGATGCCTTTCTTGTCTTTAATTTCGAGATCAAACTCTTGTAAGAGTAATATCCATCGAATGAGCCTTGGTTTCGCCTCCTTTTTTGCAAGTAAGTACCTAAGTGCTGCATGATCGGAAAACACAACAACTTTTGTACCAATTAAATAAGAACGAAATTTTTCCAATGCAAAAACGATTGCCAATAACTCTTTTTCTGTGGTCGTGTAATTTTGTTGAGCATCATTCAACGTTCTGGAAGCATAATAAATGGCATGGGGTAGCTTCCCAGTACGCTGTCGTAATACTGCACCGACCGAATAATCACTAGCATCACACATTAGCACGAATGGCTTACTCCAATCTGGTGGTTTCATAATAGGGGTTGTTATCAAAAGTTCTTTCAAACGATTGAATTCCACCAAACACTTCTCATCGAAGTAAAAAACCACATCTTTTTGCAAAAGGTTGCATAATGGTGCTGCAACCTTGGAAAAATCCTTGATAAACCTGCGATAAAATCCTGCGTGACCAAGAAAAGAACGAATTTCCCTCACCGTAGTGGGAGGAGTTAGAGCACGAATAAGATCAATCTTAGATTATCAACTTCTAATCCTTTAGAAGATATAATATGGCCTAAAACAATGCCATGAGTTACCATAAAATGGCACTTCTCCCAATTTAGCACAAGATTCGTCTCAACACATCGTTTAAGAATTAATGTAAGGTTATCCAAGCACAAGTACAATGAATCACCGTATACACTGAAATCATCCATAAAAACTTCAATAATGTTTTCGACATATTTAGAAAAGATACTTACAATACACCTTTGGAAGGTAGCGGGTGCATTACAAAAACCAAAAGGCATCCTTCTATATGCAAATGTTCCGAACGGACACGTAAAAGTAGTTTTCCCTTGATCCTCAGGTGCTATAGCAATCTGTTTGTAACCTGAATAACCATCAAGAAAACAGTAGCAAGAGTGTCCAGACAAACGTTCCAACATTTGATCCATAAGAGGTAAAGGAAAATGATCTTTTTTAGTGGTTGCATTCAGTTTTCTGTAATCTATACAAACCCTCCAACCGGTTTGCACACGAGTTGGGATAAGTTCGTTATTATCATTTTGCACCACTGTGACGCCCGACTTCTTTGGTACCACTTGTACCGGGCTCACCCATTTACTATCAGAAATGGGGAAGATAACTCCCACGTCTAATAACTTTAGTATCTCTTTCTTTATGACTTCCATCATTGGAGGATTCAAGCGGCGTTGTGCCTCCCTTGTAGGCTTTGCTTCATCCTCAAGCCGTATTTTATGCATGCACGTCGATGGGCTTATTATCTTGATATCAGCGATTGTCTATCCTATAGCAATTTTGTACTCCCTGAAAATTCGAAGAAGTCTTTGTTCCTGCAATTCAGTTAGTGCATTCAAAACTATTACTGGCAACTCTTCATTATCACCCAAATACATGTATTTTAGGTGATCAGGAAGAGGCTTTTGTTCTAGTTTCGGGGCCTGCAAAATAGATGGCAATAATTTTTTATCAGAGCAGGGCAAAGAGATAAAATAAATATTTGAGTTTTGTGGTACTTCTTGTAAAGAATTGATAAAGCCTAAGACTTCCTTGATTTCGTCTCCACACTCAAATCTACCATCAATGGGTGTCGTTAACGCGTTTTCAAGCACATCCTCCCCATTCATATTGAATAACTGTTGATCCAAGTTATCAATCACATCAACAGAGAAGCAAGAATGGACATCATTAGGCCATCAAATTCCATAGTCAACGAACCATCATGCACATCAATTTTAGTTCTAGCTGTGCTCATAAATGGTCGACCAAGAAGCAAAGGTATAGATGTGTCATTTGATCCGTCTGTCATCTCCAACACACTGAAATCCGATGGAAAAATTAGTTGGTTCACCTGCACAAGTACATCTTCAATAATACCTCTAGGGTATATATTGGAATGGTCAGCTAACTATAAAGTAATTCTAGTTTCTTTCAACGGACCTAAATTGAGAGAATCATATATAGATGCAGGCATAACATTTACTGATGCTCCTAAATCAAGCATAGACTTATTAAAATTAGTTACCAATAACAATAGGAATATCAAAACTACCGGGGTCTTTACATTTAAGTGGGAGTTTCTTTTGCAAGATAGCCGAAGCATTTTTCCCCACTTTCATTACCGATTAACCTTTGCTTATTGGTACACAAGTCCTTAAGAATTCTTGCATACTTTGGGACTTGTTTAATTGCATCTATCAATGGAATGTTCACATGAATCTTCCTGAAAATATCTAAAATCTCCTTATCTTGTTCCACCTTTTTGGAATTAGCAAACCTGTGAGGAAAAGGTAAAGGGGGAACGTAAGTAGAAACATGAGGTTTAGAGTTCGTTTTAGGTACCTCATCGTTTTGGGAAGAGTCAGTAATCTCTTTCTCCAAAACCAGCCCCTTAGGGTCTTTGTTTTTTTCAGCATCTTCCAGTTGCACAATTCGTGTACAACTTCTCAATGTCACAGCGTTGACAGACTCTCTTGGGTTAAGAGGTTGAGAAGGGAGTTTCCCACTATTCTGCGTCTCCAAATGGTTCAATCTACCAGCCATAGTGCTCATTTGTGTCAGCAACTCCTTGATTGCACCATCAGTCATTTGCTGATTCTTTTGCACCATTATGGTTAGATTCTTCATCATAGAAAGCATCTCTGATGATTCCGAGTTATGCACTGGTTGTGGTTGTTGTTGGAAATCACTAGGGCGATTAAAAACCGGCCCTGGAGCTGCTACTTGCTTGTTTGCATAACTGAAGTTGGGATGATCTCTCCATCCTGGATTGTAAGTGTTGGATAGGGATCATACCGTTGTCTCTGTTAATTCGGGAATGCTGCATTCACTTGTTCAGCTTCTTCTTCATAAAAGGGAATGATTACTGCGGCCATTTGTTGCATCATCTTCTCCATATTACCAATCCTATGTTCCAAGTGCGGTGAAGAAGTAACCTCATTAGCCTTTCGACTCATTGATATACCTCTTGTGTTGAATTGTTGCGTGTTTGCAGCCATATTCTCGATCAATTTCGTCGCTTCGTCAATGGTTTTGTTTGTCAAAGCACCACCACTAGCTGCATCAATAAGATTTCTCTCGGATTGGAGCAAACCATCGTAAAAATATTGCACTATGAGTTGCTCAGAGATTTGATGATGTGGGCAACTCGCTAACAACTTATTGTACCGTTCCCAGTAGTCGTAAAGAGTCTCACCAGTAATTTGTTCAATCCAACTAATTGCTTTACGAATAGTTGCTGCTTTAGAGGAGGGAAAGTACTTTCTAAAAATATTTTCTGTATCCCATTCCATGTTGTGATACTTCCAGGTGGAAGACAATAAAACCATTCTTCTGCAGAATCAATCAAAGAGAACGGGAAAGCTGTCAGTAAAGCTCTTCCTTGATCAGTTCCAGTTGGCTTCAAACTTGTCAACCTATGTTGAAACAGTAGTAAATGACAATTTGGATCGTCTCCTGGAAGCCCTTTGAACTTCGGTAACCAATGAATCAACTGAGATTTGAGCTCAATTGAATCTTCCAAGTTGACACATTTGTTGATCAAACAATGTGGATGTCATATCTTTGAGTGTCCTCTTGGGAGGTGGATGTGGTGGAGCGCCGCCATTTTCCTTGTTCCCTTGGTTTCCCTGGTTACCAGTGTTTTTGTTGTTCGTTCCACCAACCATCTCTTCTTGTTGTGAATTTCGAGGATCTTGTAGTACTGTTCCTCTACGAGTTGAAATTCCGCAACTTTGGTAATCCCAACGTTTGGATGCCAGAGATCAAGTACCAGAAACAAGATTCTCAAAAACAAAATTAAAAACTAAAAGTAAGAAATCAAAAAGAAAATAACAATCCGCTATGCCTCCCCGGTAGCGGCGCCAAAATTTGGTCGTTTGTCAGCCGAAGCAAAAATAATTTAAGTTCTTTCACTTCACAATTATAAATAATAGTATAATTACAAGAACAGATTCGTTCCACAAGGAGATATGGGTTGTTATTCATAATTTAAATCTTAAGTAACCTGAGGGGGATTTTTGATTTAGGTCTAAAATAATTAAACTAATAATAATAGCAAAGAATGAATAAAGAGAATCAATAAGTTGAGAATACTGGTTAAGGGTTCATCATCAATCATAATACATGCACTTCGACTAATAACTGGTGTTGTCACTCAATCATTCATTATCAAGAGTCCTTAAGTACCCCATCGAGAGCATACTCCGATAAATTCCTTAAATCATCCCATACCATAACGATGAATATGTGAATACTACTCAGTGAACAACCTAATGCAACGTTCTATTAGGTTTAATCCTCCAAGAGCCTTAAGTTCTATGAATTAGACTAATCCATGCAATAGAAATACTACGAGTAAACTATTTAACATAGGTCAAGCTTCTACTTGCAATCACACAAAGGTTTTGAATACAATTGGTAATCACAATATGCTACTTATGACAAGGTTCATCAACAATTATGTATTTCAAAACCCTAGTCTAGCTATAGAAATGCATTCATGGTTATTTAGTAGCGCTCCTAAACAAACAATCATACTATCATACGCGATAATAAATCGTAGAACAAGACAATAATAATTTGATTGAGATAACAAAACCAATATATTAATTTAGTAGCATGTTTATGATATCCGACTACATCCTTAACCAATATGAAGTGTTTAGCTACTCATGGATTTCTCAAAACCCATGAAAAATATAAAAGAGAATAGGTAAAGCAAACCCTAGAATCGTGATTGTGAATCACAACTCCAAGCCCTAACTCCCGTTCTTCCCTTCCCAAAAGTATGATAAAAGATAATCCAGTAAACCTCTCTTATGTAGGTTTCCAAACTGTAGAAGACCCGTGCCTCCAATCCCTTTCGTAAGTGGTTGCCAATGTGCTAAAGTTGCACCAAACTAGCTGAAAACAAGTCACGCATAAGTCTGGCTGTGAATAAAATGGCTAACACAACTAATGGGCTTCGCACTAGGTTAGCAGAGTCCAGCCCGTTCAGACTTTGGCTTGCAAAATCAACTGTCAGTTCCATGGAACTGACAGTACATCCTTCACTTCAGTTTCACGGACACTATCCCGTCATAGAAAAATAAAAGTCCCTGACTTTGCATTCTTTCCCGGTCAGTTCCACGTATACCAGGCCCTCCGTGAAAGTTTTATTCTTCTCGATTTTGAAACTCTCTAAATAAACCACGGACACACTCCTCCGTGAGTTTTGAGAACATCTGAGTTTTGCAAACTCAACCCATATATCCTCTACTTCCAACAGTCTTCTTACATCATCACCATTCAACCACCGATCATCCAGCAATCTCTTTATGCTCGAGCTCAACTCCACAGACTCCATCACAGACGCAAGTGTCATTCCTACCACAGCATCTCAATCATTGCCAGCAACGAACTACAGCGCCACTGCATATTCTCGCTGCTTCCTCTCGAGCTCCATTAATGGAAGCAAACCATTGATACAGCAACGACCCCATTCTTCGTTTTCTTCTCGAGCTCAGCTGATTTCTTCTCCGTCATCAGTTTCTCGTTCAATCCATCCATGGCAGCAGAAAACAACTCCATTCTTTCGATCATCAGTTCCATGCATGCCATCACCGTGACAGCAAATTCCATCTCTATTCTCGATGGAAACACCAAACTCCAGCTCTTCCTACCATTATATGCTGTCCACGATCTCTGCTCGATCCCCTGAGCTTCTTTGGTGATAACAACAAGCTAAAAATCCAAATCCAAATCCAAATCCAAATCCAAAGTCTTTTTTAATAGCAACTACGGGGTCGATTGGAGAATATCTCATAAAAATATAACATAGTTTTTACGCCGGCCTGTCAAAGCCTCGCACGACTTGCACTACGGCAAGCTACCAACAAGCTAAAAACCATCATCGTGAAAATTGGAGAATAAGAAAGCTCCCTGTTGTTTGCATGAAGAAGGCAATGAAGATGGTGGCGCCCCGTAATAAAATGCTGGTGCTTTTAGAAAATCTCATATAACTGTCAGTCCCAGAAGACTGACAGTTCAGTTTTCCGCATCATCCTTCTTTAACTGTCGGTTTTGTGAAACTGACAAGCTTGATTTTTTATTTTGCTCATAACTTTCTCATGCGATGTCGGAATAGCTCCATTCTTTCGCCGTTGCCTTAGTCTTTCCGTCCTCTTCAAGGTGATGCAAAGAAATCTCGGGTTTGAACGAGTTCAACTTCCTTCTGGTTTAGATAGCCTCAAACACCTAAGAAACTCAAAAACATACAAAATCAAAGCATAATGATATAAAAACTATCAAGAAAGCAAAGCATTTGAGTACCTAACTAGTGCAAATATTGCACCTATCAAGTCTCTTCTGTTCGGTAGTTGGGGTCAACCACTGAAATCCGGCGTCAAACGAAGTTTCTACAATCTCCGGAGTGAAGATCGCGCAAGGAAGGACCTCCTACTACGAATTTTACATAGGGTTTTCATCCACTCGCACAGCAACAGAGCCATCTAGGGTTTGCACAAATTAAGAACTCATGAGGGTCTTGTTCCTTTATAAGATGCATACAGAAAAGATCCATAAAGGGAAAATATCAATCCTAAAGAACAGAGGCCCCTAAAGAAAATCTCTTGCTTCATGTTCAGCTGCTTCAGTTTGGCCTCTGCATCTCGAGCCGACTGCTTAGCATGTTCCATCTCTTCATCTACCATGTTTCATTCTAGATTAAGAAACTCTCTAGAATACGAGGACCTGAACTCAAGTCACCTCGATGGATCCTGAAAGAATTGAGTCACTCTCGCAACCACCTCACATTGAAAGTAAAGATTCTCACGGGTTTTCACCAAGCTTCCCAGGTTTACAAGATCATCAGAAGCAAGACCGTTCGGAGTTATCATTCTCATGATATAATCTTTTGGTAAGAGACATGGGTTCCATAAAATTACCCTCATGCCGGTTAGTTGTCTCTGCACCCGAATCTCTTCCTGAAATCCTTTTGAAATTGTTGAAGCCCGCCTCATCCTCATTCTACCAAGATCTAATTCGTTCTCACCATGAAGAGGACTCTAAACAAAGAGAAGATCAAATAAGGCTGCAAATATCAAACTACATAAGTTAAAATCAAGGGTTCAACAACACAGGACTAGGGTTTGATTTGCATGAGGACCGGCCTTTCCCCCTAAAACCCTGTCATCCTACAATCCCTTCAATCCTTGTCTTCTCCTAGTCCCTTCAAGCATACCCTCATGCCTAGAGTCCTGTACTTATCAATAAATCGATCTCACATCTCATGAGATACTCGTGGATTTGTTTGGGTCCACACTTTAACAAGGGATCGAGAAAAATATGTTTTCTGGAAATCATAGAATAAAAACGAATAATTAATACCACGGACGTGTCTCTGGCCTAAGAATACAAAATTCACTACCTAAACTAAGCTAAGGAAGGGTAGTGAAGTCATAATACAAGGGGTTGTGCTTGAAACAATAGAACGTTTTAAGAATCCAACTGAAACAAGGATTCCTTTGGTAATTCAGATTGATGAACATTGCAGCGCGAAGACTTGAAAACTTATGATAATTCATAAGAAATTTCGTGGTACTTTCTGAAGAAAATGTAATCCCCTATGTCTTCCCAACAACATGCCAAAAGGGCGCTTCAAATGGACAAACGAGCTAGGAGATGTGGTCCCAACACCGAAGTAAGTGCAATCTGAACTCCTGAAATTTTTATACGAGATTTTTGAAGTCAAAAGTATGCATGGATTTGATTGGCCAAACGAACTCGGAATCGAGTCATTCTTTTTGTGTTAGAAAGCCTATCTCATTTTATTTCAAAGTTGGGGATGGGGACTCAAATTGGAGTCCATATAAAGATTTTACATCCATTCTCCCTAAGTGTCTCAAATCTGAAGTTTTATGACGAACACCTAAACGAAGAGAATCCTTAACAAATATGACTACTTCCATTCATTCAATGGTCAAAGAAGTATGCATAGAGGTGATTAAAGATAGATAAAGTTCAAGACTTACCAAGGATGCCTCAATGAATAAAGAACGATGGGTATCTACATCAACAAATGCAAGATCATTAATTATAAGCTTCTACATCATCAATTTGAAGATTAATATCGTTTTGAAAGACGAACAAAGCTATCATCTAAGCAAGAGGAATATGTTCAGCACATTCATGCCACGATTATAATTTATTGGTCAAGAATTAAATTCAAACATTAAGTATACTAAAACGGTTTTCTGCAATACCAGTTATACTTCGAACAGAAATAGGAATTCTGCTCAAACAAGGAATTTCAGTGCAAGTAGAATTCATGGGAGGAGGTGGACCGGTTTCTAACATTACCACATATAAAAATACTTATTTTTTCAATTTTATTCAAAAAGGAATCCTTGAAGAAAAAGGAAAAGAATTAGAGCAAAAAAAAGGAAATTAAGAGGAATTTGGATCAAACAAGGAAACTAAGGGTTTTTCTTTCTTCTAAAATCCCTCCAAGCCATGGACAAGCTCTTCCCATGCGTAAGAATTATCTCCTACTCCAGTGGGACGTCACTTATTCTCTTAGAATTTTTCCAGAGGGATCAAAGTCAAAGAGAATTAGGGTTTTGAGGAAAATAGCCCTAATTTAGCTCAAATAAGGAAACCAAGGTCTTTTCTCCTTCCAAAACTCCTCCAAGCCGTGACTAAGACTTTATCACATGTGAGAATAGTCTCCTAGGCTAGTGATACGTCATTCATTCTCTCTCGGAATTTTTTCAGAGGGACCAAAGTCGAAGAGAATTAGGATTTTGACGAAAAATAGCCTTAATTTCATAAATTTGACGAAAAAGGTATTTATTATAAAAGAGAGGGGACCGAGCCTCTCCTTATTCTCTTGGACGGTTGTCTACACATTTGTCAACCCCTTTTATCTCATCACTCTTCAACAAAAACGAGCTCATAAGGGATTTTGACCAAAATACCCTTATTTTGCAATTTTGAGTATTTTTAAAGAAGAATGCCATAATACAGCCATAGACCGACCAAGCTCTCATCTACTCGTTCCAAATGCATCATACACGTGAATATTAAGAATATTGAGTTCTCTAAGTGTTCGAAGAAGAAGGGATTGAAACAGAATCTAGAAAAGCATAATTTCAGAGAAAATAAAGGGAATCTGGCTCAAAACAGGGAATTCGAGTTCATGATTTCCAAAACCAGGACCAGAAACGCGCCAATCCCTTTTTCAAGACGTGAATATGCCTAGGGAAGCTCCATGTCTCTCTCATGCCACGATTACCTAAACACCGCCCCAATCATTACTGGACGACTAAAATTTTGTGCGAGGATACTGACTGGCTAACCAAATTTGATCATACCAGCAAGATATCAGGATCTTCCTTATATGTTCCACCCTCTAGATTTCAACCTAATCACGACTAATTCTAAAGTGGGGACTATATTTGACTCTAGAAATTTTACCATGACACGATTACCTAAACACGTCCCCAATCATTACCGGACGACTAAAATTTTATGTGAGGATACTGACCGGCTGACCAAATTTGATCATGCCAGCAAGACATCGGGATCTTCCTTAGACCCTCCAGATTTCAACCTAATCACGACTAATGTTAAAGTGGGGACTATATTTGACTCTAAAAATTCTAATCCACGGCCGGGGCCGTAGGCCCCGGCTACTATGATACGATTACGTAAACTCCGTCCCAATCATTACCGGACGACTAAAATTTTGTGTGAGGATACTGACCGGCTAACCAAATTTGATCATGTGAGCAAGACATCGGGATCTTCCTTATAGGTTCGACCCTC
Organism: Papaver atlanticum; assembly: GCA_023531105.1. NCBI lineage: Eukaryota > Viridiplantae > Streptophyta > Magnoliopsida > Ranunculales > Papaveraceae > Papaver > Papaver atlanticum. The sequence goes on from JAJJMB010011896.1 coordinate 396,287, forward strand.
TAAATTTCAACCTAATCATGGCTAATTTTAAAGTGGAGACTATATTTGACTCTAGAAATTTTAATCCACGGACGGGGCCGTAGGCCGCGGCTACTATGACATGATTACCTAAACACCGCCTTACTCATTACCGGACGACTAAAATTTTGTGCGAGGATACTCACCGGCTGACAGAATTTGATCAGGCCAGCAAGACATCGTGATTTTCCTTATAGGTTCGACCCTCTAGATTTCAACCTAATCACAACTAATTTTAAAGTGAGGACTATATTTAACCCTAGAAATTCTATACGGCCGAGGCCATAGGCCCCGACTACAATGACACGATTACCTAAACACCGTCCCAATAATTCCTTTAGAGAGCAATTTATTTTTTTAAATAATTTTGAGAGACAATTTGTACTATTTCAAGTTCATAATATGTTTAGTTAATGTTCAATTCTATTATTGTTTAGGTATTACACCTTTAATTAATGCAAATTTTAGATTTTGATTCTTTAAGTAAATCTCCATTTTCTATTTTACGTAAATTTTCTCCACCGTCGGGGCCACATGCCCTGACCCTATCCAGCTACTATGATCAAACTAATTAAACACGCTACTATGACCCAACAAACTAACACACTATAATATGACACGACTAACTAAATATTGGGACCGTCCTGCTATGACCCGACTAACTAAATATGCTCCCGACTATTATAGACAGGAACAACTAACACACTAATTTAAATGTGGGCACTATTTCTTCCTTTAAATTCTCCACCGCCGGGCCGTAGTCCCCGGCCCTATCCGGCTATTATGATCCAACTAATTAAACACGCTACTGTGAGCCGACTAACTAACACACTATAATATGACACGACCAACTAAATATTGGGACCGTTCTGCTACGACCACAGACTAAAATTGCATGGAAAGATACTGATCGACCGACCGACCGACCAACCAAATGAATAATAAACAAAACTCTAAAAAGGTTGAGGGATTTTTCTTAGTATTTTCAGTTAACCTTCAATTCTATTATTGTTTAGGTATTAAATCTTTAATTAATATAAACTTTAGATATTCATTCTTTAAGTAAATCTTCATATTATATTTTTTTCGAGTAAATCTCCATATTATGTTTTTTTTCATTGGATTATATTATATTTTAAGCTATATTATATTTTAGCTACATTATATTTTAAGTTATATAAGCTTAGAATAACTTTTCGAAAATCGGCAAGAGATTGAGCGCCGGCCTCAGGCCGGCGTGATACCTAGTCATCAATAATATAAAAAGGAGTGATGTCTGTCTGTGGGACAGATCCGACCCTTAAAAATAGGCCATGAACGGCAGGGATCCACCGATCCGCCAGTTTATCTTTGGGACAGATCCGAACGTCTGTTTAATCTCTCAAGATAGTTGGACGGCTAAGATTACGTCCCGGCCCAACTTTAACATGGCTAGCCTTGGTTATCAAGTTGCTTATAACAAAGCTAACCACGATCGACTTCTTAAATTAAAATACACCTCTAGCCATTATTAGATTTCCCCGTCGGCATTATCAGTTTTTTGGTTAATTAGCCCTTGAATTTGAATTCTTGGGTCTAAAAGACAAGCAAAATATTGACAATGTTTTATCATCCTAGAATCCAAAAATACTATTCTAACAACCAAATTTGGGCATTCAACCAAATCCTTTGTCTGAACTTTTTAATACCTGACTATAATATCCTCTCGTATCTAATTCTAATTCATAAACTAGGGATAAACATCTGAATCACACAGGTGAATAGATAGAATATCTCTTTAACATGTGGATCTTCTCTTCGATCCGGTCGTAATTTCATGATCTCCGGTGGGTTTTCATGATATCTTCTTCACTATCCATCAGATCCGGCCGTAATTTTATGATCTAGGTATAAACATCATATCTTCACTTCTCTTGAGGATTTCATCTTCAAGAAGAAATGTGGTTCATTAAAATCTTTTTTTTTGGTTGGGTAAGTGTTTTTAGTAATGGTATTCATGGTTCAGTACATGAATGCAATTCAGACAAGTTTACTAGTAAAGGAAATGCTTTTGTTTTTCATGGTGGTATTGAAGGTCTTTACTATTCTTTCACTGATAATAATGGAACGAACTTTCACCTCTAGCTTCATACGGTACATATACTTCAATCTTGTGCAGTTTATTTTATCTTTTTTTCTGTATTTTTTCCTGATTAATTCATGGTTGTCAGTTGAGCTCAAGTTACATTTTGGGGTTTTGGATATGGGCATTGGGTTGGGTTGAAGTCTTGGATTATGGGATTTGTAATGTGTGAAAAGATCTGATAGTAGTACTGTGTATTTGGTTGTGAATTACTTACTGGATCTGATTATGGGTGATGTTAATGGAGATAAAGATGTAGACTTCAAGGATTCATAAATGGGATTGTGCTTAGGTATGGCTTGTATAGTGAACTGTTAGTCTCAATTATTAGCTGCGATTAACTGCGAGCAACAATCAGTGAAATACAAAAGATGCACCTGAGTGCATAATACATATTCTAACAGAAAGCAATATTTTGGTCAGGTTGCACCCGAGTACATAATGTATAATTTTTCTGAATATTTTGTTGTTCCTTTATTTTATTTTTATTATTTCCTTTAATACTTGTTTTGGTTGATATTTTTATGTGAATGTGATGGTAATGGTGGTGGATTTATTGTCGCAAGATCATGAACTAGTGATTTTGGTTATGTATAATATATTGCCGGTGATTAGTAGGATAAACCTAGATTTATCCTCTAAATACACAAGATGCACCCGAGTGCATAATGTATATTCTTATAGGGAATAAATTTTCGCCAGGTTGCACCTGGGTGCATAATGCATAATCCATATTTTTATGTGAAATACAGTTTGGCCAATTGCACCTGGGTGCATAATGCATATGTTTATTGGAAATAAATTTTGTCCAGGTTGCACCTAGGTGCATAATGCAACCTCAGCTTGGTTTAATTTTATTATTTTTTTCGAATTTCATATCAACAATGGATCTTGTTTTGTAGAGATTTTTAAGCCATTCCAAAAAATATAAATTTTATTAAAATCCGACTTATATTTCAGAAGTTAAGGTCTTTCTCGCGATTAATTTTAAATTGAAAAAAGAAAATAAATAGGAGCGAGAAAGGATATGATAAAGAATAAGGTTTAAAGTAAAGGGTATATATGGCTAAATTTTCTTGTGTTTTTTTCACCTAGACCTATATTTTACAAGTCCATTACTCCTGCACTTTATGGATTTTGGACAAATGACCCATTTTCCGCGTCATTATTACTGAGGTATTCTCTATCATTTTCTTCTTCACGGTTATTTTGATTTCTTCCTCATGGATCCTTGAAATTGGGGAACATACTATCCGGATATGAAGAATTTTTCTACCTTAATTATTTTCTATATTCGAGAAATCTTTGCTTTACATTGTTCATGTTATCTTTACCGAAATTCTTATCTCTTGCAATCTACTCCATCGAAGTGAATTATGTATGTGACGGAAGGGAAACGATAGTTGGCTGATGTTGGAGCTGAAACAAGGGAAACGATAGTTCCTAATGGCACTAAACTGGTCATTAATGTGACTGCGACAGAAGAACTAAATGGGAGCATTGAAGAAGGATTTGTTTCTACACCTTTGAATGACAGTCTGATGTTGCAAGGAGAAAAAAGTTTGGATGTTGATATTGAGAAGAAGAAGAAGAAGAAGAAGAAGAAGAAGAGGAGGTAATTGAACAAGAGAAGGTTCTTAGTGAGTGGGTTTCCTACAAAAGAAAGAAAGGCGCTCGCAAAAAGAAAATGGAAAACACGAGCACCTCATCTACTGATCCCGCCGTTCCACCTGGTTTTGAAACCCATAATAGGTTTCATGGTTTCGAAGAAGGAGAGTTGGTCACTTCCAAGCTAGTTTGAAGATTCAAAGGTTAGCATCGCAAAGCCGTCTTCGTGTAAGCCAATTATAGGAATTGGTATGAAGTTGAGTATTAAATCCAAAGGTACAGGTATGTTCCCAAATGGCACTCTTTCAAGTTTAAAAAATAAAAAACTACCTAAATGTAAAGTTCCTAACAAAGTCTCGGGAGAAAAACTAATGGAACACGGTTCCTTATGGGGCTTAGATTTTCCACCTCTAAAGGCTAATCGTGAAGCAATGTTTAGTGATCTCAAAAAAAAACCATGATGATTTAATTATAGAAGATGTTGACGAGTCTGTTAACTGTTAATAGGCAGTGGTCTTTATCGTTCTGTCAATAGGCAGTGGTCGTTTTTGTTGTTTGCAACTTTGCTTTAGCTGTATTTCTGTTTTGTTGCTTCTTTTGTGGGCATTTCACTCTTCAACTGTATACGCTCGCACACGGCTTGTGTGCCTTTTAATCTATCCTTTTTTAATGATAAAATAAAATAAAAAAATGTATGTGGCGGAAGGAACCAAAAGAAACACTACTACGAGCACTTGCGCTAGAGGAAAGAATATTCTGGGTACTTAATTAAAATGTCTGCAGCACCACCTACCAATTCACGTACCAGCACCAAGACATCAAATTACGTAGCGGCTTTTATTGCCCACATATTATTGAATGGAAAACGTTTCGTCGCTAACATTGGCCATTACGAGGCTTTAGTATTGAATTACTCTATTCAACATGGTTCCTATTTTCGGGTAAAATAAAGATCACCGCTGAGGTTTACGTTATATCGTGTAGCTTCATATGACTTGGAGAGTTGGAGTTCTTGCCAAACATGATCACAGTAAGATGATTTTAATGAACTTAATCAAGTTTGATGGCATTGCGCACCCCCTCTTTCTGTTTATCATATTTAATTGCATCTCTAGGTGGAGATATTAATTTCGGTTCCTCTTAGTTGTAAGTAACAATAGCAATCCAGCAAACAGATACTCTCACCAAGTAAAATCCAACACCCGGTTTCAGTTTGGTTGCAACACTTCCAGTGAAGATCAAATCTTCTGCAACTTTGACGTGTCTGGGTTGGCCCTAGACCAACCGTAGCAGGCAACCTGTTTTGTGTTTTGGAACTAGATACAGTGGTTTCCAAGGTAATATCCAGAGAACCAAATCCATCGACAGTTCGATTGATCATATGCCTTTGGGCTTAATATTTTAGGTAGTTCATGCCTATCAATTTATGTTAGAACTTACTTATATCTTCTGTTGATTAATTTTTTTAATCAGTTTTGTACACTGGAACGCAGTTGCATCTCAGAATTAAAGTTCAAGGGAAGTACTTGAAAAAATAGAAAACAAATAAAAACGTAACTAGGCGGCGTCCTCAAAGCTTCAGAACCTTCACAACAGGTAAGGGATTTGGATGGCAGTCAGTGTAAGAGGGTTCGTGTAATGATCAAGCAAAATCTAACCTTCCATGAAAACGGTACTGGACTACTGGGTATACTGGAAACGTGATTTGAGTGACTTTAGCTTTTTAGATGTGTGCAATTTTTATACAAGTTCTTAATTTAATTTGAGCTTCTTGGTTTTCTTGACTGTTGACAAATTTTGATTTGGGTTTTGTTCGTTGTGTTCCAAGGGGTATTGGTTTTCAACTTTAATATCAGTCTTATTTATACACTGCCATCGGCATTGAAATATTCTAAGGTTTATCCTAAAGTTGGGATTATCTTCAAAATATTTTAAAGATCAATGCTTACACATCACTAGTGTTTGTTGTGTCACGAAACGGCTGAGATATATCCATTTTTCTAACTAGCGGTTAGGATTTTCCATCCCCCTTCCAGTGTAATCTGCCCACTATAAATCCAATGGTAACGCGTCATCTTTGCCACATTTATTCTTCTTTAATCAATTCCTTCTTCACCTCTGGGAATTGAATGATTTCTTTATTTTTTTTATCTTCCGTTACACACTTACACCCCTCAATCTTTTTTTTTGAAGGGAAAAGGGGCTTAAAGCAAGCCCCAGAACTTTATTAAACTACCTCATTGAAGCTGAGGTTTGAAGAGATACAACTAGGTGGTTCATTAGCATTCCACCTAAACATTACATCATCATGCATAGCAAACTGACATAAAGCATGAGCTACATAGTTTGCTGATTTTGGAACATGTTGAAACTTAATATCTGAAAAAGAAGAAGACTCATTACGGATCTTCAAAATTACTGATCTTATACTCCATGGTATTTCCAGAGTTTCCCTAAGAATTGATGTTGTGACCCCCTTAGCATCTCCTTCGATGACGACTTTAGGAAGAGCTAACCTTTTCGCCAACGATACACCTAGATTGCAGGCAATAGATTCTTCCAGTAAAGAGGAAGTAGCATCAAATGTTACAGTTTCACACCCTAAGAAACAACCTCTATGATCTTGCGCTACTGCCCCTACAACACCTTTATTAGGAATAAAAGCTGCATCCACATTGATCTTCACATAAGACTCCTCAGGAGGGACCCATGGATGAATTTGATTTCCTACTTCACCGTTATCATGAACAACATCTGAATTTGTCCTGCACAGGTCTAAATCTAACGAAGCCTTTTACGAAATTAAATTCGAGGAAAAAACAGCACCAGAAAATACCATATCATTCCTCATCTTCCAAATATTCCAAAAGACACATACCCTATATGTGAAATCAGTGATTGATAGAGACTGTATCCATAATTTAAGTATCTCAAAAGGATTTTCAATAAGTCCATCAGAAATATGATCTAATCCAGCAGAGGCATAAACCAGTTTTGTCATCTGAAAATCAAAAAGTAGATGGAAAATTGATTCAGCTTCCTGATTACAAAAAGTACAGGTAACATAACAATTCATGCTTCCTTTCTGCAGATTTTTTTTACTGCAATCCCGTTATTTAAACTCTCCATGCAAAGATAAGGATTTTTTGCAGTATACCAGTTAATTACCAGAATTTCTTCCATGGAAATTGACTGTATGAGGAAGAAACTGGGATGTTTTGAGAGAGGAGGTGGTAACATGAATTTGCTGAAAACTTACCTGATGGAGAGCAGGACCATGTGAGAATATCTTCATCCTGTGGACTGGGGGACAATGGCAGTGATCTTTTGAACAATATCTGGAGGAAAAATGGTATCTAACAAATTCAAATCCCATGTGTTTGTATCTGCTGAAATAAGGTCAGAGACTCTTTGAATATTTGAAGGAGACAAGATATTTCTATGAATAAAATTTCCAACAGATTTGGTATCCACGGATCATCCCAAATCCTAACTTTCCTTCCATTTGAGATTTGCCAGAATATTCTTCCTTCCAGAATAGGTCTTACTTCTAACATACTATTCCACACGGCTGAGTTTTTGGGATTTGCAGTCACCGTACAGAAATTGGAATCCTTCAAATATTTTGCTGAAAAAAGTTGAACCCACACTGCATCTTCATCCTCCATAAAACGCCATACCAGTTTGCAAATTAGAGATTTATTAATCAATTCAGCATTACGAATACCCAAACCTCCAAATTCTTTCAACAAATTTGATTTTTCCCATTTGAAGAAATGCATTTTCCTAACCTCAGCCGACTGCCCCCACCAAAAACTCCTTATTACTTTATCGATGTGATTTGTAACTCCTTTTGGTAATAAGCATATCCCCAAAAAGAACACTGGAATTGAAGTTAGTGTAGATTTGCAGAGAATAGTTCTACCTGCATGATTAGTGAAGTGTTGTCTCCATCCAGAATATCTAGAGTTAAACCTTATCTGTCAGGAAGTTGAAACTTGATATTCTGTAATCAGATTTCAAAGGATAAATGCCCAAATACTTGTCTTCCACATCCATTTCTTTTACCCGAAGGTCTTGAATTGACGATTGTTTTCTTATATCTGAAATTCCCCTACTGAAGTGTATAGAAGACATATTATAGTTAATCCTTTGGCCAGATAAAGAAGCATATTCCTCTAGTATTTTATGGAGGTTATTGACATTAACCCTTGAATGTTTACCACAGAATAACAGATCGTCTGCGAACATTAAATGGCTTATATTTGGAGCCCATCTATTCAATTTATAACCTTGAAATAAGCCATTCTGTTCATGCTGGTGCATAAGAATTGAAAGTCCCTACGAGCAAATGATGAAGAGAGATGGAGAAAGAGAGCATCCTTGCCTAATTCCTCTGTCACTTTTGAAAAATCCTTGAGGGGCACCATTCAGATTTATAGAAAAACTTGCAGATGTAACACAAATCATGATAAGAGATTTCGCAGTACCTTGAATCCCCATCAGCTGCAGCATATCTTCCAAAAATTTCCAGTTCACTCTATCGTATGCTTTTGTCATGTCCACTTTTAACGCAAAGTGTCCATTAACAGCATAAGAATTATTCATAGAATGCATTAATTCTTTTGCCACAATGATGTTATCCAGAATTTGTCTTCCTGGGACAAAAGAATTTTGAGACCAGCTTATAAATTTATCCAAGTATGGCCTGATCCTTATTGAGAGAATTTTTGCCACTATCTTGTACAAAACATTGCATAAGGATATCGGTCTATAATCTGATGCAAATTTTGGATTCTTCACTTTAGGAATTAGAGTGATATGGGTATGGTTCAGAAGATCTGGAAACACATTATACTGAAATATTTTTTTGATTAAATTCATAACATCGTTACAAATAATTTGCCAACATTTCTTATAGAAAACTGGAGAATAACCATCAGGTCCCGGTGCTGTGTAAGAACCCATTTGAACAAGAGCAGACCAAACTTCTTCCTGTGTAGGTATTCTAGATATTTCATCATTATCAATCTGCAAGGAGGGACTAAGACTTTGAAGATTAAACGTCTTTCGTTGATTACCAGTTTCCTCTTGGAACAAATTTTGGAAGTGTTACACAAGAATTGTAGAAATTTCACCTTGATCTGTTGTCCACGTATTGTCATCAGTTCTCAAGTGAGAGATATTGTTCTTCCTTCTTCTACACTGAACAGACAAATGAAAATTTCTGGTATTCCTGTCACCATCCTTAGCCCACATTTTTTTCATCCTTTGGTCCCAGTAAGTGGCTTCCATGATTAAATAATCATTCAATTGAGCCAGTAATCATCTTTTCTTGATGGATAGTGGTTGTTGTAGGTCTTTTAGATTGAACTCTTAAAAGTTTTTCCTTGAGGATACTGATCTTGTGTTTAACACATCCTATTCTTTTTCGACTCCAATCTGTAAGAAAGCCACCCAATTTCTGTAACTTAGACTATATATCTTCATCAGGATCTTGAGACCAACATTCACCAACTTTCTCTAAGAATTCGGGATGAGAAATCCAATAGGCTTCGAATTTATAATTGGGTGGAGCCCTTGGTAGATTTCTAGAGGTATTCAGCAGGATTAGAGCATGGTCGCTTGAAAGTCTAGGAAGATGTAGAACAGCAGCAGAATGAAATGCCACACACCACTCAAGGTTAGCAAGAACACGATACAAACACTGACGGACCAGACTTCCATAAACTCTTCCATTACTCCAAGTATAAGCAGGACCCGAGAACCCCAAATCTAACAGATGATTTTGTTGAATAAAGTTGTGGAAGTAAGAAATATTAGAATTAAGAACCGGTAAACCTTCATATTTCTCTTCACTAGAAACTATTGCATTGAAGTCACCAATGAAGGCTTTGCAACCTTGAAAATTTTGCACATAATTTGTTAGAGAAGACCAAAAACTTGCTCTTTAATTTGAAGTAGGAGGACCATATATGCAAAATAGGTGCCAAGATTGACCGGGGCCTTCACCATGAACCAATGCATGAATCAGGTTTGGAGATTTGGAGATGATTTCGATATTAACTTCTTCTTTCCATAAAAGCCAGAGCCCTCCACTTCTGCCTATTGATGAAACGAAACAATGATTTTCAAAACCAAATTGACCAACACTTTGAGAAGAAATTTCTTCGGACATCTTAGTTTCTGATAAGAAGACAATGAAGGACTTGTTCCTCAGAGGAATGATTGTAAGGTTGGAACTCTTGGGTTATTCCTCAATCCCCAACAATTCCAACTGAAGATTAACATTTATCATTCGGCATTTGAGGAATAGCCCCCTCACCTCCCTCTCATTGATTGACTTTCACCGTTTAATTAAAATGTACATCTTTAAATTTAATGGCTTCTCTCTATATAATTTATCATCTAATTCATAAGCAACATCAGTTCCACCACTCGAACAAGTATGTTCTCTGTCACGTCTCTTTGGTTTCAGCATTCGTACAATTTGAATTTCTTCTCTTCTTTTTCGTCTGTAACAGTGGTCCACTTTGGTTTCAGGAATCTAGATTTTAGAGATTGTATGTTATTTGTAGATCAATTTTGCTTCCTTTCTTGCCGTTCACATTCCCAGCGTGATACCCAAAATAGCAAAAAGATTGTACAATCAAATTTATTTTTTACATTCCACATAACAAAGATGTTTGGAAGTTATGCGAATGATCTTGGTGATAAACAAAAAAGCTTATTTACGGAAGTTATGTAAATTGATTTTGGTGATTTTGATGTGAGGTTTGTTTTCCTAACCTGTATCTTACCAATGTTGTGTTTTAATCTTCGAGGGATTGTTTTATGCAAATTAGTACTACTTCCATGGTGGAGATCAAGGAAATCATTTTTAAATCCAATCGGTGGTTTTCCTTCTTTCCCTCTTAATCCAAAAACCATGTTAAACCAATACTATGCACCCGATCATAAGCTTCTGTTCCTTCGTATTCTTTTTTGAAAAAGGAACAAGAACTGCATATATATAAGCTCACAATTGATTCAAAACTCACACCATTTCCACAGCTTCTGAGGTATGTTACTTTCAAAGGTTCCCCATGGTGTTTATAATCATCAAGTTGTTGACCTCTTTTCTAAGCTAATTTGGATGCAATATTTGTTTATTTTTTTACTGAATGCAGATCAATGAAGACCAAATCGATATAGCATCCTATCGGCATTCAGCACAGATAAGGTTGTTTCATGTACCACACATGACAAATTTAAGAGCTTGGGCTCCCTGAAAAAAGAGAAGCCACGGATGCCTCCTCATAGCTACACTTAGGAATTGGGAAGAGTTAGACTTCATGCCCCCCAATGGCGTCAGCAACATCAATATTGTCATGGTAGGCGTAAAAATATGCACTATGTTCCTCACTACGAATCTGTTATTTGACTTTACTTTTCATTTAAGCCAAAATATATTATCCTACAGGGGTTGTACTCTATTGACAGACTGTATTTGAATGCTTAGATACCCAACTTTTCTCCAACAAAAGTTTTTTTTAGTTTGAACATTGCCCTAAAGTCTCTTGATGACTAATGGTGATTAAATCAAACTCGGTATCTATATCTAGACTCTAGAGATGACATTCTACAAGCTCCACAAGCGAAGTAACATGAATCTAAAGGTTTGCAAGACCGCCACGGTACGCCACACCTATACTGACAACTTTACCCCGTTATTTTTCTGGAAGCATTTTCAGACACCTTCCCGGAAAAAGACCCTGAACTGTTGAATAACATGTATCTACGGGCATTTAAAATAACATATGAATTTGTATTTTGCTACTTGATGCAAGAACCGTTGGGCAACTGAATTTGTTTTGTCTTTTCTAGCCCGACTGTGAAATGCAAGAGTATGTGGTTTATCCATTAGCGTAGAAAGTTCCTTATTATACGTTATTGGTTACTGATGGAGCTATTAAATCTTTGACCTCCAAGGAAATCGTCATATTATAATGTATTTTCATATTCTTACCATTTATGGGCTAGGTACAACATTACTTCCATGGTCAACAATGACTGATTATATGCTTAAACAGAATCTGCAAGGCAACACCCACTAGGAATGCCTAACACGTACAGGCAGTAACCACATCCAAATAAGATTCTGGATGATATTATTCAAAGTTAGTGGATACTTTTGTACCTCCGAATTCAAAATTATGCCTCTCTACGAATTAGAGTTGTATCTTCTTATGCAAGTGAACACAAAACTCATATTTAACAGTGCCATGTTGAGTAGTTGAGAATTCATTAGCTATAATTATTTCCATCAAGATTTAAATATGTACAAGGAAATATCTTTATATCCATGAGGTCATAGTAAAAGCTTTCTCTAAATTACTTTATGTAGGTAATGAATATTTTTGTTGAACTTTTTGTTCCGGATCTTGAGTTAAATATAAAAGACGGTGTTACAAAACCTATCGTTTGCTTAATTTTCTTATTTGTGGATTCAATATCGCTTGCTTAATTTGTTTCAAAGGTTCCCCGTGGCGTTTTTATCATCAACCTTTTTTTGTAAGCTAATTTGGATGTAATGTTGTTTTTTTCTTTTTGCTGGATGCGGATCAATAAAGACCAAAACGAGATAGCATTGTGATTGGCATGCATCACACATAATTTTTGTAATCTATTTTGGATGTAATGTTTTTTTTTTTTTACTGAATGCGGATCAATAAAAACCAAAACGAGATAGCATCGTGATTGGCATGCATCACACATAAGGTTGTTTCATCTACCACCCATGACAGATTTAAGAGCTTGGGCTCGCTGGAAGAAGAGAAGCCATGCATGCCTTCTCATAGTTAGAGAGTCATTTAATGCAATCATTTTTCAAGCAATTCTTCTATTTTATTTTCTTAAAGAATTGAACATGTGTATATATGCTCCTCCAAGTATAGGTCTGATTCATTGATTAACTTATAATTGATTGAAAGATTTTGATCCTCAGTTTGTGATCAGTTCTTTCGTGGACCATAAAAGTTATAATATTTACAAAAATTAATATGCCAAAAGAAAATTAAAACGGCCAAAATCCTCTGTAAAGAGAGGTTAAAATATTTTTAGCAAATAAATTCTATTCAGTACCTTTACTTACTCGAAATGCTATTGTCATATTTTGAACTTCGAAATTTAAGATGATCATTGGGCTCGGAAGCAGGAAAAATTATGTCACTGGATGCAAGATACAAGGCTATATGTATGAACTGACAGGGTAAATGCTTTTGTTTTGAAATTAAGGCCAATGGTATAAGCACTGGACCAGATTAAAAGACTGCATCGTTGCTATTGAAGAGAAGAGAGTGAGATTTGGTAAGGATCTATTCAACTTCTACCCTTCCGGATATTTGCTTTGTTGTACCTTCTCCAGCAACATATTTCTTAGTGGCATTATTTGCAGTTTCGACGCTATCTTACCATATCACCTATACAACTATAGGAACACAACATCTTACTATAATAAACAAAATGGGGACCCCCATCCCCCTCCCCTCCCCCCC
>JAJJMB010011896.1:429570-544975 GCA_023531105.1 Papaver atlanticum
TTCATTGCAAAACTATTTTGAATTACCAATATGTGTGTTTAGTATAAACGCTCATAAACTTGTTTATGTATCTTGGTAAAACTATTCACAAGGCCTGACTTATGTATTGGTATGACTTTTATTAGTGAAACCGATCTTAAGTAATCACTCAAGATGGTATGATCGATGCCTTGTAAATAACAACTTTTATCTAGTCATTGGGGAACCGATCCTAGTAAGAGGTGCAACAAATTTACAAGAGGGGAATCGATCCTTGTAAGAGGTGCAACATGTTTTTCGTAGACAGGGGAACCGATCCTATGAACATGTGCAACAAGTTTGTAGTTTTGGGGGAACAGATCCTATGAACATGTGCAACAAGTTTTTAGTTTTGGGGGAACCGATCCTATGGATATGTGCAACCAAATACAAGTAGTTACCATAAGTTGTGGGGAACCGATCCTAGTACCTAGTCAACCGAATTTTGGTAACTAGTGTGACTATGCATAGTACTCACATGGAGGTAGAACCGAAACTTGTTTTGGTAGAACCGTGAAACCCATGATTGGTGATTTGATAGGATAATCAATCACATAGTTCTTGGAATTCAGACGAACCAATTCTAAACTTGTTTGGAAGTGTGGCAAATCGTTTCCAAGATTGTAAGTATGAAAAAGGACTTGCAAAGTAAAGATGTCGACATACTTTGAACATGTTCAGTAACTCTTATCATTAATTGTTCAAAGATATTCCTTAATAGCTAAAGTAAAAAATCCCAGGATCGAAATAAATTGAGAATCTTTTATTTAAGGTTTCTTAGTTTTTATATGCTATTTCTTTTCCAGCAAATAAATGCATATCTTTACAAAATAATAATTAGTAATTTGCATTTACTGATTATAGATTTTTCCATTGGATTTCGGTCAATATTTGGACAAAGCATTTCCAGGAATTATGAAAACCGATTTTGTGTTTGTTGCATATCTTTGAGAATATTCGGTTTTGGAAATTCATTGGTGTCCAAACTTCCTTGTCTATAAATATTGAAGTTTGCATTTCAAACAAACTAATCCTCAGAGCCAGCAAAACTACCTAGTTGTATTGTTACTGGTGGGGCCGCCTATTCGGAGAGGAAAGTAACCTAATTAGACGAAATCTCCTACGGCCGTTCAGTTTAAAGACTTCTTTGGGATTGAGAAGCTCTATTAGTACCGTTGGTGGGAAACTAGATAATTGCGGTTTATTATTAGTTTTCGATTGATTTGATTGACTAACGGTTGTTGAACTTTGATTGCACCTAGTTTGTTTATGCTTGAGAATCTTCTCTTCTGATATAAGATTCACCCAAACTAGATCGAAGTTTCGACGGGGATCTTTAGACTATTTGTAGTTCTAAAGACGTCTTGTGATAATCCAATGTTAACAGACTCCGTTATGTGTGTGATTGATCAGAAGAGATTCAAGTTGATTGTGTGCAGGTGCTGATTGAAGATTAAAGAAGATTTGAAGACAAGTAGACTTTTTGGGTTCATAATCTTTGGTGTGCACAATACTTGTTTCGGCTGGAAAGGGATCCAACTATAATCGGTTTATCTTTGTGATAGATTGGATTGATTAATTGAGTAGATCGGCTTCAATACACTTTTTTGTGATTAATAGTATTGATTGCATAATCTAACAATTACTTCGGTAGTTGTAGAGAGATTGATCTAAGGACCTGACAAAGGAGTTTATTGGTTAAACGGAAGAGCCTTTGTCAAACTCATATCACGTTGGTTGAAAAGAGTTGTTACCGAACAGATTTGTTGTTCCTTTACTGTTTGGAATACGGACAAAAGGAATTGTTCCAAGCACGTTACTTATTACAAGTTGGAGGCGTGGGAATACTGAGGGAACTAGGTGAACTATAGGTTTAGTTGCTTGGTCTCAACTATACTAAGTTGGTTTGATTTTGTATAGCGGCTTAATTCTGAGAGTATTTAATTCTGGACTAGGTCCCGGGAGTTTTCTGCATTTGCGGTATCCTCGTTAACAAAATCTTGCTATGTGTTTTACTTTTCTATTTCCGCAATTATAATTGTTTTATTATAATTAGATGTAAATACATAAACGTTAATTCCTATTTTACTTGATAGACAATCCCTAGAGTTTGGTTAAGTCCGAACCTATTATCAAGTAAACATACTTCGTTGTTGTATTTTCTCGATCTTGTATCCATAGACGATCACAGGAAGTGTTAACCGATTAGTTTTTTTGTCTCGACTCAGTCCATAGACAATCACTTTCGGAAAAGGACTTATAGGTGGAAAAGTTTTAGATTGAGGTATATTTGGGTACCCTCGTCTTTCAGAAACCCTAACAAACATCGATCTATCATACTCAAAACAACATCAGAAACAACTGGAAAATCAAAAAAAATCACGAGAAGAACAAACAGGTACGTTTTCATTCGATTTAGATGTTGTTCAATGGTTTCTTGTTGATGGATTTGTTGATTCTGATTTTGCATGTTTTATTTGTTGATTTTTTCAATGTTTTCTTAATAAATCAAACCATGTTTTCGAATTAATCATCTGTAATCTTATTTCAAATTCAAAGAATCGAATGATACGGCACCATACAAATAGATTCGAAGATTCGGATTAAACTTTTTTCTTCTTCTTCTTCTTGTTTCAATCTTCTAACGAAAAACTAGAAGAACAAATCATTCAGATTAACAATCTAGTATATTTTTGATGTTGTTTTGATGTGCAATCATAAGATTTTTAATTTTTAGGTTTTGATTTTTCGCTTAGATTAATTTTATTCAGAAGATGTTGGTTGTGAATGTGTGTATTTAGCTTGTGTAGCTAGAAGTTAGCTTGTGTAAGTACAAGTTACGCATACAAACGAGCATGTGTAACTATCAGTTACACATTCAGAAATCTCACCACTGACTTGTATTATAGTTTGTATCTAGCTTGTGTAACTAAAAGTTACATATACAAATGAACCTGTGTAACTATCGGTTACACATTCACAAATCTCACCACAAACTTGTATTGTTGTTTGTATCTAGCTTGTGTTTTTGTCTAGCTTGTGTAGATGATAGTTACACATGCAAATTTAACTTGTGTAATGGATGTGTAATATGAATTTACACATGCCAAAAATAGGGTGTGTGTGGTGTGCGTCGTAACACGTCAAAAATAAATACACTTTCTCACTACTCAAAATATATTATGAAGCAAGGGCAAGAAAGAATCGCTCCCACTGATAGGTTTTGGGTTGTTAAGTTGTTTGGATTTCCTATCTAAAACACTGGGGGTTTTCTAATTTTTATAAACTAGAACAAATATAAAAGCAAAGAAAAAAATAATGCAAGCAACTCAAATATGTGAAAATATTGGTCAATCATTTCATCTTCATTCACAAGCATGAATTTATAACAATAACTAGAATTGATATTTAATCTCAAATTTATTAAAGGCCCTAGGATACCTTGATCGCAAGAGTATCACGCTAATTTCCTAATTTCATCATAGATACATAAAGTGATGCAAACATGAATTCTATCTAAGAGAACAACCTAACGACGCAGACATGAATTCACAAGCTAACTTGTCACATATAGTCTTTATAATTTCCTCTTAACTAATCAGCCATATGAGTCTTTATAATCAAAACAATTTCCTCAGTTTTCACCTGCACATTCTCAAAAAAATAAATATTACATCTATTTTCCAGATTTGCCTCATATAGTAAAACAGATATAATTTTGGACATCTCTGTCACACAAGGATTTTATATGTTTGCCACATATAGTACAACAGATATAATGGAATTGAATATCATTAGTTGGTCTATTTTGGACATCTCTGTCACACAAGGATTTTATCTGTTGGTGCATATCTTTACCTTGCGGGATCTGCACACAATTAGCATTAATGTTAGCAAGGATAGAAGAGAAAATATTTCATTCCAAAAACTGATGTTGTTGGGTTTCAGTAGGATTTCTACAAAGGGGACATTCATTTAAAACATGAGAGGTGAATCTGGAGATTTGATCCCTAGTTGGTAAGCATTGATAAAGGACTCTCTATAGGAAATATTGAACCTTAATTGGTAGCTTAGTTTTCCATAAGGCTATCCAATCCATTTCATCACTTATGGTGGGTCTAGTTTGAGAAACATCTAATATAGTTGATAGACACATTTTTGTGTCTAAGTTGTCCTCAATTTTCTGTATTGTTGGTACTCGATTTTGTACTTATTATGGTGTTTTATGTGTTTGTAGGTATTTTTGAGAAATAAACATTTTTGGAAAAATCAGTTCGGAAAATTACTCGGGGCAACCCTCGGAGGACAACTGCTACATGGACCCCTAATTTGGATAAGGGGCACATCAATTGATAAGGGGCACCCAGTTGAAAAGGGGGACCCTCTTTACTATTTACAGCCGACTGCTAAAGGCACCCCAGCTGATTGGATAAGGGCTGACCTTCTTCTTCCTCTTTTGAATTTCATTTTTGGCGGGAAACTTGATGCGTGTCGTAACCACAACAAATTAGTGAATATTTTTCCACTCAATTAACAAGTAATATGGTGGTAGTTAAGTTCGTTCCCACGAGGAGCAAGAGTTTTTAGTTGTCTTATAATGTCACAAAAGGGGGGTTTTGGTTTTAGATTTTATAAAGCAAAAGAAAATAAACAAAGCAATTAAAAAGTTTAAGTTGAAATCAATAAGAGGGATAAGATCAAGGAATCCTTCTTCGTTGCAAGACAATGATTCAAGTTATGTTTTTCATCCACATGTTATTAGTCACATATTATCACCAATCGTAGATATAGCAGCTAAATCAGTGCTAACCCCTAAATTTCTTGTATCACCGGATACGGAAGTACTCACGACTACCGGATTCTATTTACCAAACCACCTAGTAGTAGATAACTCAAGATGTAATTTAGTTAAACGCATTAAGATTTATGAATTTATCAAGTTGATATTAGTAGTTAGACTCTTAGATCAAGGTCTACTTGCTAACGTTGTTTACACACACAATTGCTCCACGGAATCCCTCCGCAAGGTCTCGTGTTTTCTACTTATGTAAATAGTCAAGAAACGATTACTTATCCCCTAACTTTCACTAGCTTTAGTGTTAGAGCATAGCTCAGTTGAACCCACCAAGCGTTGGTATGTCAAGTTTGGTTGTCATATTTTAGTGAATCAAAACTCAATTAAAGAGTCGCTTGATTATGTACTAGAGATAACTTCGTATAGGTTAGACTAAAAATTCTAGGATTATGAGACATACAAGTATTACTCGAAGACTTGAAGAATGTGAAGAAGTAAAGAGCTACATCGACAACATTATCCTTCCTCTTAAGGTTAGTAATATTTTGACTTGAACTGTTTCATTCCTAACGTATCTTTCATGTCATGCTATATTGAAAACATAATTGCGAAGCTGTGAATGATTATACTCTAGTAGTAGGACATGATCATATGATCATAGTGTTAAGGAATAGAATACGAAGTATAACGCTTATTATTTGAACTTCGTATATAAGACATCGACATAATCGTTTGGATGCCATTTTGATTATGTGTATGGGTAAAGGTGAAGATTTCATCCTAGGAAACAATGTTTAAATTTGTTTAAAGGAAGTACATTCATGAACTTGTTTTATGAATCGAAAGGGAAATCGCTAGGCTTATTGGTATTGTTATTCATTGCATATCTTTGGATTACCAATACGTGTGAGTTAGTAAAACCGATCATAACTTGTTATGTATCTTGGTAAAACTAGTCATAGTGCCTGACTTATGTATTGGTATGACTTTTATTAGTGTAACCGATCCTAAGTAATCACCTGAGATGGTATGATCGATATTTGTAATTGGTGTGACCGATCACAAAAGTATTGTGTAATCGATCCTTGTAATTGGCGCAACCGGTCCTAATAATTGGTGTAACCGATCCTAGTGACTTGTGTAACCGATTACAAGTAATACCATTTGAATATGGTAACCAGTCCTGGTATTTGACGTAACCGATCCTGATAACTGATGTAACCGGTCTCAGTAACCATATGGAGGTAGAACCGATCCTTGTGTTTGGTAAAACCGTAGACCCATGATTAGTGAATTGATATTTGATCAATCACATAGTTGTCCTGGAATACAGATGAACCAATTCTAACTTGTTTGGAAGTGTGGTATAATCGGTTCCAAAAATGTAAATATGAAAGAGGGTTTACATGAGGAAAGATGTCGACATACTTATTTGTACATGCTCAATAATTCTTATCTTTTATTGTTCAAAGATATTCCTTAATTACTCAAGGAGATCTCGAACCGAAAATAAACTAAGAATCTTTTAATTAAGGTTATTAGTTTTCGCAAATCTCTGGAGAATAAAAATCGGTATTGTGCATGTACTGGTTGGAGATGTTCTAGTGAGATTTCGGTATTTTTGGACAAAGCATTTCCAGGAATTATGAAAACCAATTTGGAAATATATTGCATATCTTGAGAATATTCGGTTTTGAAAATTCCTTGGTGTCCAAACTTCCTTGGTCTATAAATACCCAAGTTTGCATTTCTAGCAAACTATCTTGAGAGCCAGCAAAACTACCTAGTTGTGTTGTTACTGGTGGAGTCGTCTATTCGGAGAGGAAAGTACCTTAATCAGGCGAAATTTCTTACGACCGCTCGTTTAAAGACTTCTATGGGATCAAGAAGCTCTAAGAGTACCGTTGGTGGGAAACTAGATAATTGCAGTTTATTTTAGTTTTCGATTGATTTGATTGACTAATGGTTGTTGAACTTTGATTGCACCTAGTTTGTTTATTCTTGAGAATCTTCTCTTCTGATATAAGATTCACTCAAACTAGATCGAAGTATCGACGGGATCTTTAGAACTGTTTGTAGATCTAAAGACGTCTTGTGATAATCCATTGTTAACAGACTCCATTCTGTGCGTGATTGATCACAAGAGATTTAATTTGTGTTGTGCAGGTGCTTATTGAAGATCTAAGAAGATTTGAAGACAAAGAAGATTTCTAATTTGGTTTCTATATCTTTGGTGCACAAAACTTGATCGGCTGGGATTCAACTAATATCAGATTTATTCGATTGATTAGTTGCTTGAGATCGGTAGCAATAATAGATCTCTTGAGTTCTATTTGATTGTTACAATCCGGATCTTATTACTTCGGTAATTGAAGATTGGATTGATCTAACCAGGCAAAGGAGTTTATTGATTAAACGGAAGAGCCTTTGCATATGACTTGAGATATCTTCATTGGAAAGAATTAATAGAGTTGTAACCAAATAGATTTGTTGTTCCTTTACTGTTTGGAATACGATCCAAATGAATTGTTCCAGTGCGTGCACTTATTGAATGTCGGAAGCGCAGGGATACTGAAGAAACTAGGTGAACTATAGGTTTAGTTGCTTGGTCTCAACTATACGAAGTTAGTGTTGATTTTGTATAGCGGCTTAATTCTGAGAGTATTCAATTCTGGACTAGGTCCCGGGGTTTTTCTGCATTTGCGGTTTCCTCGTTAACAAAATCTTACTGTGTTTTTTACTTTTTTATTTCCGCAATTGTAATTGTGTTATTATAATTGGAAGTAAAATACACAAACGTTAATTCCTTATATACTTGATAGTGATCCTATAGAGTTTGGTTAAGTCCGAACTTATTATCAAGTATCATACTTCGTTGTTGTATTGTCTCGATCTTGTATCCATAGTCAATCACACAAGTTATCTTGTTGTCGTATTGTCTCGATCTCGTATCCATAGACGATCACACGAAGTGTGAACAGATTTGTTGTATTGTCTCGACTCGGTCCATAGACAATCACTTTCGGTAGAGGACTTATAGGTGGATAAATAAAAGATTGTAGTGTATTTAGGTACCCTCGTCTTTTCATTTAGATCAATTAACAAATCAATTTAGTTGGCCACCTAAACGACCTACCTATCAATCAAGCATAAACATTCTTATTAGCAAAAACAAACGATAATCATGTGAAAACTTCAAAGTAGGTTTAAAACAAAACTCAAAACATGTTAAGAACTAGGAATTCATCCTCAATCAATAATAAAATAAGCCACACATAATTGGGAGTTCATAAAGAAAAGAAATAGAGCAAAAACCAAAGTGTTGTGTGTGTAGAGGTGTAGAAGTGTATAAAATACAGATTCCATATAAAGAAAAGTAATGAACTTCTTTATTTATAGGCTTCAATTCCCTTGCAATCCTCTTAGGAGTAGAATCCTTTACTCATTCAATTTCCAAATCCTTGTCCTCCTCTTCTCTTCCAAATTCAAGTTCAAATCAACTTCCACAACCAATTCCAAATCCAAGTCTAAACACCCCATGAGAAATAACCAGACAAAAATATGTGAGAAATTGGGTCGCCGGAATTATCTGGGATCACCGGAATCGGCCAGAGAACTACCTCAGGTGACCGGGAAAGCACTGTCGATGACCTAAGTCAAACTAACGGCACCGTTATCTTTAACGGGTCAAACAGAGTCTTCTAACGGTCAAGGTCTGAGTCACACTCAGTCAGCTGGTCTGAATCTGCCTCACTGGGTCTTACTCACGAGCTGGATCGTCATTTTCTGTACTGAGTTAACTCGCCGGAGTGGAAATCCGGACAGAGTTTCGTTTGTATTTCGACCGATTCCAGGCCTGTTTCAGGCTTATTTCCCTGCACAATTCAATCCTAGCATACATCTAATTTCAATCATTCATTCATTCTTCTCTATTCAGCAACATGCTTCAATAATCCACCAATTTGCAGCTTTGCATACAACCACCAGCAAGCCTGTGCATCCATCTTCTTCTTAGTCTTGATTTCTTCTCAATTACAGCTCCAGCAGCTACCTTCTTCAACTGCTTCTTACTTCTATGGCTTACTGCTTTCGAATCTGAGACAAACCCATATTCAACTCCATTTAATCTTCTTCCCTTGAACCCCCTGCAATCAATTGGACTCAGACGGAAAACCCCTTGTAGAATTACCCATCTCAGATACCACCATCACTGATTTATCCATTGAATCCGAACCAAACCCATGACAATCATCAACCACAGATCCCATTAATTCCATTTACAACATCATCATCTCTCGGATTCAATATCCATTCTCTTACACAGATCCATTATTTCATTTTCACAATTGCAGTGACCACCATTGGTATCACCTTGCTGCTTTGAACACAGCTTCAATTCATCTCTTCTGTAAAGAATTCAATTCCCATAAAACTCAACCCATTATTGATCTTCACCTGCGATTCATCCATCAAACACAGTCACCATCATCAATCAACCCTAGGTCTTCAACTGGAATCTCAGAAATCCCTAATCTCGGCATCTCTTCTTCTCTTGGCTGTTCTCAGATGCAAATCAAACCCCTTCTTCGTTTCCGCAACCACTGACTTCAAATCACTTCCTTCTTCCCTGTATTTCAGCTGCACTTCTCTCTCGATTTCTCGATCGTTTCTCTCATCAACAGCAGCAGCTGCTGCTTCTCTTCTCTTTCTCAATTTCAGCTGCAAATGATTGAGAGAGAAGATTTCTCTCGACCTAATTAGGGCTTTAAAAATTGGGACAACTATTTGCACCCCAGATAAGAGCCACCCCAGATGAGTGCCCTGAGTTTCCTCCTGTTGCTTTTAGCAATTCCTTTTAAGCACAAAAGTTGCCCCTTAACCTTGGCTGGACTCCCAACATTATTGGCCTGTGAAATGACCTTTTCTCCCTTATTGCTCAATTTAGGATGATTTCTTCTTCTTTTCCTCCGTATGACTCCAGAGTACCTAATAACTTAAAAACACACGTAAAGTATATAATTTACAAGAAAAATAGCAAAGAAAGCATAAACTATAGATAGTAAATCAAGGTGTATTTTACACCTATCAAAACTATTCAACAGAACTGGCAGATTTTTGGTTCATGATTTGGAGGGGTTCTAGTGTGACTCAATAGCTGAAATTGTTTGGGAAAATTTGATTGAGCTTAACAGGTGTTGTAGGGTCATTGGAATCGATCCAGTTGGGTTGGATAATCATTTGGAAGCAAAACAGGGAGTGAGGAAAAACTCGAGTTTTCCTGCATTTAACCTGTGAAGATTGATGGAGATATTTGGCGCGATTCTTGGCCTGAACTGGATTGGTATTAATCTGTTACGCTAGAACATGGGTGATTATTGCATTTTCCGTAGAAAAGGAAGGACGATTCCCTGATTTGAAGAAAACCGGGCCCGTATATTCTTTGTGAGATTTTCGGTATTTTTTATCTATCTTTGGAAGGTTTGCATGAGTTTGAAGCGTACTAAACTTCTTTTGGAACGTGTATGAGGCTGTTGAGAGTGTGCATAGTACATGCATACGTGTGAAGAAGTCAATTCATAAAATTATTCCCTGTGACTGTATGAGAGTTAATGCAGAGATTTTGCGACTTATTACGGGAGACTCTCGGTGCTGGGAGGATATAAAAGTGTTGAAGGGTGAGTAGAGTCGGACGGATAGAATTGGGAGAAGTTTGGAGCATCACAGAGCCGGAAAAATTAGTTGCAGGAAAATTGTTTTCTGCTGGTGCAGTGAAGAACACGAAGAACATTGGACGATATAGAACTGTCGTCTATCTAAAGTGACAGTAACATCTTATATGTATCATTCTCTGTAACAGTTTGTTTGCAACAAATATAAGCGTTACAAACCCGGTTTTAATCATTTTTCATCCCATAAGGCGGCCACCATAGATTCGAAGGCTCTTCCAAGACAATCTTCCTCTTAAGTTCCCAATTCCATTCTACACCGGGTGCCCGTGCATGAATATCATTATCGGAAATGGGTGCCCAAAAATCAATCTGGAGATCATAAATATCGTGAATGTTATAAAATAAAAGGCGAACTCCAGACAAGACCATTCCAAGTCTTGGAGTACTGAAACCACCATTATCATAATATGATGCGGGGGTGGCGAATGTGACTGAAATGTCTCGTTGTCCAAATTGAAAGATACTATCTGAATATTGTCATAAAAATAATGATTTATCCAAAAAATACAACCATGTGCGTACACACCTGAATCCCAAAAAGTAAAAGGAAAATCTCCGATGTTCCTCCATCCCCTGTTGTCGCCTAGAGTGTGTATGTCCACTTGAATTCGAACTACTTTGTATTCACCGGTATATTCACAATAGCCGAAACCCCCTACGACGTATCGTGGATCCCAACTAATTTGTGGCGTTGGTGTTGGATCGCATATTTGTGGCAGATGGAGGTGCTCACCTGTTGTTGGATTCATAATATAAATAGGATCTTGTATGCCATGGTGTGAAACATAAAAACATACCAGATCATTATAAGATCCGACGATTGGGTGTGACATGTTTTCATTATAGAATCCGATATTCCAGGTACCATTGTTTCCAAATAACATCTGATAGAAATCTTCCATCATCGTGTAGTAATCTTCATCCTCAATTTGTTCTCTGTAGAAGAGTTGAGTAACTTTTTCTTCTCTCATTTTTTTAGTGAAACCGAAAAGGAGTCCAATTCTTTTGTTCGCAAGGACAGAATTCCACTCTTTGCATACACATTTGCTTGCCAAAATACTTTTTGTACTTGGGTGGCGGCGTAGTATCTCGGTTGTTAAATCCGGCAACATTTCCATTACTATTACTGGTGAAATATTATTATTTTTTAAATTTAGAAGCATTTAGGATTTATTTTTTTTAGAATGCTACTAGCAGATACGAGTAATATATAGACATCCAAGGGATGCAATATGTGTCCCCACACAACACACCTGTTGGAATTTTCACGTCTTTTGGTGTTTCAAAATCTATTCGGTTAATGTACCCCGTAATACGAAGGGGTGCGAACCATTACACCGTTTGGTGTTCCATAAAGTTTTTCTGGACCCTCTTTGTATTGATTAATATACTCCATATACTCAATCAACATGGTTGTGTTTAGGTAATTGTTTCGTGCTATTTTTCCGTATTTAGATAAATTATATATATACTAAAATCAATGTGGTGTTGTACGCGTATATGAGCATATATTTATTGATATGGAAACTGTTATATTTTGTTTACTTGAGAGTGATATGCGGAATACAACTAAATTAGGTAATTGGAGATAATGCTCATAACCTAAAAAAAATTAAGGTTTTTCTATATTATTAAAGAGGTCGTACAAACCACACCAGCATAAAAGATAGATTGATATATTAGACGAAGAAAATGAGTTTCAATAAGAACAATACCGAGAGGATTAAAAAAATTCCAAAAATAGTAATGGATGTACTAAGAAAGCTAAGGATCACCATAACTATTGATGGCATGTGTAAGGTTCCTGGCATGCCCTTGTTAGCTGAAGTTCAAGCTCATGTTGACAATCTTACTCTTCCTGCTTCTGCTTCTGTTGAAATGGATGGTGTCCATGCTCCCATTCTTTCGAATGAGCCTGTTGGTTAAACTGTGTCTGGCACACCAGAAATACCCAGGGAGACACCTCTAGAAGAAAAGGTACTTGAAGTTCCAGCACAGCCTGCTAACGCTGCAACACGAGTACCAGATGCGATGGTTTTAGTTGAGCAGATTATCAAAGAAACTTTCGAATAATTTGGTTTTTGTTTTTAGAAATTATTTATTTTGATTAATTTTAATAAAAAATTATTTAGGATGTTGGTATTATTTTTCTTTGTTTAGTTTTAGAATGAATAATATAGAAATATTGGTTCTTTAATATATGCTCATTGTGTTCAAATTCTTTGCTTGATATTTGTTTGTTAATCAATCAATTTTAATTAACTCGTCGAGTCAACACAATTCAGTTTTCCGTAATATACCTTATATAACATAACATAAGCCCTTATGATAGTTATCAGATTTTAATTTTAATTTAGACACAACCAAAATGGAAGAAATATAACAGTAATTTATGGAAAAACTGGACCACGAGGGATCTTGGCACCAATGCCAAATTTGGGTCAAGCCAACCCAATGTGACATACATTTTAGAAACAAAAAAATTATCTTCTCTATATTATTTGGCAAAACAGAAGAAGAGGAGTACTGAAGAGATCTATCTTTTCTTTTGCATGTACCCAAGAAAGCAACAAGATACTCATTATGGCTACCTAGATCTTCTTCTTTTGCATGCGCACACAAAATAAGATACTCATTGTGATTGCGTAGATCAGTGGAAGTGAAATATGAGAAACTGAAGCGTAATGATGATTGACAAAAGCGGTAGCGTGGTGATTGATGTAATTTTAGATAGTGGTAAGAATGAGTTTGTAAGACTTGTGAAAGCTAGATTTATTTAAACTAAAAGTAGAGAAAATTTTAATCCAAATTTGTATTTTTAGAGTGAAAATAACCAAGACACTAGATTCCACTATTACACATGAATAAATGATGATAAAAATTCCAAAACTCTAATTATTTTTAAAATCTCTTTTTCTTAATTCACAAATTATCAAGCATATTCTCAAACATTAATTGTATCCCTTAAGCATAGATTATCTAACCAAAGCATAACCTATCTAATTGAATCACAACTAATTAGGAAAAATTATGCAAATAATTAAAATTCTGCAAAGCAGTAATTTGAGTGAATTATAAATTGCAAAATTAGAGAAAAGTAAAATAATTACCAATTATTCATGCAACAATAGCTTCCTCCATGCCTTGGTTACGCGAGAATTAGCTCATCATTATCATGGAAATATGCTCAAAATTCATCTTTATTAATGCTCAAAAATGGTTCTCAAATGATGAAATAGGAGAAAAATTGATAAAAACCGGGTTTGTAACACTTTTGTTCGTTACAAACCGAGCTGTTACAGAGAACGATAAAAATGAAGTGTTGTTGACACTGTCGCAATACGACCCACAAACAGTTGTCGTTGTCACTGTTGAAGAACGACGGTTACCTTGCGTCCAATGTTCTTCGTATTCTTCACAGCAGCAGAAAATGGAGTTTTTTTTTCTGCCACTTGATTTCTCGACTCTCTGGTTCTTCCTAACTGCTCCCAACTCTCTCTATCTATTCTCAGAATCCCCAGAAGCGTATATATACCCATTTGGACCGAGAATAAATCATAATCTCGGAAATCAATCAAACATATTTTCTTTTACTCCCATGCAAGATACGATATCATATCTCTGCTCGCTAAAATCTTCAACTGACACACTCCAAATTGACTGAAACACGATCCAGAATGAGTAGACAACGTTGTAGACTCGTTCATTGCTCCAAGAATAGCCAGAAATCCCGAGAATCTCTCTCTACATACACGAACTTCCCTGTATTCGTCCCACCATGATTATAGCCAAATTTCTTCGAATATGAAGGACTTACCAGTCCTGTGTGAGTGTAACAGGCTGTAATAAGTCGATTGGAGTGATTGAATCTCGCCACAGCTCCTCCAAATTCAAAACAGAAAACTCCGCAGGTGAACAAAATTTGAACCTGCATTTTCCCGCCAAAATTTTTTTAAACCGTGAAGAAGAAGGGTGTCCCCCTAACCAAGCCGGGGGTGTGAATAGCAGGTGCCCAACTGAGGTGCCCCTTATCCAAACTGAGAGTCCGAATAACAAATATCCTCCAGGGGTGCTCCGCATAATTTTTCGAGCCGATTTTTCCAAAAATGTTTATTTCCCAAAAATACCTACAAACACATAAAACACCATAATAAGTATAAAAATGGGTACTAACAATATACACAATAGAGATGAAAACAGACACATAAATGCGTCTATCAGTGATTGACAAAATACTGCTTTTGAAGGAGAGAATATACTCCACAAGGTCTGATAACACCCATAACCCTATCAGTAACCCTGTTAAGAGCAATTACTCCATACAATCAACCACTTTTATCTAAGGTAATATATATATTTCCAAATAATATGTTCCAAAATTTTACCAAAAATAAAATGTTAATAAATTCCAAACAAAAAAAAGAGGAAAATGTTTTAATAAACAATTAATAAATTAAAAAAAAAAGGCTTCATTGCTCTGATCAAAGATACTGCTACATTTAAGAATAATACTTGTTTAGGTAGTCAAAAGTGTGAGAAGCATATAGTTAGGTTGTTTTCTTTCTCTGCTTTATATCTTGTTACCAAAAAAGGTAAATTAAAAAATAAGTGTGAGAAGGAAATACTGAAGGTGGAAAATGTTTTTTAATTTTTTATTGTTTTTGATAAGACCAAAAGTTATTAGATCTTGTGTATACAAAACTGGCTCTTGTTATAATACTTCTCTTTCAGTCACACATAACAAGAAGTCCCAAAGTACAACTACCATAGGAATGTACCCCCAAAATCTAGGAATCAATAATAGGAATGTTCAATGTATATACTCCTAGTATTTAGTGATGGGGCTGGTATTTAGGACAGGGTCCCATAAGAATATTCTACACAAATTGTTAAAGTACAAATGGGGCTGGTATTTAGGACAGGGTCCCACAAGAATATTCTACACAAATTGTTAAAGTAGAAATGATCAAAGATCAAAAAATACCACTGCAAACTGGAGTATTTATTATTGTACTAGCTAATTCCTTTGTTATTAGTGCCTTGGATATAGTAGTATCTTTTCTTTACTATAACTGAGTCAACTACATTGCACTATTTTACTCCCAATTCACATATTCTTAGAAGCAAAATAATAAATGATTAATATAGTACTAGATGGTGCCTTGGAAGATCATAAATGCTTTTTGGTGCAATTTTTTTGATTAAAATCCCAATTCATATTCTTAGAAGCAATTCTAGCTAGCTCTTACAATTAAATTTGTATTAAAAGAACCGAGATCAGTATTTATTTTTTAAACTAGTGGCCAATAATATAGGATTTTATCATGTCTGTTCCTTTAATCTTGACGAAACATGAAATATCAGCGATACATATGAATATCTGATAATATCGTATTATTGGTCGTATAGGACCGATCAGCCGATAATATTGGCAAGGATGTTTGAGGATGTTAGGTTATCAGGTGAAACTAGTTTATTTGATTGGTTTTCATTATGAATTCACGAACGACTATGATTGGCTTCGTCGACAGGACTCGATATCCAAGTTTTTTACCAATGTCACTCTTGGACATGGCTTATTCAGCTAAACCAATTTTTATTTCGATGTCATGATCTTAGAGAGTATAGTTCATCCAAATCTAAGTTTCCGAGAGTATTTCCACCAAGATAAATTGATTGATGGTAATTTTCCATTTTTTCCGATGTCACTCTTGAACGAGCTTGTAAACCAATTTTTATTTCGATGTCACGATCTTAGCAAGTATTTATCATCCAAATCTAAGTTTTCGGGGAATATCTCCACCAAGATAAATTGATTGATGGTAATTTTCCATTTTTACCGATGTCACTCTTGGACGAGCTTCTAAACCCCTGACTTTTATTTCCATGTCACGATTTTAGCAAGTATTTTTCATCCAAATCTAAGTTTTCGTGGAGTATATTTCCACAGAGATAAATTGATTGATGGTAATTTTCAATTTTTACCGATGTCACTCTTAGACGAGCTTCTAAACCAATTTTTATTTATTTCGATGTCACGATCTTAGCAAGAAATTTTCGTCCAAATCCAAGTTTCCGGGGAGTATTTCCACCGAGACTTTCAAGGAAACCCTAATAATATTAAAATAATATATATAAAAAAGAAGGAAATGAGTGTGGGATCGGACAAAACCGGCACAGGGCTTCTTGGCCGACCGTGTGGGCCCCGCCTCACGATTTCCCTATTTTTCATTATTTTATTAATGTTTTCTCTCTCTTACTTTTCCGTCTTTGATCAAACTTCCAATCATATTTCTTCCATCTTTTTGGATGCTCCTTTGATCATTATTGTTAAAGGCACCCGCGTCTTTTGTTCGGAGCTTACTCGGGATTGCCTCAAATGCCCGGAAGGTTAATATTTATTACTATTCCATGGAATTCAGCCGGGAAAATCCAAGAATCAGAGTAAGTAAATATTAGAGTTTATGTAGGAATTACTGCGACTAGATTTAATTAATTATCTAGGAATTCAACCAGTGAATCTGGCGACTGGATTTAATTAATTTGTGGCTTTATACTAGCATGCAATATGTCTAGGAGCATTTAGATATGATGTGATCAGCATCATATATTATTCTGGGAAAGTTCAGACACCATACATCTTTCAAATGCATTTCACATGTTGAAAGGATACTGAATTACTCAGTATGAGATACATGGAATATCGAGAGCTCTTAAGCAAGAGGCTGTGACACTGCCGTCATGTATGAAGGTCGTGGTACTGCAATTCGTTTCTCTTGCGGAATTTTAAGACACAAACTCTTATGCATTTTTAAGTGATCATAGATACATAATTTACGATGTGATTTTACGAATATGGCCTTCGTCAAAAATCCACCATCAACATTAAGTCCCCTGCTTAGTGTGGGACAGTCATGTTCCGCAGTATGCATATAGATGGTGATTTTTATTATCATAATCAAAATAAATAAATAAGCTCAGTTGTCAGACATTACCAGGATTTCCAATCCAATAATGCTTTAATCATGTCGAATGATTGTTGAAGAAGCAATATTTAGATGTGGAGGCTCTTGCATAATGAATGGGAATTTTCTGTGGTAGAAGGACCATGTTGACCCATGTATGGCACGAGCATTGTTTAAAAAAGAAGTCCTAATTTGACCGAAATTAGGAAAACCTAGTAATATGTATAAAAGAGAATGGGACCCTTTAATTTTTTTCACCTTCTTTCATCAACACCATTGACCGACCAGCATCAAGAGCCTCTCCTCTATTCTCCCTTTTCCACCGACCGCCGGCAGTAATTACCGCCGAAAAATCGCACCGGCTGGTCAAGTTCCGGCACCGACGGCGACCACTTCCGGTGAGTTTTTTTTTTTTTTTTTTTTGATTTTAATGTTTCCTTTTTCTTTTCTATGCAATATGATGCTTCATCCATGGAAAGAAAAATTACTTTAGTATTTTTACGAATTAATGAAGATTTAGGTCAAAGTACCGTATTTTTGACTTTCGGTGCTTCAAACGTCTTCGTAAGTGCTTTAATCGACTTTGGTACAGCAAAGAGGAGTCCTTGTAGCAGAAAATCTTGTGCTATCACCACTGGTTGTCGGTCGAACCGTAAACAGGTAACAATTAGGGTTTTATTACCTTTCTTTTGTTTATACCGTTTTTAATCGATATACGCAACTTTACGATATAATCATCTTCTGAAATCATCACTCTTCAATTTAGACACCTTGATGATTTTTTGAGCTTTCATCTCCTTGCATGATGTATTGAAGTAGACATGCCTAGCCGATTCTTAGAGATGTCAGAGGATAATTATGATTGTGCTTCCAATTATGGAGATGAGAGCATGACTAAGACCACTCCGAACATGGATGATGAATGCTTTGTGGTTCAGTACAAACCAGAAAAGTATCCCCAAGGTCATAACTTCCATATTCTTGTAAATCCTATAGAAAGTGATAAGATGAAGATGGTTTCTCCGAAAGCCATCATTCGATTCTGTCTACAAGGAGGCCATTATGCTGCTTCAGTTATAGAATTTAGGATTGCTAGAAAATATTTGCCTGAATTTTATAGATGGACGAGACATATGCTTGGTTATGAACATGTCAGACAGATGTTGGACAATGCACATGTCATCGAAGCTATTAGAGCGTCTGGAGAAGTCTTCATATATCACGATATGCCTGGTATCGTAGTTTTGCTTGCTCGATAGTGTGTTCCTACACACACATTCATATGTAGGTGGGGATAACTCACCATCACCTTAGAGTATGTTGCTGCTTTACTTCATCTGCCAGTTACTGGTAATCTTCCCATTATGTTTTCAGCAGAAGAACTAAGATATGCATAACTTTAAGGACTCAGATGATTAAGATCAATGGCGTAGGAAATTTTTATTCTCAGTGGTTCAAGCACTAGTTTTCAATGGAAAAAAATCCAGCCAGACCTGATGATAGCACATTGACCATTGCTGCATTCTTGTCATCGTGGTTGTCTAGAGATGTGTTCGAAGACGACAGTTCCAAGTTGAAATCATTTGTGATTCCCCTAGCAGTTAAGATGGCTCGAGGTGAAAAACTTCCCATTACTAGTCTGTTTCTTGGTTCATTGTATTCCCATTTAAACTCCTTAGTTATTGATAGTCGCATCTCCAATGGTTATATGAAAGTGGAATCATATGTTAACACATTGTTCATCCACGCATGGATGTAGGAGCAGCTGAGCAATTATGCCTACTCCTCGCAATGTTTTACAAAAGAAAGGTGTTGATTCTCGTCATACCTTTTCTGAAGATAATAACGCGGGGATAATGCATTGGTCCAACAAGATGCCACGTTCTAGGGTACGTCTTGTAGATTTACTAGATAACGAAGCTGAGTTCGATTTTCGCCCATGGGCACCAGTTTCTTCTTACATCTCTTAGTTGACCACCTTTGCCGGAGAATAAAATGTAGTGTTGGTGCTTCAATTCGGTGTCGATCTTATTGATGGTGAGAGAACATTTATGTTGAGTTGCACTCCTGGTCATCTTGTGTCTGTCATGCAACAAAAATACCTCATGGAAGAATACAACATTTACAGAGCTACTAGGAAAATGGGTCTCGATCAATGTGCTCCTCCTTTTAGAGCCAACAAGACTCAGGTTCATCATCTTATGACCAACTTGGATCGCACACATATAGCTATGCGAAGATATTTGTCTCCTTGTCATGACCGTGACACATATGTAACTCCGGGTTACATAAATTTATGGAATCAGCAACATGAGCGCCTTTATGATTTCACAGTATTAGCGGCGACGCCTTCATCGCGCGGTGCTCTTTCTACAGAGATGATGGCTAATCGTCCTCAATTGAAGCCGCTTCCTAGTAATGATAAGGGAAAAACATTCCCGAAATCTTCAACAATGGGTATTCTTTTTGTAATTTTCTGAGAAGCATAACATCTTATGGCCTAATTATTTTGTTGACTTCAACTGTAGAGTGAGCGTGTCATAAGGCCCCGAAATAGTGGTGACTTTGCGGATGTTGGAAGAAGTCCCCAGAGTGGTGAGAAGAGAAGCAAAAGTCACAAGATGCTATCTAATGTTGTGGAGCCGCCACCTGTTTCTTTGGTTAGTCATTTCCATCTGCTGCTTGCCTAACAACTTCTTTTCTTCTTAGGGTTTATGAAATAAATCATATTATCATTCCATCGCAGGGGTTTTTTCCTTCTAGCATAGAGGGTCTTCGATTCTCCACAGCTGAACAGTCGACTCAGATCATTGGATCACCTGATGAGGATGAAGGAACCGAAACCGAAGATGAAGAAGTCGATGCAAGCATATTTTTGTTTTATTGTTCCAAATTCTTTTGGAGAAATAATCTCATATTCGTGGTTGCTATTTATAGGAGGAAATAACTATGGATGATCAAGGCAGTGGATGCTCTCAATCATCTTCGGAGGAAGACGAATAAGGAAATCACCATGATTCGGAATCAAATGGAATGAATGGTGACTCCAATAACTTCAGCAATGCCAATGATTCAAAGGATTTAGAGACTTATCAAGTAACTATTTATCATGTATGCTTCTATTATAATATAGATTGTACTCAAAGAAACCCACACGAATGAGGAATCCCAATGCAACTCGTTTCCAGAAAAAATTCAGAAACAGTGGATGTAGTAAAAACATCATAAAATCTTCATCCGACGTCCGTTTTTTATGGTCTACCCCAACTTTTTGCTCAGACAATTTCCCATCAATACTCCAAGAAGATTTTTGACCTTTGAGGCTGTTTAAGGGCTCAAATCATCGAAACAAAAAGGTTCCAGGAGAATTTCATAAAACTTCCTGCAGTGACGATATCTGATGTTTGACTTACTACTCTTAGCTCGTTCATCCAATCAACTTGAATTTTGGATATGTTGTAGAGAACACCATGCGAAGAGAAATAAATATGACCTATGTCTTGATTCTTTATCGATTATCCCCAGTTCGTCACTTTATACAGTGAAGTGTAGAATAGCTTCAGTACGGTCTTGCTAGAAAATATGTTTCCGAATCCCTAGACCATCGATTTATGTGCTTGCATGATTCTCCCGGAGAATGAACATGTTTAATTTACTTGCGCTCTGAATTTTATGTTTGAATCTTTAATTTCTTACTAAAGGCATTTTTAACCATAAAATTGCTACAGCAGGTGCAAAATAGCGATACCGAAGAAAACATAATCACCGAGAGAACTGTCGTGAATCGAATTAGTAGTGAGCCTCTTTCTTCACCTCAAGATTATGGGAATTATACTCCTGAGGAAATGGAGATAGAATTCCAAGTGGATGCTATGCCAGAAACCGAAGGAGGTGCTCCAATGGGTGATACTTGCATGGTATTGCATGAATATCCGCGTGCGGGTGTTCCTTTTGATCCTCCATTCAGTAAAACGCTCGAACATCATGAATTAGTTGGAGGATTTAGCGTTCCTGCTGGGTATGCCAATTTGTACCAAGAGATACGGAAGACATATGGCGATATTGCTACTATTAAGAAACCTGAGCATGTTTATTTCTTGATCATACGAGTAGAAGCAATATTACGTATTGTTAATGATATAGGTATCAAACCGAAAGGTGCCATTAGTGCAGGCGTACCCTTTGATTGGGAGTTCAACCTGGATGCTGCTGAGTGATGCGTGTCGTAGCCACAACAAATTAGTGAATATTTTTCTTTCCACTTTTTATTAATCATCAATTATCACCAACCGTAGATATAGCAGCTAGATCAGTGCTAACCCTTAAATTCCTTATATCACCAGACACGGAAGTTCTCGACTACCGGATTCTATTTATCAAACCATCAAGTAGTAAATCACTCAAGATGTAATTTAATTAAATGCATTAAGATTCATGAATTTATTAGGTTGATATTAGTAGTTAGACTCTTAGATCAAGGTCTACTTGCTAATGTTGTTTTCACACACAATTGCTCCACGGAATCCCTACGCAATTTAACTAATAAACTCCTTTGCCTGGTTAGATCAATCCAATCTCTATTACCTAAGTAATAAGATTCGGATTTGTAACAATAAAAATAGATCTCAAGAGAACTATTAGGTGTTCCCGATCTCACGCAACTAATCAATCGAATAAATCCGATTCTTAGTTGGATCCCAGCCGATCAAGGTTTGTGCTACACAAAGATATGAGAACCCAATAAGAAATCTTCTTTAATCTTCAATTAAACCTGCATAACACCAGTTGAATCTCTTGTGATCAATGATGCACAGAACGGAGTCTGTTAACAATGGATTATCACAAGATGTCTTTAGATCTACAAATAGTTCTAAAGATCCCGTCGACACTTCAATCTAGTTTGAGTGAATCTTATATCATAAGAGAAGATTCTCAATAATAAACAAACTAGGTGCAATCAAAGTTCAACAACCGTTAGTCAATCAAATCAATCGAAAACTAATAAAAAACAAGTTTATATCAACCACACCCAACAATTCGTTTGGCAATCTGAGAGGACTTACTCTAATATACTTTCTAGATAATCAACTAGACAGTCAGACTCAATCTAAAAAAAAGTATATACAAGAGTTTATATCTCTGTTTCACAATGTAATCAGCAAATCAAACAGATGGAAATCCGCGATCCTGATTATTATGTGAAACAACTTGAACGGTACCAAAGACCAATGTTCAAGTGTCAATCAATTTAAATCAACAACCAAAGGTTGGATTATCTAATTGATTGATCTAAACGCACAACCTGTGATATTTCAATTATATAACAAAATATAATGCGGAAAAGAAATAACACAGACACCAGAATTTTGTTAACGAGGAAAACCGCAAATGCAGAAAACCCCCGGGACCTAGTCCAGTTTGAACACCACACTTTTGTTGGCTTCGAAAGGGAGTCATGGTGACTGCCTGTCTTGCGACAGCAGATGTTCTTATGTTGATGAAGGCGCTAGGGATTATGTTGTATGTACAGAGCCGATGGAGGCTGCTCAGGTTCTGATGAAGGGTGATCTGGCTTTGATGAAGGGAGGCGTATGGCATGGTAAGTTAAATTGCTAATTTTATTTCAGTTGGCTATGTTGTTATGTGTTAAATTGACTCATTCATGAATGCAGTGGAGGACCATACGGACAAGTATGTTATGTATGAAGACTATGTGGCTCTACTATCAGGCCCGTTGAATGGGCATGTGAGATCCTAGCTGACATAGAGGTGGAAGTACAACGAAGCAGAGTCCATTGTAGTACGGTGACTTTTGGCCTTCTTGATCCAATCATCAAAGCCAAGTATGCTGCAAAGCTTGAACAAGCGATAAAGAAGGGTCAATCAGAAAGCAACCGAATAAAAACCATGACACATCTCTTTGGCGCACTTAACACTCATCGTAAGGAGTTGGAAATTAGATGTTATACGTTCTCATATGTGATGAATTGTCTCCGTGATGAGGAAGTCTATGATTTCGGATGTGCTGGATCTGGAGAGCGCAAAGCTCAAACCTTGATGAAGCCTGGATGGCGTGAGGCTATGACCACAGCGGAGCTTAGATACCTTCACTGGGGAGTAATGTCTGATGTCAGTGATGATTCAGATGTGGTTGGGGTTGGGGGAAAGCACGCAAGTATTACTTTGGAGATTAAAAACGGGAAGTTGAAGGCTAAATTTGCACAAGACAACATCGGTGGATTTTATGAGATTTTAAAGTGAGAAGCTACTATTTAGTTAGTTTGATTTGCAATTTAGGAAATGGCCCTACCTAACTCTTAATTTTTAAAATAGGTTTGAGAAGAAGGAAGGAGAAGAAATTGCAATCTCGAAGCTACAAATTGATGGTGGGATCGCTGCAGCTTTGGCTGCAAGAAGAATTAATAAACTTTTCCCTATACAGGTACTTTTTGTTTTTAGTTAGTGTTACATAGACATTAGTATTTTGATTTCAGTGGTATGATGTAGCCCTTTTCTGTTACTCTGATTTTGAAGAGATTTATTATGGAGTGTGTGAAGTCGGGGAGGAATCTGATCGCTAGATCCAGAAGTGGTACCGGGAAGACCCTTGCATTTGGGATATATGGAACAAGATCTTACAGAGCAAACGTCAGAAAGGGTATGTGTGCGTTACTTTGTATGCTATAAAAGTTTAATTATATAGTTCTGATATGATACAAATGATTTTGTCGTTGTGTTGATATCAGTAGGATGAAAAAAATTCCTCTGGCTTTGATTTTGGTACCATCAACACAACTTGCACGACAAGTTGAGAAGGAATTTCATAACCCTGCACTGGATATTCAAACACTCTGTGTTACTGGTGATGTGCTGTCATCGAGTACCTTTGCTGGTGTTGAAGTTGACGTCATTGTTGGTACTCCTAAAAGTGTTACTCATCAGTGCGACATAAACGCAGTAAACTTGTCTGCAGTGCAGTTTAGTGTTCTTGTTGAGACTGCTCGGATGCTTGCTGTGGGTGTGAACGATGTCGAAAAGATATTGCAAAAGCTACCAGCAGAATGCCAGAGTATTATGTTCTCAGCTGGCATATTGTCCCCTAAGATAAGAAATCTTGCCGAGAAGTATCTTCAAGATCCGTTAAATATTGATTTGGTGAGTGGTTAGTTAACTCCTAAATTTCCTTACCCATACCCATCATAAATATGTCTATAATATGTATGTTTAACCAAAAAATGTAGGTCGGATATTCTACGGAGAGAGTTGATAAGGGAATTTCATTGTACAAGATTGGAACAGCCATGCAGGAAAGGGAATCAGTTTTGGGTTCTTTAATTAAAGTAAGTTCTGATCACATGTTGTTAGGTTAAGGAGTCTGCGTTTTATGTATAGAGTGTATAAAGAATGTGGTCTTCCATGATTCATTGTATTTTTGAGCTACTAATTGGTTACATTTCAGTATTTTCATGGTTATACTTAGGTTCTGGTGATGTAGAGATTTTCATTTTCTAATTGTGTTGTTGCAGCCTGCTTAATAATGGGATTTTTATGACATGGTAGTGATTCGAATGACTAGGGTTTTGTGATTTGATATGTGTAAATGCTGTTTTAGGTATGATTACTTGTAGTGGCTGTTTTTAGGTTTAATCTTTCTGAGATGATATGTATATGAGGGGTTTTGACTTTAAAGTTCAGATTAGTCTTTGTTAAATGAATGATCCTACCATGGATTTAGACAGACAAATTAGGGCAATAAAATATCTGAACTTAGACTATGCTTCTTAAGACTATGGCTCGAGGTGTAAGGATAATCAGAAACACTGCCGTTATGTTTTTCTTTTATTATATGGCCATCAACATGGTGTGATTGATATCTTATGTGACTTAAATAGTATGAGTTTTTTTCTTAATTTGATAAATAAGTAACGTCTGTTCATGTTTTCTGAGACTGCATTTATTGGGTTGATTGAGTGTGAAGGCTTTATCCTTTCTCTTGTATATACCAATGATGCACACATTGAAAACCAATTGATACGTAAGTAGCGGCCAGACAACCGTAGGGATGTGGTATCCACAGATAACGGGTTTAATTCAGTCCCGATTTGTCTACTAACTCCATCTCAAATACAAATATACAGTGCATTTCATCAACGTTTAGTCTGTTTTCATTGTTATTCTGTTTTGATTAATTGATAGCTTTTAGGTTATCAGTAAGGGAAAGAACATAGTATAATAATTGGATCGTAAAGGAGAATGATAAGTTGCGTGGATGGCTAAAACATGGAGATAACTGAAATATGAGCCGTATTTGGAACTGTACTAGTATCATATTGTTACAAAATGGCTCATTTCAGCAGTCTCTAGGTCATAGACATTATCCAAATCTCTTTTGCATTGAAACTGTTGATATATTAAAGCACGTGCCTTTTTGTAATCTAAGAGATCCGCTAGCTTTATTACTATGCTAAAGTAGAGATTCTACACAGACTGTGGGAGATCCCGTGTGAGAATCCAAGGGATTTGAAGTGGCCCAACTCCCTCTCCCAGACGGGAATTTCCACGGTAAGTTAATTATTTCTGATGCTAAAAATTCACAGAACAATACTTGCTTGTACAAAAATAGTAAAAGTCTTTGTTGTTACATTTTAGGTTTTCACATGTACAATATAGTCTTTATTTATTGAGGGTCTCCTGTACAATTCTAGATAAGTGGCTCTGTGACATACAGTAGTAGGGTAATCTTAAACACCACCATATGTTTGGTTTGTACTTCTGAACTGGTTTCCTTGTGCAAATTCCCTTCAAGGGGCCCTAAACTTATATCCTCTGATCATTATATTTTCTTGGCTGGTTGGTAGTTTTTGGATTACCACTATTGATGTCTTTCTCTGTATGTTACAACGATATATTGGTAGAGGTATTCGCAGATAACGAGTAGGGATGTGGTATTCGCAGATAACGAGTTCAATTCAGTTCCAATTTGTCTACCAACTCTGTCTCACATATATAGTGCATTTCATCAAACATTTTTTTTTTTTTTTTTTTTTTTTTGTTTTCGTAGTTGTTTGTTTGGTTTTTTTTTATTAGGGGAGAGCTTTTAGCTTTATCAAGATTGGTGCTGGTATGTGCGTGTTGCATGTGGTATCAAGTTAAGGAACGTTGTATAATTATCGGATCGGAGGATTGATAAATTCTGAGGGTGGCCTTGAAATGGATATGACTAAAATAAGCCATCTTGACTCGCATTAGTGTTATATTGCGGTTCTTGAATGAGTCATTTTAGCCATATTTATTTCATGGATATTATCAACTTTTTTTTTCTTCACGTCCCTATGCACATTAGAATTAGTGAAACTGGTGATATACTTTTTTGTCTAGGATACCTGTTTGCCTTGTTATTATGTTGAAAGTTCACTTAAATACACTTGTCTGTGCAAAAAATAGGAACATTTGTGTTGTTTTAACTCATGTACTGTAGTCTTTATTGGATAAGGTCTCCGTCTGCTGTACAATTGGGTAAGTAGGGTAGTCTTTGAAACACGACCTTATGTTTTGCTTGCATTCTGACTTGGTTTCCTTGTGCAAATTACTTTCAATGAGCATTTTGCTTATGTCCCCTGCACGTTATATATTTTAGGCTAGTTGGTACCTGTTGCTGTACTGCTATATTTCTCTG
The DNA here is from genome assembly GCA_023531105.1 of Papaver atlanticum. Taxonomy (NCBI): domain Eukaryota; kingdom Viridiplantae; phylum Streptophyta; class Magnoliopsida; order Ranunculales; family Papaveraceae; genus Papaver; species Papaver atlanticum. The sequence continues at coordinate 456,754 of JAJJMB010011896.1, forward strand.
CTTGTTTATGTTAAATTGAGAATATGGTTGTTTATGCAAATCAGAGCTGCCTGGTGTGTTTGAGGTATAGCAGGATAGCATTTGAAAGAGCTACTTGAGCTCATATTGGTTAACATAGATTCTGGTAATCTTTAGATTTTAATTGTGTTATTGCAGCTTGTTTAATATTGGGGGTCCTATGATATGTTGAAATGTTTGATAGGGATTAGCATGACTAGGGTTTTGTGATTTGTGCAAATGATGTTGACATGTTCTAGGCGTGATTACTGGTATTTGCTGAGCTGAGGTTTTAATCTTTCCCAAACAATGTGTAGATGGGGTTTATGATTTAAAATCTAGAATAGCCCATGTTAAATGAGGGTTGATACCATGGATTTACACAGATCAATTAGGGCAATAAAGTGACTAAAAGTGTTGATTTATTGCTTGCAAATTGAAACTGTTGATTTATTTCTCTGTTCAAAATCACATGCCTTTTTGTTGTAATCTAGGAGATCTGCTAGCCTTTTTAGTGGTGATTTTAGACTTACCGTGGGAATTCCCGAAGAATATTCCGTGTGAGTATCCAGGGTGGTTGGGCTCTGATTCTAGCATTCAAATGGTAAAGATTCTAACTTGGTTTACTTAAGCAAATTCCCTTTAACGGGCCTTAAACTTATATCCTCTGACATTATATTTTCTAGGCTGGTTGGTAGTTTGTAGATTACCAATATTGATGTCTTTATCTTAATTTACTGAGAAACTGAGTCTGTTCTTGTTTTGACGATTGCATTTATTGGGTTACTCAGTGTGAAGGCTTTAACCTTCCTAGTGTAAATCAATTGGTAGCTTCTGGATAACCCTAGGGATGTGGTACCGGCAGATGACAAGTTTGATTCAGTTCCAATTTGTCCACTGACGACGCCTCACGCCTCACATATACAATGCATTTATTTTATCAATATTGGTGCTGGTATGTGTGTGTTGAATATGGTTTCAAGTTAAGGAACATGGTATTGTTACCGGATTATGAAGGGAAATGATAAATTCTGTGGTTGGCTTTGGAATAGATAAGACTAAAGTAAGCCATTTGGAGTCATTAATGTTATATTATGTTGTCTACTACATGATAAAGGGTATACAGAACATACGTTGTCTTGGATACTAGCAAATAGAGTTTGAGACTTTTGGACTCATTTATTGGTGGAGTCTGTTGGTCTCAATGTAAGGTCTACTGACTGATTCACTGAGCGTAGATTGTTATTACTATACATGATGCATTTGGTGGTACCTACTTTTTTGGTTTGTGATGAGTTGATAAGGAAAAGGTAAGATTGAGGAAGCCATATTTTAGACACCGGAACGACGACTTTATATTTAAATAATTTGGTGTATTACTTTCATGTGTTTCTTATCATCATGGAATGTTCTAGTCGTATTGAATTATCGCTGTCTTTGTTTGTTAGGATCATGCAAAAAGAGGGAAAACAATTGTTTTCACAGAAATGCAAAGGGAAGCTGATGCATTGGCTTTGTCTATGGGACAAAAGTTCAAGTGCAAGGCACTACAGGGTGATTATACAAGAGAAAGCACACTTTCACTATTCCGAGATGGGACATTTGATTTATTATTTGCCACGGATGATGTTGCTCGTGGAGTTGATGTTCCTATAGTCGAACTTGTAAGTGTTCGTTGTTACCCAGACTTGCGTTGATCTTGCTTTTTTTCCAGCAACTTTACCGGTTGCTTAGATGCACAGTCTCACTTTATTACTTTAGATTTTGTTTCTTCGTTATTTAAATCATTTAATTCTAGGTTATTCACTGGGAGCCTTGTTATTAGATCTTTGTTATTAGATCTAGTCTTGGTGGAAATAAAGGGACTGCAATTCTAATCCTCCTTTTTATAGTCCTCATTTTCTGAGTGCAACGAGTTATACCATTTCCACTCAAGAGATTTGAAATCTGTAGATGGGGAAAAACGATTTGCTGGAAAGTGAAGAGACGACGGTTCGGACGAGACTCCTCAACCGAGCAAACTGCTTAACCTCACACAGATGCACTGCACGGGAGTGTTTGAGTTCGAGAGATCAATCCGTAGGACTCCGGCCTAAACCAAGTCAATGGCCGTTCCAGAGTCAATTCGGTCACAAAGAGGGAGATGGGTTGATCTGTAGGAGGGAAGCTGAGAATTGTGGGATCAATGATGATCAAGGATTGTGGATGTGTTGAAGGTTTCTGCAAATATGTGAACTGTGTAAATAAGTTTCGATCGAGAGAATTGTTCGTCCTTTAGTCATCGATTCAGAACTTATTTATATTAAGAATAGTAAACACATTGATCCCAGTAAGTGTGACGGTTTCTTGAGTCAAAGAGTGGGAAAGTGGGAGATCGTGGTAAAATCAGTTCCATATCGTGTGGAGACTTGGTTGATCGTCCACCCACTACTTTGCTAACTCCCTCAACCGTTTTCACGACTTACTCACATTTCTCATCGTGGATGAACACACATGCTGTAGGCCGCCATACCAAAATCCTATTTGATATCCCCCATGTGACGTGATTGATGTCTCACGAACGTGGAACGTGGAGTCTACAAAGCAGACGTGTATTTGATTAGTCAGTCGTTGACTTGATTAGACAGTGAGTCTAAGCTTTGTTGAATTGAGCATGATTGACGAATGCTCAGTGATTCATGGATTGAACATGTCAGACGTATAATTCTTAAATGAATGATGTTGATATTGCCCGTCTGAGCAAATATTGTAAATTCGACGAATTGTTGAATATTGAGTTGAACGGTGAATTACTGAATATTGATAGTTGGATCAATATTCGACCAATTGAGCAAGTATTGCTACATTCGACAAATTACTGAATATTGATAGTTGGATCAATATTTGAGTGGGCAAGTATTGCTCAATTCGACGAATTACTGATATTGATAGTTGGATCAATATTCGAGCAACTGAGCAAGTATTGCTAAATTCGACAAATTACTGAATATTGATAGTTGGATCAATATTCAAGTGAGCAAGTATTGCTCAATTCGACGAATTACTGAATATTGATAGTTGGATCAATATTCGAGTAACTGAGCAAGTATTGCTCAATTCGACGAATTACTGAATATTGATAGTTGGATCAATATTCGAGCAACTGAGCAAGTATTACTCAATTCGACAAATTACTGAATATTGATAGTTGGATCAATATTCGAGCAACTGAGCAAGTATTGCTCATTCGATGAATTATTGGTAACGTGACCCAATAAAAAATCAATTAAAATATTGGTAGCATACCAAACAATATATAATTAATCCAGATGTTGATTGATGGGTCAACATAAATTTATTAGTGTTTTAATTTGCTCAAAAATCATGATTTGCAGAGCATTTGTTCGAAACCCTAATTTTGATCAATTGTACATCAATTGATGATTTATTGAAAATAGGCTTCTGAGTGAAGAATTAACTGGCTACATGGGATGATGGACGACCATGTGTTGCCCGAGTGCTCGTGTGAGCAAGCACCAAAGTCTTTTGTTGACCGGTTGGTGAAAGGATGATTAAATCCTGGTTTAATCACTTATTAGAATAGTGCTCATATGAGCATTAGGTGATAAAACCTAATTATGGAGAAGTGAGGGACTAGCCAAGGTAGAACCGGCCCTCGGTGGTGTGGGACCAGCTGATGGTCGATTGAGCAAATTCCAAGTTGGTTGGAAAGAGTTTGGACCCAATATGAGCAATTGAGCAAATAGGTTAGAATTATAAAAATATGTGGGACCGGCTCCTTGCAAGCCTTAGGGACGGCCTTGGTCAGTCAAGGAGGCATGCCCGTGTCACCATGAAGTCCGTGTCTCAGTCCTGAGAGTTTCGTTATTTTCTGATGTGCGTTTGAGCAATATCTTGGATTTTCAGAAGAGTTTGATCTTTGATTGAAATTCTTGATTTTGCTCGAATGAGCAAGTAGGACCTTGCTCGTTCGATCACTATTTTGAGAATATTAAAATAATAATTTTTTAATATTTTTTCCTGAATAGCCTAGTCGGTCATGTGACCATTTGACTTTTTGGCTTTTTCATGGTTTGAGCAATATTTGAGAAAATATGAAGAAATCAGGGTTTTTTGCTCAAACGGATGAGTTTCATGAGATGAGGGAAATAATAATTATGAAAACAAGGGATTGCAAGGTGTGGGACCGGCCATGGCTAGGGCATGACCGTCCGGCTAGGTAGCCCGGTCCCGCGACAACTTCCCCATTTTTATTATTTTTCATGAAACTGTGAAAATATGGAGAAACTGTGAGTTTTGCTCAAACAAGGAAAGTTGCTTGAATGAAGGAGTCTTCATGAGATCATGAAAATAAAATAATAAAAATTAAAGAAGAGGCGTGGGAGACCAGTCACGGCGGCACGATCGGCCGGCTGGTGGGCCTGGTCCCTAGTCGCCTCTTTTATATTATTTTATCATTATTTTCTCTCTCCTATTTTGTGTAAGATTCCTCGTTTGTCCATATTTTCGAATGCTCGTTTGTGCATTTGGGTGCTCATTCGTGCATCATCGTTGAGTACACTTGCACCATTTTATTGGGGCTTACTTGGTGATAGTCCAGATGCCCGATTGTTGAGTAATTATTACTAATTCATGAAATTCAGCGAAGAATGCTTCATGAAACGGAGTAATAAAATGAATTGAGTATTTATTACTAATCCATGAAATCCAGTCGGGGAATTCAAGGAACGGAGTAATGAGACAAAATGGTCATCTATTACTAATCCATGAATCCAGCCGGGGAATTCAGGGAACGGAGTAATGAGATATAATAGATTATTTTCTAGGAATTCAATGGATGAATGTCACGGTAGAATTAATCTATTTGCAGAATCGATATATGAGATAGTTGAAGCATCATACTCGTTCTGAAAGGTGCATAATCAGGGAACAACGTGCAGTGTCGACGTCCTGAAGGCGTTTAGCCCTCTAACAAACAATTATGTCTAGAGAGACGCTTGAATCTGTACACAGTCTCTCTACATAGTTAGGGAACAATGAGTATCGTCGACGTCCTGAAGGCGTTAAGCCCTCTGACAAACAATTATGTCTAGAGAACCGCCCAATCATTATTCTATGTAGAGGTGGGTCTCTCTATGTAGTCAGGGAACAACGTGCAGCGTCGACGTCCCAAAGGCGTTTAGCCCTCTGGAAAAAAATTATGTCCATAGAACCGCTCAATCGTTATTCTACATAGAGGGCATGATGAAATGTGCAGCATCAAACGCTCAGCCGGGGAGGCCTTTCGAGAAACATGTTCATCATGGCTCCGAGAGGAATACTCACTCAGTCGGAGTTCGTGAAACGGTTCACAGATCATAAAATATGAATCGTCACATGTGTTCTTGAAGCCGGGTCAGAAACATGCAGTATCATGATTTTACGATTTTGTCCTTTATCGAAAATCCACCATCAACATTAAGTCCCCTGCTTAGTGAGGTACAGTCATGTTCCGCAGTAAGCATTAGATGGTGATTTTCCAGTTGACGAGATAAGCAGTTAAACTCGGTCGTACAAAGGTATTTTCAGAATCCTCGATTTGATCCAATGGTGTCATGTACGAGCAAATGCTCATGTAAGGACCCTGACAGTATGATAGAGTGTCATCCCGTGAGCACGGAGAGATGATACACTGCTGATTTTGACGATCGGACATCCAGTCTTGGTCGGTTTAGTGTTTACGAGTCTGGGCCCAAAAAGGAAATCCTTGTTTTAGGAACAGATGTTCGTTCGTTCGTCAGTTTAGGAAACAACCAAAATAGACCTGAGTCTAATGATAATTTTTTTGTCTATGAGCCTTTACAAAAGCCAAAAATTTTATTTTTTAAATATGTGAGATTTCACAAAAAGGAATAAACTCTCGTTTCAAAGGTGGATGCTCGTACGAGAGAAAAGTTTTTTTTTTTTTCAATAGACGTGCGTCTGTTAGTAATGAAATTTTGTTTATGAGCTTTCATAAAAAAAAATTATCTTCGAACTTTCAGAAATCTTTGAAAATATACTCTCGTTTCAAAGACAGATGCTCACGCGAGGGAGCAAATATATATATATATATATATTTTATAAAATCAATGTTTTGATTTTGAACAACTGTTGAAAGTAGATAATTATACATGGTGAAATAATGTCTGTATGTGAGTTTTCACAATTGTATAATGAACGTCTGTCCAATTCTTGAAAAACCAGTGGATTTTAAAATTCACGTGGGTTGTTCACGGTTTTATGAAAATCAAGTCATTATTTGAATAATGGATTTTGCTCGTCTTTGCAGGTTTGAAGGAACAAGCAAGTGTTCGAAATTCTGACGTTATAATCACTACAGCTAGTGAAATTGTAAATATGTAAGAGTTGGATTGTTACCTTTTTAGAGCGTGTCTGTTATTGGTATATCCATGACTCCATGTCTTTCTCCTTAGATAATGGTGACTTCCAGTTACAACCATCCTTCTGTCTCTTCGGGGGAACGCTCCAGAAATATCAAGTCAAAGATGAAGACTTCTGCAGATGCTCATACCAAGGTGAATCAACCTTTCAGAGATGGTGGAAAGTTGATACGTGGTATGTCTCCTGATCATCTGAAATAGGTTCATGCTAAGATACATGCTTTCTTGGTCTTAGCAGATGCGGATGGAAAGCAGAGACGTGATGAAATATCACAGAAGAAAAGAGCTGAAGATGAAAAACTCACATCTCATCAGTAAAAGCACCGCCGACTTGCAAGTGAGACTACCGGCTGAATATGAAGTTCGTCCTTGCATTGATGGTGGAGCTCTTGATTCAGATGTGGATGAATGAAGAATTTCGTTATAATTCTTCATCAGAAAATTCAGAAGTTAGGTTTTCATTGAAATTGCTGTAGAATCTTCGTCCGATGTCGGATTTTTGTGATCTAACCATGTTTCTTCATCCTCAGACAGAAGATTTTCGGCTTTTGAGCACGTTTAAGGGCCGAAATTGACAAAACAGTAAACTTCCAGGCGGTTTTCAGAAAATTTTCAGCTGTCATGTAGTTCAAGGTTTTGGCCACATCTTTTTGCTCGTTCATCCAATTATTGTGAATTTTGGATATGTTATAGAGAACATCCATATGAAGAGAATGGTGTACGACCCATCCCTAGCTTCTTCACCAATTTCTCCCATCTCGCTAATTTGTGCGGGACAGTGTAAAATCATCTCAGACGAGCTTGTTGTAAAACACTCTTGTTGTGTCTTTAGACCATTCGCTTATGTCTTGAACGGTTGGTGAAGTATTTTAATGTCATTGATTCATTGAGATCAGGACCCCTTGATTGATACATGAGCATGGTTCTTGCAGTGCCATCTTTTTTCTGTCAGTCGTAGAAACATCATTTCTGAAACCCTGGTCACGGGACCATAACTGAGGTTGCTCTCAAGAGGGGATGATGTAATGACCATGGTTGCATGTCCCGGTGGTAGAATTCCTTTTACGATGAATGGTTAGCACTGGAGAGCCCGGCTCCACGAGTCTTGGACTTGATGAAGGACTTAGTGGAAAGACCTGGTGGACACCTATCGACTGTGGAGGTTATGAATCCCGTCTAAGAATTTCCGCTTGCATGTTGTATGCTCTGGAAGCTGTAGGAACCTCATACGATGTCGTAATTCGGTGATTGACCCCAAATTTTGAAGCTAAGAGACTGAGTTATCACATAAGAAAAGAATCACTTAATTTGTAGTTGTAGAGGTCAGCCAACGAAGCGTGCACATTTGTAATTTGTAATCCCGTACAAATTTTTCAGATTTCATAGACCTGACGGTAAAGGCCATATTTTTCAGCTCGTATATCCGATTGATGTGCCCTTTTGGTATGTTGTAGAAGAGGCATAAACGAACATCTTTTGTTCAGGAAGCATTGTCCCCTTCCTCACCCATTGGTACGTTTTTGTAAAACCATGGCCTGAAGTGTGTTGTATCTCATTTGTAGAGGTGATGAGAACATCTTGTAGAAGACTTTGACTTGTGCCCGCCCATCGTGCAAGCTTTGGGAAGACTTTCATGTGAACATGTTTTCATGTCTACACAACTTGATGTGAATCATTAGTGCTTGGAGAAGTCCGCTTTATCGAGTAACACTTCAGAGAATGGTTAGTTGATGAAGCTGAGATCACGATTTAATTTTCTCCATAAATTCTTGTTGATGCTGAGACCATGGAAGGAATTCCACCAGATATCCTTGTTGATGTCGATACTATGGTCAAAGTTGCTCCAGAGATCGAAAAGGCTAGAACCATGATTATCGACATAGTCGTTGCTCCTCCATCCAGTGAGCCTTTACATTCACGAACTAGTTGGTGGGTTTAGAATCCCTAAGATGAAGGTGTACTGGGAGTTCAACCCATGTTCTCCTGAACAGTATGACTTTACTGTGAACTGGCTTCGTCAGTGAATCGACGTTTGCTGCGGTAGACATCAGCAGCGGTCTTCATTCTGGATGTGATGGGTGAGGAGAGGAAGTTCCTCAGTCGTGCAGGGGTTTGTGATATAGAGAGGTCCTATTCGATGACGTTTCATGGAATCACATCAGGTTGCAATGACTTGTGGATAACATTTATTGAAATATATTAAATTGATCTTTCAAATAAGATCAAGTCCCCAGTGCTTCTCTATTCCCTCATTCACTTAGCATAGTTGAAGGAGTTTGTAGCATCCATTGATGAATGATGTTGCATCTGCTTCAGAAGTCTTATCATGGGATAGTGAAGACTTATCGATTGTATTTCAGTTACACTTTGATCATCTTGGTGTTGAATCATCGTCGAGATATTTGTGCTGAAGCCAGAGGCGCCATTATCGAAGGTGTACTCTTTGATTGGGAGTACAATTTGAAGGCTTCTTAGATGCTTGAGCGTTGAAGCGTCATGTCCCTTGAGCGTCGAATGTCTTAGGTTTGATCGTCTCGGCCCTTAGTATCTTATGTTGATTCAGCATCCCTTTCGTTGCGGTAGTGGGATTCAACACTTGTGCAGACATCAGAGCTTTCTGATTTTGTGGAACACATGGACACTCCTGCAAGGATATAGAGAAACGCCCAAAGTGTTCTTTTCTATTCTTGGATATTATCTCAGTAATGAATATCTCAGTGCTCGATTAGGAGAAATGTCAGATTCAACCACTTGGTAAAATACTAATGCGGTAAAGCTACCATTCATAATGTCTTGCAGAGTTGCTAGCAGAAGTCCCCATGCTAGGATAACATGTGAGGAAATAAATGACATAGACATGGAAGGAATGAGACTTGCCTAAGTGCGGAACCTCTTGATGAATTTCTATGCATCTTTTGCAGGTTCTTGCTTTAACCTCTTCAAAGTTCAAAATTCCTCCAAGTGCTCTGATGATGGGATGTCCGCCAAATCTTCTGGATCAGAACTTTCTTCATTGGAGAGATATGTAACCAAAGGCGCTTTGAGTAGCCATCTTTTCAGTGTGGATCCATGCTCGTCTCAAGAACATGTCATATCCTGGATCTTCCTGATTATGTGAAACTTGGTTTCTGTCCTGGTTGAACTTATGTTCACTTTGAGAGTGATGTAGCCATAAGTATTTTCGAGCGTTCCTTCAAGGTCTCTTATTCAGATGGGATCACGAGTAGATTCTTGTCGAGTGATGCCTGCGGCTCCAAGGGTTTTCAGTGGAATGATGTTGATGGCGGTGTCAGCATCGATCAACATTCTTCCGAATTCATTTTTTCTGAGATGGACTGTGGTAATCAGTCCCCGGTCATGCATCTCCTTGTCTATGGATGAAGGTTCAAGGAGTATTTCCGGGATGGAAAGACGTCTGACACAATGTAATTCGGTGATATGAACATGTCTTTCCTTTGTGCCTTAGACAGATAGAGAAATTTCACATGCTCGATCAACGATTGAACTGCTTCTTTGACTGGTTGTTCAGAGAGTGTAAATTTTCTTATTGAGAGAGGATTCTTGTGTACTCCTTCAGTCCCCAGCTCTCCTGAATCAGATTTTTCTTTGAATATGCGTTTCAAAGTTTTGCAATCACTTGTTGGATGACTGACATACCTATGAAAGCGGCAGTAGCGCGGATTCTCCATTTCCTCCTCTGTTGGTTTTCTCCTAACGGGAGGTAGTTTGATCGCACCGTCTTGAATCCAGACTTCCAATAACTCGATCACCTCTTCAATGGGAAAAGGAAAGTATGTTTCTTCCTGGTCATTCTGTTGACACTGAGCCGGTGTTTGTGCATTTCTAGCCTGGTTGTCATTCCTTTGTGCTTTTGTGGGATGAGACGTTGGAGGAGCATTCTTATGCTGTTGTGCTTCGGCTTTCTTCTTGCTTCCTTCAGCAACATTCATGGAAGGTTGGAGATTGTACTTCTTTGTTGATCAGGCGCTTGCCACTTCCTCGAGTTTCTCGTGGTTCCTCGACTTTTGCAGTTCTTGTTCTTTCTAGTAAAGACGGAGAAGTAGTTGTTGATCGCTTGGCTGCTTCATGAAGCTCTGAAAAGGTCTGGAACTGGATATTTTCTAGCAAGGCTTAGACCAGGATCATTCCGTTGATGCACAATTCCACCAGTTGTTGTTCAGTGACATTCGGGTCATGACAATCCAAAGCTTGGATTCTTAACCTCTTCACATAATCGTTCGGATGTTCATTGCTCTTCTGAGACATTCTTCCTAAGTCAGAGAGAGTAATCTGCTCCGAGACGAAGAATTATTTCCAGTAGAAAGCGTTAACCATCTCTCCCAAAATAGCGATGCTCCCTGGTGCAATGTTGTTGTACCATGTGTATGCTTGGCCTGTTAGGGATTTTGAGAATTTCTTTAGACGAACGACATGGTTGTGTTCATGTTCGCCTAGTGCTTCCAGGAATCAAGAGACATGTTCTCGAGCGTTCCCCATTCCGTTGTACAGTGTGAACATTGGAGAAGTATAACCTTTCGGGAGAGGGATCCTCTGTGTAGCAACAAGATATGGAGGTTGATGACGATGGACAGATGGTGTCTTTTATTTTCCTCGAGTCTCCTTAAAGAGTTCCAGATCTTCATGAGTGATGAAATTCGATGGCTCATTCGTTGGCGGGTTGTCTGCAACTTTGTGGACTTCATTATCATCTACTACATGAATTGGAGTGACTTAAGGATCGACATCCAAGGATGTTTCTTTGGCCTTTCCCTTCTCCTGAGTTTTCTCTGACATTTTATCAGTGCGAGTTTTGAGGTAGTTGCATAACTCCTTCTGAGTAGCAGCCATATCATTCTTATTTTTGGCGAGAACTTCCTGGACATTCATGAGATCAGCTATGGTAGGCGTATTTGCTATGATTTCTTCAGGAAACCGGCCGAAGAGAGGATGGTTACCGATGTTGGTTTGAGGAGGAGTGGTATACCAAGCACCTTTATTGGTTGCAGGAGTAGTTTCTGGGGTACCACCATTGTTGCTAGTGCTAGCGTTGTTTGTGTTGGGATTTGTAACTGAACCTGACCTAAGATCAACCATTTTGACGAATTAAGATTGCAACCGAGAGAATGATCTCCCACTGTGGTCGCCAATATGTAGATGGGGAAAAACGATTTGCTAGTCTTTTGGGAAAGTGAAGAGACGACGTTTCGGACGAGACTCCTCAACCGAGCAAACTGCTTAACCTCACACAGATGCACTGCACAGGAGTGCATTGAGTTCGAGAGATCAATTTGTAGGACTCCGGCCTAAACCAAGTCAATGGCCGTTCCAGAGTCAATTTGGTCACAAAGAGGGAGATGGGTTGATATGTAGGAGGGAAGCTGAGAATTGTGGGATTAATGATGATCAAGGATTGTGGATATATTGAAGGTTTCTGCAAGTATGTGAACTGTGCAAATAAGTTTCGATCGAGAGAAATGTTCGTCCTTTAGTCATCGATTCAGAACTTATTTATATTGTCAGAATAGTAAACACATTGATCCCAGTAAGTGTGACGGTTTCTTGAGTCAAAGAGTGGGAAAGTGGGAGATCGTGGTAAAATCAGTTTCATGTCGTGTGGAGACTTGGTTGATCGTCCACCCACTACTTTGCTAACTCCCTCAACCGTTTGCACGACTTACTCACATTTCTCATCGTGGATGAAAAAACGTGTTGTAGGCTGCCAGACTAAAACCCTAATTTATATCCCCCATGTGACGTGATTGATGTCTCACGAACGTGGAACGTGGAGTCTGCAAAGCAGACGTGTATTTGATTAGTCAGTCGTTGACTTGATTAGACAATGAGTCTATATTTTGTTGAATTGAGCATGATTGACGAATGCTCGGTGTTTCATGGATTGAACATGTCAGACGTATAATTCTAAAATGAATGATGTTGATATTGCCCGTCTTTGCAAATATTGTAAATTCGACGAATTGTTGAATATTGAGTTGAACAGTGAATTACTGAATATTGATAGTTGGATCAATATTCGAGCCATTGAGCAAGTATTGCTAAATTCGACAAATTACTGAATATTGATAGTTGGATCAATATTCGAGTAACTGAGCAAGTATTACTCAATTCGACGAATTACTGAATATTGATAGTTGAATCAATATTCGAGCAACTGAGCAAGCATTGCTCAATTCAACGAATTACTGAATATTCATAGTTGGATCAATATTCGAGCAACTGAGCAAATATTACTCAATTCAACAAATTACTGAATATTGATAGGTTGTTCAATATTCGAGAAACTGAGCAAGTATTGCTCATTCGATGAATTATTGGTAACGTGACCCAATAAAATATCAATTAAAATATTGGTAGCCTACCAAACATTATATAATTAATCCAGATGTTGATTGCTGAGTGAACATAAATTTATTAGTGTTTAACATTGCTCAAAAATCATGATTTGCAGAGCATTTATTCGACACCCTAATTTTGATCAATTGTTCATTAATTGATGATTTATTTAAAATAGACTTCTGAGTGAAGCAGTGACCGGTTACATGGGATGATGGACGACCATGTGTTTCCCGAGTGCTCGTGTGAGCATGCACCAAAGTATTTTGTTGACCGGTTGGTGAAAGGATGATTAAATGTTGGTTTAATCACTTATAAGAATAGTCGTCGTCTGAGCATTAGGTGATAAAACCTAATTATGGAGAAGTGAGGGACAGGCCAAGGGAGCATAGAACTTGCCCTTTGTGGTGTGGGACCAGCTGACGGTCGATTGAGAAAATTCCAAGTTGGTTGGAAAGAGTTTGGACCCAATATGAGCAATTGAGCAAATTAGGTTAGAATTGTAAAAATATGTGGGACCGGCTCCTTGCAAGACTTAGGGCCAGCCTTGGTCAGTAAAGGAGGCATGCCTGTGTCACCATGACGTCCGTGTCTCAGTCCAGAGAGTTTCGGTATTTTCTGACGTGCATTTGAGCAATATCTTGGATTTTCCGAAGAGTTTGATCTTTGACTGAAATTCTTGATTTTGCTCGAATGAGCAAGTAGGACCTTGCTCGTTCGATCACTATTTTGAGAATATTAAAATAATAATATTTTAATATTTTTCGTGAATAGCCTAGTCGGTCATGTGACCATTTGACTTTTTGGCTTTTTCATGGTTTGAGCAATATTTAAGAAAATATGAAGGACCCAGGGTTTTTTGCTCAAACGGAGGAGTTTCATGAGATGAGGGAAATAATAATTATGAAAACAAGGGATTGCAAGGTGTGGTACCGGCCATGGATAGGGCATGACCGTCCGGCTAGGTAGCCCGGTCCCGCGACACCTTTCCCATTTTTATTATTTTTCATGAAACCGTGAAAATATGGAGAAACTGTGAGTTTTGCTCAAACAAGGAAAGTTGCTTGAATGAAGGAGTCTTCATGAGATCATGAAAATAAAATAATAAAAATGAAGGAAGAGGCGTGGGGGACCGGCCACGGCGGCACGACCGGTCGGTCTGTGGGCCCGGTCCCTAGGCGCCTCTTTTATATTATTTTTTTATCATTATTTTCTCTCTCCTATTTTGTGTAGGATTCCTCGTTTTTCCATATTATTCGAATGCTCGTTTGTGCATTTGGGTGCTCATTCGTGCATCATCGTTGAGTACACTTGCACCATTTTATTGGGGCTTACTCGGTGATAGTCCGGATGCCCGATTGTTGAGTAATTCATGAAATTCAGCGGAGAATGATTCATGAAACAAAGTAATAAAATGAATTAAGTATCTATTACTAATCCATGAAATCCAGTCGGGGAATTCAAGGAACGGAGTAATGAGACAAAATTGCCATCTATTACTAATTTATGAATCCAGCCGGGGAATTCAGGTAACGGAGTAATGAGATATAATAAATTATTTTCTAGGAATTCAGTGGATGAATGTCACGGTAGAATTAATCTATTTGCAGAATCGATATATGAGATAGTTGAAGCATCATACTCGTTCTGAAAGGTGCATAGTCAGGGAACAACGTGCAGCGTCGACGTCCTAAAGGCATTTATCCCTCTAACAAACAATTATGTCTAGAGAGCCGCCTGAATTTGTATACAGTCTCTCTACATAGTCAGGAAACAATGAGTATCGTCGACGTCCTGAAGGCGTTAATCCCTCTTACAAACAATTATGTCTAGAGAACCGCCCAATCATTATTCTATGTAAAGGTGGGTCTCTCTATGTAGTCAGGAAACAACGTGCAGTGTCGACGTCCTGAAGGCGTTTAGCCCTCTGGGAAAAAAATATGTCCATAGAACCGCTCAATCGTTATTCTACATAGAGGGCATGATGAAATGTGCAGCATCGAACGCTCAGCCGAGGAGGCCTTTCGAGAAACATGTTCATCATGGCTTTGAGAGGAATACTTACTCAGTCAGAGTTCTTGAAACTGTTCACAGATTATAAAATATGAATCGTCACATGCGTTCCTGAAGCCGGGTCAGAAACATGCAGTATCATAATTTTACGATTTTGACCTTTGTCAAAAATCCACCATCAACAAAATCAAACTTCAAAAGCGACCAGTGCAATCCTACCAACATTCCTTCTGTAGAGTGATTGACGTACGGGGATTACAAGAACTTCCAGATTCTAAGGCATGTCCCGTATGAAATCAACCACAAGATTTTGTACCTCGGTAATGTTATTATTCTTCACATAGTACTGCAATCAAGTATTTAATAAAATGAATTAGGTTCAGCTTAATCATACCAGAAAACTAACAAGCATATACACTACTACAGGAAACTAACAAAACAAACATTTTAGGCCTGAAAACAGACCGTATATCCATGACGTATGATATAGGTGTACAACTATGTACATACCTAAATAAATCTAACAATCAACCATCCATGCCAACACTTAACAGACCATGTGTCAATCATATAGCATACTGGTGTACACACCTAAAGAAATCTACAAACACATATAACACGCCATGTCAATTAGGTGTACAACTATGTACACAACATTAAAGTATTTATATATGACATTTAGAAACTTACACATGCAGTAGGACTCATTATTTCACATCTCAAGTACTTTTTATCATTTTCATTACGAATGTTATCTCTGACAAGCGCTCTTCTACCTCGATGGATGTAGAACTACAGTACCTCTTAGTCTAGATATTTGTTGAACATCAGTTCACGAAGTACTCGTCCCACAATCAGAATATCTTCCTTGACTGTTGGATCATCCAGTCTTGTTAGTTCCCAAGCTACAGAGCTGCGGAATCATCAAGGAAATGTTAACATGGTGTACAAAGTGGTGCACACAATTTTTTTTTATAAGATTCAATCATGTGGATAGTGCAAGACAGTGTTTTGTGAACTTACTTCAGGCTTGCATAGTCAAAGAACTTTTGTATCCTTCTTTTGTCATCTCCTGTTTCCATGTCATGGTATAGTTGGGATTGACAAACATCTGGCAATGTATGAGTATGATGATATTCCTTTTCCTTTCTCTTTAGTGGCGCATGATATCCAGGCTCATGTCCTTCTTTGATACCCTTTCCTTTTTGATCCGCTTTTATCCTAGCATGTTTGGTTTTACCCTCGACATTGAACTCGGGATACAGCTTTTTCTTTGCAACTCTTTTTTTGTGTGGTGTTTTTGACAACTTGCCATCCGCTTGTGTCCTTAACATCTCTGCTTCCTTCATCTTCCCTGCTCTTGTCCTCACTGGTGACTTCTGTTCTTCTACCTCTTGACTGCTAAAAAATTCACTAGGATTGTTGGATGAACTGTACTGCTTCAGCAATGATCCTTTCTCGTACATCTTCATTGGATAATGATTTTTGTGACAACTCTTCTTTTGGCTCTTCTTGGATCAATAATGAAAAGCTTGGACAATCGTGGCGGATCAGGGTTGCCATCCTTTCCTTCACTTCAGCTGGTGCCATTTTGTAACAACCTTTTTCAAGCTTTACGAACACAGTTTCAGACAAGTTATCTAGAAGGTCATCAATTGATGTATAAGGCTCCTTCTCTTGATCTTCTCCATGTGTGAGTAAAAGGACATCTTTTTCAACCAGCAACATGCATTTAGGGTTCATATGCGATTATCGTAGCTTCATCAATTGCATCAGTTTGAGTGGTATACATCACATCTCTGTTATCAAGGGTCATCTGGTCTTGTTAATCTTCAGGGATTTCATTTGAATTTGGCAGAGAAGTGCTAAAAAAATGCAATTTTATTAGGTTGTAAAAAGTTGTACACTATTGTAAACACATACAGAAGAAATCACCAAGGTGTACATCTTGGTACTCATATACAGAAAATGAAAAGAAATGCGATCTGAGATCTTTTCTTTATACCTCGTCTTGTTAGCGGTTTCAGATTCAACTCTTCAGCTTGTTCCATCCTTGCCATCCTCTTCTTCATTTGTCTTTGACAGAGGAGTGCTGAAAAATATAATTTTATTTGAGATGTTTGACACAGAAGAATATGAAGTATGAATAATTTTTAGAAATGGTGTATGTACATATATACTAGTACAAAAAATGAAAAGAAATGCGAGCTGAGATCATCATACCTTGGCTTGTTAACAGTTACAGACTCATCTTCTTTGTCACTTCCATCCTCATATCTTTTTCCTCATTGGTCTTTGATGAAGGATTGCTAAAAGATATAAGTTTTGAGAAAAGATATGAGTTTTAGCACACTGGTGTACAACTATGTACACACATAAAGAATATATAAAAAAATGACTGCCACATTTAACAAAAGTGATGTTATGCCTTGGCTTTTCAGGAGTTTCAGATGGAACTTCATTCTTTTCGGATTCAGTTCTATCCTCCTCCTCATCATCATTATCACTATCATCCACATTTTTTATGATTTTTTTTTAAGATAAGTACTGAAAGATGCAAATTTTTTATGAGAAATTTCAATGGTGTACAGATTTGTACACTAATGTGTACGGATAATATATATGATTGCATTATGTACGAAATTGTTAAGGGTGTACAAAATTATTAAAGGTGTACAAAATTTTACACAAGTGTATGAATTATATATACGATTTTTAGCACTAGTGTATAAGTATGTACACATACATAAAATAAAAAGAAATATAAGCTTGGATCATCGTACCTCGGCTTGTTAGTAGTTTGATGCTGAGCTTCTTTGTCAGATTTACTTCCATTATTTTCTTCATTTTCCTCACTAGTTTTTGACGAAGGAGTGCTAAAATAAGCAAGTTTTGAGTAAAGGCATGAGTTTCAGCACACTGGTGTACAATAATGCACACATATAGAGAAAATGAAAAGCAATGACTGACTATTTTTAATAAAAATATTGGTATACCTTGGCATATCAGTAGTCTTGCCGTCATCTCCAGCATTCTTGCCGCCATCCCCAGCATCAGTATCCTTGTCCTCCATCTCAACATCACCATTCTTATCCTACTCATCATCATCCTTGTGCTCCTCCTCCTCCTCAACCTCCTCCTCCTCATCCTCCTCCTCAGTTTCAAGCCATATTTTCTTTGCAAATTTAAACTTCCAAAGTGTAATTACAAAAATCATTCACTTTTCTTTCTGTCAAGTTCGTCACACCAACTTCATTAACTTTTAGGCTTTTCTCTTCAATGAAAGTAAGAAGCCTTTCTTTCCTATACTGAATTTCAGTAAGCTCCTCATGCAACTCCTTTCTTTTCATATCTGATATGCGTAGCTTTTCCTTCACCGCATTTATGCTATTTTCTTATTTCAACTTCCGGTACTCATCCAAAAGCAATCGCTCTTGATCACTGTAAGTCTTTACCCAACCTGGTTGCATCTGAAAACATGCCAATGTATCAATATTTATCACAGGTGTACAATTTTCTACACGTGTTAAAAGTGTACATTGTTGTACACATGACAAAAAATTTCAAATCTATCAACAATTTTTTACAATCCTGTACACAATATTAAAGTTATATGAGATACCTTTTTCATGGCATCATCCAGGTCTTTCTCGATTGTATTACTGACGTTGTTAATGATCCACCTGAGAATCCTTGGCACACCTTCAGCATTGGTCGGCCGCATGCTGTTGTTGTGTTCAGCAAAAAAATACTGCATTGACAAATAGGTGAATAGTTAGAAATGTAATAGAAAGTGACAAACACAATGAAAAGAATTATTTAAAATGGTGAATGGATATATCAGGTGTACAACTGTGTGCACATGTAAACTCACCAACAGATAAATCACACAACCATTGACTTTAAGTGGTTAATGAGTATGTTTCTTAATGTTTCCCATCAGATACTCATGTATATGAACTGGACAGCAAGTTTGCTTCATCCTATCCAAAGACTCAAAAAAGTGTGCATACTTCCATTATCCTGGGTAAAAAAGGTCGTGATGCATAGGTGCATAGTAAACAACACTACTAAGTCTTCAACGTTTCTTTCAATCTCCAATTTCGACTTTGGTTTTTCCTTCATGATACGTACGATTTTATTCTCCATATCTAGTTTACCCAGCTCATTTGGTTTCTTCAGACGCAATCTGTTTATCAGCGGACCGTATCTTTTTTCAGCTGCAGTTTTTTCATCTTCACCTTTTTCAAGTTCTATTGCCACCATCTCTAACCCAAAAATTAGTAACAAATCTTCAGGTTCACTCTTTACCGCCACTCTATTATTCTCCTTGGGAGTATCAAACATGAAATAATGACCCCCTGTGTCACAATGTTCATGGCGGTACTGTCTCACAACTTTCATGATTGACTTTGGGTTCTTAGTCCATATATCATCTCTGTTTTTACTGGGATCTTTCTCATCTTTGTGATCTGCTTTTTTATGGAAAAAGATATCTACAACAGGCCAGAATGGTCCTTCCTTTTGCTTCTCTAATTGATAATCGGTGAACCATACTTTTCCTCCTCTTTTTGTTTCATCTTCCTCAAAGTTTTTATTCACAAAGTCACTAATTGCATGGAAACTTGATCTATAAGGTTTGTTGGTATCTACGAAAATGAACCAAGAAGAACAATACATTATACTCATAACTACAAAACAATGATATCATTGTACACACAAATATGACCATATCATAGAGGTGTATAACTATGTACACTCCTACAGAGAACTAACTAAAGCAACATTTATTCCCACACAACATGCAACAAATCAATGTTTGTGTACAAATGTTTACACTCATACAAAAATCTATCAAAAATAGCTTCAAAACACTCACATCAGGCCATATGAAGATGAAATTGTATGAGGGTGCACAGATGTGTACACCAGCACCACAAGTGATGGGATAACATGTTGAAAACACACACATCAGGCGAATAACATGTTTAAAACACACACATCAGGCCAAATAAAGATAAAATTGCATTCTGGTGCACAAATGTGTACACATGCACCACAAGTGATGGGATAACATGTTGAAAACACACACATCAGGCAAAATAAAGATGAAATTGCATGAGGGTGTACTCATATGTACACCGGAACCACAAGTGATGGGATAACATTTTGAAAACACACACAACAAGCCAAATAAATATGAAATATCATGCTGGTGTACTCATATGTACACTGATACCACAAGTGATGAAAAAATATGTTGAAAACACACACACCAAGCAATATGAAGATGAAATAGCATGCTAGTGTACTCATATGTACACTGGTACCACAAGTAATGAAAAAACAGGTTGAAAACACATACAAAAAACAATATTAAAATGAAATAGCATTTTGGTGTACAGATCTGTACACTGGTACCACAAGTAATGAAAAAACAGGTTGAAAACACACACATCAAGCCAAATAAAGGTGAAATTGCATGAGGGTATACTCATATGTACACCGGTACCACAAGTGATGAAACAACATGTTGAAAACACACACACAAAGCAATATGAAGATGAAATAACATCCCGGTGTATAGATCTGTACACTGGTACCAAAAATAGCAGTACCTTTTGTTGATTTCTTTGAAGTTTTTGATGTCTTCTTAGGTGGTGGTGATTTTTAAGTATCTTTTGCTTCAGTTGATGCTGAAAATGCTGTACTCTTTGAAGATCTTGATCTATTCTTCGGTGGTGGTGATTTTGAAGTATCTTCTGCTTCAGTTGATGCTGAAACTGCTGTATTCTTTGAAGATTTTGATTTCATCTTCGGTCCTGGTGATTTTGAACTTATTTCTTCAACTATTGCTGTTGTATCTTTCGGTTGTTCTTGTGATTTCCCTTTTGTAACTAGTTTTTCCACTATCACCATGATGTTACTACTACTGTATTCATCAATTATACGAAGATTTAATGTTTGGTTATGAAGCTTTAGGGTTTCGATTTTGGATTTTGGATTTTAGGTTAAAGCTTTTCCCTGATTTTTCTTTTCTCTGAGATTTTTCTTTTCTCTTCTCTCTGCTAAATGAAACTCGTACTAATATTTCCGTTTTTTTTCTTCAGTTTTTAATTTCAGTTTATTTTTTTGGAACGAACATGTCGGTTCCACATTAACTATGTCAGTTACAAAACAATTTCTATTCGCTGCATGTGTGCTTTATGAGACGCGTGTGAAGGATAAAAGCATCTTTACGCATTTTTAAATAAACTTTGGATTAATTTGTACCTAGTCAACTAGGTCTGGACTAAAACATATTTTTGGAGGCGGTTTTGGACTAAACCGTTTTTTCCCCTTGATTAATCTATGGAAAGGGAAGGATGGGATAGAGTGAACTTGACATTGCCGGGATTATAAGAGAAACTTGTTACGAATGTGGGTAATTCAGCAAGTGGTCCAATGGTTCTTGTTATCATGTCAGGGGGTCCAATTGATGTATCATTTGCGAAAAATTTGAGTAAAGTGGTAGGGATTTTTTTGGGTTGGTTATCCTGGTCAATCTGGAGGAGAGGCCATAGAAAGTCATATTTGGAGGCTACAATCCAGGTAGGTCGCTTTCTTTCTTTCTTTCTTTCTTTCTTTCTTTTTCTATCAAATTAGTCCATATGCATGTTGGTAAGTTTGACTAAACAAGTCATGTAATTTTTCAGGTGGAAGGTTACCATTTACGTGGCACCCACATGAATATGTCGATCAAGTACTAATGACAGATATGAACATGAGGGAAAACACAATCCAGAACCTCCTTGGACGAACCTACAGACTTTACACTGGTCCAACCTTATACAAATTTGGGCATCGGCTAAGTTACTCTACTTTCTCCAACATTGTTAAATCAGCTCCTTCGACAATACAAATACCACTGCATAAATCTCAGAGCATCCTTGAACACAACACTAATCTATCTGAATTAAGCTCAGGAGAAACTATTGACATCTCAAAAGTAGATTGCCAAAACCTACAGTTTAATATCGAGATTGGTGTGAAGAATCGCGGCGAAAGAAATGGAAGCCATGTAGTGTTAATCTTCTGGGTACCACCAACCTCAGAAAAGGTGACTGGGTTGCCAAAAATGCAGTTGATAGGTTTTGAAAGGGTGGAAGTAATGACAGGCAAAGAAGAAAGTGTGAAAATCAAAGTTGATGTCTGCAAGGAATTGAGTTTTGCTGATACGGAAGGAAAGAGGAAAAGCATACTAGGTAAACACACATCAAGTAAGGCATAGTTTCTTTTACTACCGTAGTTGTAATTGTAGTTTATTTCACTACCGCTAGAAATGCAAAATTCTGTACGACTCTCTCTCTCTCCTAAATTCTGATTCTTCTATCATCGGCAGCTCTATTTTCTTTCCGTTGGGATAACCTGTAGTGGACTAGCGGCTAGTTTTAGCCGGAATCCATAGCCGGAATTCCTGTAAACTTTCTCCTCTGCTTGCTTGTGATGCTATGAAGATCTATCAAAACATCTGCAATTACTGGTAATCCTCAATTCTATCTCTTATGGCTTCAATTAGTGAAATTCCTGTAACTCAGGCAGAAAGAATCAATACTAAACCTGCTTCCCTCATCCCGGAAATTTCCAACACAAATTCAATCACTTCAAGGATTCTTATCCTTCAAATCACAAACGGCATTAGCATGGGAGCTGGATCATCCCCTCCCATGAAAAAATCACATAGTCTCACCCATAAACAAAACCCAACCATCTGCAATTGCAACTGCTTAAAAATCAATGACACTGAAATTTATGAAATTGCTCAACAAGAAGATTGGAATGCTCACAATCTTAGCAGTCTTGAGTACTATATGAGAAAACACATCAAAACCCTCAAGAAGCAACCACCAGAAATTACCAAAAGTTTACCTAAATCTCAAGCACATCCTGCCACTCAAAACCAGATTGCTCAAACACATATATCCACTACCACTCATATCTGGCACTCTAACTTATTAGATTGGAAAGGCCTCTTCACCTGGAATTTAAGATCTTTTCTAATCATCTTCCACCTCCATTGGAATACCTCTCATAGATCCACTCTGGTATGTTCTCTATACAACTCTAACTACTACATTGTTATTTTTTTATATGGAAATTATGCTGATTTCAGACCAAGGAGACCTAAAGATCTCTACTTTTCTAACATAAAACCAACTAACAGTCCATACAGACATGGAGTTCAGATTATCAATAGAATACCCAAAAATCAAAGCATTCACAAGTTCATCAACTGTTATAACAAACCCAAAATGAATTTTCAGAAATTAAACTTCAATCTAAACATTCATTACTTGTCTTTCCCTAATTCTATCCAGAATTTAAACTTTAAAAGAGTAACTTTTGTCTTAAACACCCAAGATACAATTCTAGCTAGCAAGACCAGGTTAAGCAGACCCAAAACCCCTCACACCACTCTGAATATAGTTACTTACTTCTTCAGTCTAGATAGAACTAGATCGACTAGTCCCTCCATTTAGCCTCTTGTGACGTCCTCTCCCAGCATATCTGTTGGTGGGGCGCATAGGAGGGTAATATCGACCTCTTCTTTTCCTTGCAGGGACATTTGCTGCTGGAACTCTTGCACGATTCCTCACTGGTGCGGCTGGAGATGGCTCAGGTTCCTCATGAGGAGGATTGACTTCTCCAAATCCGGCGTTGGCAATGGCAGCAACCTCAGCAGCAATACGCCCAACTACAAGACAAAGCATATCAAGCTGTGGAAATATCACTGCATCAGGAGGAATGGGAATTGAAGCATTCCTGCGAACAGCTGCTCTGACAGGCTCAGGCATTACATCTGCAAAGAACCCCTGGCGAATTCCACCACAAACCATGTATCTATCCCCAACAAGAACCACTCCCTCATTCACCACAAATTTCCCAACTTTGGGATGAGTAGCATAGACAACCCACCCACTACTCACACTCCAATTTGGATCAGCAACTAGAACTGGAGAGGGCCTGCGATTTCCAGGGCCACCAGAAGAAGAGGCTGCATCATCATTTTCAGCACGAGATCCACTACCACCACCACTACCACTCCCACTTCCAACCTCATGAACACTGTCACGGAACACATATCTATCCTCACCACCTCTACTACCACCTTCACTAGTACCACCAACTACTCTATGATGGCAATGTGGAGTGGGAACACCATCGACATGCACCTGACCAAATATGACAATATTGCATCAATCAAAAACTACAAAGATCTCAATTTTCTATGTAAGAAGTTGTGCATGGAAAATTCTTACCTGGTCTGGAAAAGGGAGATTATATCTTGGTCTCAGTACTATCTGACCTTGCCCTGGTGGGATTTCATCATACATCTCCTCCATCTTCACCCTCCGATTATGTCGTAAGTTAGCCCAATGCCAGTTTGTTAGAGCACTGCTCGATCGAACTCGCAAGCGTTGCTATCTCAAGCTTGTTTGTCAAGTTTAGTTGCCAAAACTATAAGTCTTGATTTTTAGTCTACTTATAGGTAAGTCTCGGACTAGGATAGAAAGTGTAGTTGAGCTCTAGACTCCACGGCGTTCATCTTACAAAGACGGAGAACTACTCAAGGAACTGGTGGAACTTCATCGACTAAAAAGGTATGTGGATACTTGAACTTATCTATCACTCAAAAGTTTATCTACTCTATCTCCTATCTTGAGAAAAAAGTCGTATTGCTATATAGACTTCATTTATACACATTTGGTATTTCGAGCCGAGTTTATCTCGCTTATCTATTTCTCGAAATATGTGTTGGTAAGCTTTCGCTTTGGGAAAGTTCATCTTTACAAGTGACGAAAGTCATGTTGATTATTTCAATATCTTGAAAATCGCTTTGATGAAGAATAGTGTGTAAGTAACCTCTATTTAACATCCTCTAAGAATGTTTCAATGATTGAAATGAGAGTTTAGAATATATAACCTTGAATGGATATAAACATTATATGTGAACTCATACTTGTGTAAGTTCATAATCCTTGAACCAAAGTATGCGTACTTTGCTGCTCAGGATAACCAGAACTAAAGTCCGCGTACCTGTACGCATACTGTCGGAGGTTCACGTCCCGTTAATTCTGTTGGGGTTTGTGAACTGAAAACAAACTTATTCTGGGTACTTAAGTATGCGTACCAGTATGCATACTTGAGTGGGTTATTTTCTAAAAATGGTTTATTCGTGAACTTAAACTTATATAAACTAAGGAATGCATAATTTGCAAACCGTGGCTATAAAGTTCATGAATTCATTCGAGTGAATCAAAATCGTTTTTGCTTCGATTGTGTCTTGTATACTTCTATGAGATCTAAGCAATTGAACAACTCTCTAACTAGTTCTTTTGAGTCATTTGAACTAGTTATGGGGAAGATGAATATGGTTCATATGAAAGTGCTCATATGGCTAACCATTTGGTTAACTACTATTGAACCAACTAGGTGTACACGTTTAGGTACGGTTACACAAACCTAAATGAACGTGCATTTCATTTGTGTATAACAAGCTAAGTTCGATCTAACGGTTGAAAGATATTAGCTTGAATCTAATCAGGTTTTCATCTAACGGTGAATATTGAATATTTTGTTACCAAGGTAACCTAGATTGCAAACCCTGATTTGGAGACTATATAAAGGAGAACTCTAGCAACTGGGAAAGCTAATCCCCATACCTTTTGTGTGATACTAGTTGTATAAGCTAGAGTCGATTCTCCTTTAACCTTAGGTTTCTACCGAGACCCTGTAGGTTAATGACTTGAAGACTTCATTGAGATTGTGAAGCCAGACCCAACTATCTTCTCTGTAGTTGCGTGATCTGATCTTGCTGTATTGAGTACAATTGTAAAATTGGCTCGAGATTAATTTCTCCGATAGGCAAGATAGAAAAGTAGTCACAAACATCTTCGTCTCATCGTTTGTGATTCCACGATATCTTGTTTCGTTAGTCGATTAAGATTATTGTGAGGTGATTGATAATTCTAGGATGTTCTTCAGGAATATAAGTCCGGGTTATCAATTGGTTCCTGTTCACCTTTATTTATCAAAAGACGGAACAAAACTCGTAGGTATTTCTGTGGGAGAAAGATTTATCTATTCCTGTAGACTTTTCTTTGTGATACAGATTTGTTTATTAAAGTCTTCGACTTTGGGTCGTATCAACTCTTAGTTGTGGGTGAGATCAGCTAAGGGAATCAAGTGCGTAGTATCCTGCTGGGATCAGAGACGTAAGGAGCGCAACTGTACCTTGAATCAGTGTGAGATTGATTGGGGTTCAACTACAGTCCAGACCGAAGTTAGTTTGTAGTAGGCTAGTGTCTGTAGCGGCTTAATACAGTGTGTGTTCAATCTGGACTAGGTCCCGGGGTTTTTCTGCATTTGCGGTTTCCTGGTATCTGTGTTATTTATTTTCCGCATTATATTTTATTATATAATTGAAATATCACAGGTTGTGCGTTAAATCAATCAATTGGGAAATCCGACCTTTGGTTGTTAATTGAAATTGATTGATCCTTGAACATTGGTCTTTGGTACCGTTCAAGTTGATTTCTCTTATATTCAATTTGACTCGCAAATTTCTATTTGCCTGAGTAAGTATTGAATTGAGAAATTGAGATATAACTCTTTGATATACTTTTCTTAAGATTGAGTCTGACTGTCTAGTTGATTCTCTTGAAAAGTATATTGGAGTTAGTCCATACAGATTGCTAAGAGAATTATTGGGTGAGGTTGTTGTACCCCCACTTATTTACAGTTGAAATTACGAGTATAGTTTATTGCCTCTCTTCTATTGGGGAAGGCAATACCTTAAGGAAGACTGGAAATGGGGATATTGGGATTGTACCAATCCAGAGTACGCTCCATCAAAATTTCGAAAGTTTCCTCTACTATATCTCCATCACTATAAAATACTCTAGGCATTTTGTTCTGATATCTCTTGATTTGGAACCAGGAAATGTCTGTGTTTTTACTCTGATAAAACTGAATGAGAAAATGTAAGGTTTTCTTACCATTTTGATTATTTTATGGGATGGAAGAGCAACTGACTCTTCATCACAACCGTTAATCAAAGAGATACACCTTAATCTAAAGTCGCTTCTCTTAATGAGGCAACTTGGTCAGACGCAACCGTGTCCTGGCAAGCCTATTGGCACTATGATACCCCTCTATGCCTATGAGTTAACACCATTGGCACATGCAGAGTGGCTACAAATACTTGGCAAAGGAAACTACCCTATCTACTCGCATAAGTCTTCTCAATGTTGGGGTTTTGGACCTAACCCGAAAATTTATTCTCATGGATTGGGTACCGGTTCTAGCCTAAAAATAATTTATTTCTGTTCGAGTATCGGATCCAACCCGACTATGGACCCGAAGCTAGCTGTTAAGACCCAAGTGGGTATACGATACCAAATGGGTATTCGATACCAAGTGGGTATACGATACCAAATTTTTTCTAAGCAAAAAATGAAACACCCTGAGTATGACTATACACTGAGAAACCCCGACCAAAAGAAATTTCATCAACCTCTAAATGTTGCTTCTCAGAACCAAGGTAAAAAGCATATCTTGTTTTTTAGTGCTAACCTCTTTTCTTGTCTCAGGGAAAACCCCCAAGTCCCATTAGCCACCATGCCCCTCCTCATGCACCAGTTTACATCAACGCATGTGATGGAAGTACAAATACAGTCAGCCACCAGAAGACAAAGTTTCTACTGCAACATCACTATACATATGTACCAAAATCTTTTTTTTTGGCACAATACTGTCCTCAGCCAACCAGAAGACAATAGCAACGACAAACAAAATTATGATCTCGTGACATGTTTTCAAATTAAATCCTGCAATTTGACTCACTTATACTCACCTATTCTTTACCAGTGAACATTACTCCTTCCATTTTAGCCTTTGCAAAACAGTTTACTGCTCCTCCATGGCCTCAACCTCAAATCCCTCTTCTCCTTCTATTGAAACCCTGGTAACTAAAATGAATACTGCTCTCAATATCCCTGAGGATCTTTTCCCAAAAGTATTTCTAAACCCTGAAAATGTCAAAACCAAAAAACCTTTAGACTGGAAATGGTGTTTTATTGGAAAACTTTGTAGTAATATTTTCCTCCAAACCATTAGAGTTAGCAGTTTCATAAATGCTAACTGGGAACTTCAAAGCAGAGTTGAAGTTGATATCTGGAATACAAGGAGAAACTACTACACTCTCAGACTCACCAATGAAGAAGACTACTCCACCTTGAGAAAAGGAGGTACTAGAGGAGTTTTTGACAAACTCATGGTTCTGGTGGGTGTGCCTGAGGGAGGACCTGATTTGATTGATGAAGAGCTCTTCAAGAAGGTAATGATTTGGCTCTTCATCAAAAGAATACCATCTCATATAATCTCTGACATAAGAGGAATTGTCAAACCAGTTGGAGTCTTTCAAGAAGCAAAAAAGCCCTATGGGAGGGATAGATTTGAAGAAAAAAACCTGGAAGTGAAACTAACAATTGATGTCACTAGACCACTCAAATTTGGCATTGAGGCTTATGAAACCACAACTACATCCCACTGGCTGGAATTCGCTTATGCTTTAAATGGTATTAAATTTTGCAAAGTCTGCAGGATTTTGGATCACCCAACACCTCTATGTTGCATTCCTCCAAACAATTCTCAACCCATCCACACTAATCTCCCAACCCCTCAACCCGCCCCCCCCCCCCCCCTCCACACACACACAAGAACTCATCAATAAAAAGTTGTCCAAGCTGGAAAGGATGTCATCCACAGACCTTACTCTGATGTTGATGCTGCAGCTGAGTTTGAAATTAGAATGAAAATTGCAAAAACTTTGGAGCTTGAAAAAGCTATAGAAAACTTTGTTTCTTCATCCAAACATCCTATTGCTTTTGGAGTACATTCTTATTCAACTGCAAACACCAACTCCCCTCACCCTGATGTTTTAGCTTGCCAAATTAGAAACAGAAAATTGGATCTATCCAATAAAATTGTTGGCAACTACAAAAAAAAAACTTCCAAGGATGAAGGCTGCTGCAAGAAACAAAAACAACAACTCCTCAGAGATTGCTCAATACCCATCTGTTAACCCTGAGAATATCTTCCCCACCTCCCCACCACCAAAACCTTTCCCTTTCAACACCCTTCCCACTTTAGCTCAGATGAAGACAAGAATGGAGGCTGAATTAGCTAAGAAGAAGAAGGAGGCCTGGAAAGCTAAAAAGAAAGCTCATGAATTTGAGAACTCTGATACCCCTTTTCTGAGAATCACCATGAGTGATCCCAAAATAAAGAAACCTTTCCCAATTGATGATGACAGTACTTCTGCTCAGTTGGACTCTGAGAACCTCAAAAGATTCAAGGACCATGATGATACTGTTTCTGCTCAATTGGACTCCAATACTCTCCTGTTGGCTAATGGTGACTTGGGCAGCTCCTCTTCTGAAACTATGGTACATATATTCACTTACTTCTTTAGTTTATACTTGAATTATCTGCTCATCATAATATTTTTCAAACTTCATTTCATCTATAATTATGATAGGATCCCTAGGAGACCTGCTTCTAAATATCCTAATGTTTCTTATTTTTGGCAATTCTTTACCACTTTAGCTTGGAATTCCCAAGGATTAGGAACTAAGGATGCTAAGAGGTATATAAATGACATGCTCAATAAACAAAATCCTGATATCATCTTCTTATCTGAAACCAAACAAAAACAAGAAAAAATTAAGAAAACAATGACTGAGATCAAAGTCAACAACTACTAGTTTGTTAATCCAGGAGGGACAAGTGGCACTGCTGGTGGCTTGTCTTTGATATGGAAGAATAATTTGGATATTGAAATACTTGACTTCTCCCTTAATCATATCACTGCCATAGTCAGACCTGCAAATGTCCCCCCTTGGTTATTCACTGGTTATTATGGGAGTCCTTATGATACCAATAGTAAGTTGGATTCCTGGAAAATATTGGATAACACTGCTACCAACAACCAACTGCCTTGGTTGGTTATTGGTGATTTCAACTTCATTCTTCATGATACTGAAAAGTTCAGTACTCAACCTATTGATGCTAATGAAGCAGCTATTTTTAACAACAAAATTCTGGAATTTGATTTAGTGGACCTTGTCTCCACTGGATGCCCATTCACTTGGTCAAACAAGAGAAGATAACATGCACTTACTGAACAGAGATTGGACAGAGGACTAGCAACTGAAAGTTGGCTACTCCTTTATCCTAATACTACCATTTCTAATATGCTTGCCATTGGGTCTGATCACCACCCAATTCTACTTAACTCAAATCCCAATTGGCAAATTGGTAAAATCCTCTTTAAATTCTTTGGCCCATGGTTGGACCATGAGGATTGCAGGAAAATTATAGCTGAGTGTTGGAGCAAAAATCTTACTGGTTCCAGTGCCTTCCTCATAGCCGTAAGGCTCAAGAACATTAAACTCAAACTTAGAGTTTGGAACAAAGAAGTCTATGGCAACATCAAGACCAACATAGAGGAATGCAAACAACATCTTCAGTAGCTTCACAACAACTACTTCAGACATGATAGAAGTCAAGCTGTAGCAGCAGCAAGAAAGAACCTCAAAGACTGGAATGATATTGAAGAAAATTTCTGGAAGACAAAAAGTAGGGATCAATTTATAAAGCTAGGAGATCAGAACACAAACTACTTCCATAGAGCTACAAAAATAAGAACCAGAAGAAACAAGATTGATACAATACAAGACAGCAAAGGAAACTGGATTACAAACTATCAAGAAATGAAGAACTACTTTACACAACATTTCTCAAATATGGCTACAACTGAAACCACTACCATAAACCCAAAAATCATTAACCTCATCCCCACTTCTATCACTTCAATGGACAATAACATGCTAAACAGAATCCCTGATCAACATGAAGTTAAAGCCATTTTATTCAGCATGGCCAAATATAAAGCTCCTAGCCCTGATGGTTTCCCGCCAAACTTCTTTCAATCCAACTGGGATCTCCTAGGAGATGACATTGTCAAAATGGTGCAGCATTTCTTCACTTCTGGCCATATTCTCAAGGAAATGAACTCCACTTTCATCCGTCTCATACCTAAAGTGGACAATCCTACTTTCCCAAGCCACTTTAGACCAATCAGCCTCTGCAACACAACTTATAAAATCATCTCAAAACTCCTAGATCAAAGAATGAAACCTTATCTCAACAAGATTATATCTCCCTATCAATATGCTTTCATACCTGGAAGGAAAATATCTGACAACATTGTCATTGCTCATGAGCTAATTCACTCAATGAGATCCAAGAGAGGAGTAAAAGGTGAAAATGGTAGTATGGGGATAAAAATAGACATGGCAAAATCCTTTGACAGAGTTGATTAGAACTTTCTAATCACTATAATGAAGAAAATGGGCTTCAATGACCAATGGTGCCAAAAAATCATGCAATGTATCTCAACCACCACCTCTGCTGTTCTAATTAATGGTTCTCCAGACTCCTTCTTCAAACCATCAAGAGGTCTAAGGAAAGGTGACCCCCTATCCCCATATCTATTTATATTCTGTATGGAAACTCTCTCCAGAACTCTAATTCAAGCAGAAAATATGGGTCTCATAACTGGAATAAAGATCTGCAAAACTGCTCCATCTATCAATCATCTTATGTTTGCTGATGACTGCATGGTTTTCTGCAAAGCCAACAAAACTGAAGCTCGGAATCTTATGGACATCCTAAATATCTTTGGTGAAACTTCTGGCCAACTCATCAACTTTAACAAATCTAGAGTCTTTTTCAGTAAAAACACCAATCCAAACCTCATTCATATCATCAGTAACATTATGGGAGTACAAGTTCTTCAGATGGAGGATAAGTATCTAGGATCTCCTCTTTTCACTCACAGAAGAAAGATCAAATCTTTCAAAGCAGGGGTTGATAAGCTCAAGTTAAGACTCTCCAGTTGGAAAAATGTACCTCTAAATCCTGCAGGAAGGGAAGTTCTAATCAAAACCGTCACTTCAACAGCTAACATCTATCAAATGAACTGCTTCAAGATCCCTAAACAAACTTGTCAGGACCTCAACAAACTCCAAAGAGATTTCTTCTGGGGAAAAAGTCTGGAGAATCCAAAAGGATACTACCCCAAAGCCTGGACAGCTGTCTGCAAACCTAAGGAATTGGGTGGTTTAGGATTCATGAATATGGAACTATTCAACAGCTCTATGATCGCAAAGATTGGTTGGAGACTTGAACAAGACAAAGATTCTCTCTGGTATCAACTAATGGATGCTAAATATCTTATTGGCAGAAATGTGCTAAGTATGGATACTAAACCTAAAGATGGAGACTCATGGATCTGGAAAGGCATCCTTGAAGGTATTCATAACATACAGCAACACTGTATTTGGAGAATTGGCAATGAAAGAAGAATTAAAATATGGGAAGACCTTTGGATACCAAATTCTACAGCAAGGCTCATCAAACCTACTCACTGCCCACAACACATTGAATTTGTGGAACACCTTCTGCAAATCAATAGGAGATGGAACTACACTCTGGTACAAAACATCTTCAACCCAAATATAGCTCAGACAATTCTGGCCCTGACAACCCACCCAAGGGAGGAAGACAAGATTCAGTGGACTTTAGATGACTCTGGCAAGTTCTCTGTCAAAGCCATTTACAAGGCCAAGATAGACAACTTATACAGAAATGAAGTCCTAACAAGAAACTGGGAAGCTATCTGGAAATTGGTCATTGCTCCAGTTATCAAGATATTTATTTGGAAGTGTGCTCACGAAATCCTACCTACTAATGCAAAAACTGCAAGCATTCTGCATTATATAGATCCTATTTGCCAAGTTTGCAATAGTGGGGAAGAGACTATGACACATCTATTTTTAAATTGCCCTGCAGCCACTGCTGTATGGCATGAAATCATTGGCACATCCCATGACCAGTTTGATAATACTACAAACTTCATGGACTGGTTCAATACTTGGTTTATGCCTGGTATTACTTCAACCAAAAGTAACATCTATTCCACAACCTGTTGGTTCATTTGGAAGGCTAGGTGTGATCTGATTTTCAATCATACTCAACCAAATGCCAAACAAACAACAATGGGCATTAAACAACATCTATGTGATTATAACAGAATACATAAATTACCAGATCATATCTTGAACACTTTTGCTCTAAATGGTGGAGAAACTGACATAGAGGAGAACAGTATGGTGCCTTATGATCTAAACCATTATGCCCAACAGGATTTTGGTATTATCATAAAAATTTGCACAATACAAGAACTTGAAAGTTCCAAAAAAAAATCTGCACTAACTATTCAGGATGTTGCAGGAAACTACATTGGTAGCAGAGGACACCCAGGACACTCTGAAGATTGGGGAGCTACATGAGGAGCAGACTTAGCTTTCAATTAGGCAAAGGAAATGCAGCACACAAATATTGAAATACAAGCTGAATCCAGGGAAATCCTTCTCAAGTTTAAAGCTCTCTACAATCAGGCTGTCAAAGGAAGATTTAATCTTAGTTATCATGAGTCCTCAAGAAGTGATGTGGAAGACACTATCTCAGGAACAAAACCAATCTCTTTTGTTTTAACTGGTCTTACTACTATTCATAGACTCCAAATTTTAGATGCCTTAAATATTGCTATCTTATGTAAAAACAATATTGGCAGATATGGCGGCAGCCATGTTAACACTATGTTTGCTTCTTAGTCCTGTTTATGGCTAAGTTTTTCTATAAAAAAAAAAGTAGTAAGGCATAGTTTTTATGTCAGAGCAAGTGAAAGTGAAGGAGAGATTTCATATTTCAGTAGCACTTGACTACTGGTAAGAGTTTAATATGTCAGATTAAACAAGTTGGCAGCACGGGAGTTGGTTATGTCTTGAGTTGATGTATTTCTGTTTTTGATTAGAAGATGTTCTGATTAAGCACAGAATTTCATTCATTTTGAACTTCCTACAACAACATCACAATCTCTTAATACAAATTATTGGACTTTTCTTACTCTACTTGTTTCACTCTAGTACTTGCTTTATAATTATAACTTATTATCACAATAGTACATAGATATCTCCTCCACCCATCTAAAGGAAGATGAGAAGGGGGAGGATATTTCAATCCCATCCATTAAAGCTAAGAATAATTGTAGAACAGTTATTGCAACACTTCTTCTTTATTCATCTCTTTTCCCTTGTCTTCTGCCTTAATTAGGCAAAAGCTTTGTCCCCACATTTTTTAAGTACTTCCACCAGGATAATTGCAGTTTTTATAACCTGTAACACAAGAATAAGCATTAAGAACACAGCATGTGAGTAAATTTGCGCGTACATGCAGTGATGCACCATAAACACTAAGATCCTATAAACAGTGGAACCTCAGAACAGTTCAGACTTTTTGAAAATGGTTTGTTTCCAACAATTAAAGGCTCTTGATAAAATTGATGCTTTTTGTTCGCAGATTGGTATAGGTGTGAAGTGGACTTACTGGGATTCGTGGAAGTTATCATTGCTGTCTGTGAGAAATCACAATTCCATGGATTCCGGCCAAGAGTTTGGTAAAGCAGATTCATTGCAAAAGCAGCATGTGATGCTAAAGTGTTTGGTTCGAAACAAGCACCGTTGGGTTGGATTGGACCGCAGTTCATACCTGGTTGGCCGCAGGCGTAGTCAATATTTGTCTGCAATTGAGCATCCGAAAGACCACCCTTTGGAATGCACCATCCTTTTGTCTTTCCTGCTGGAGTCGTAGGAGTTGTGGGAGTTGTAGGAGTTGTTGGAGTCGTGGGTGTTGTTGGTGTTGGAGTTGGAGTCTTACAGCAATAAAATACATGTTATTCAAATATCATTAGGAAACAGAACAACAACACTTGAGCCAGACTAAAATGGCAAATGACTGAACCCTACGGATAATGACCGCGTTCTATCTTAAACACTGACAGAAAGGAACACCATCTTTGAGAAGAGGGAAGGGGGGAGGTGTTTCTGTTCTCCCACTTCCAGATGCACCTTCAAAAAGCCTGCTATTGCACACTTAAATCCGTGATAACCATGTAGTCAGCTCTATTTCAGGTTTCCAGAAATTTTTGACTGATCACATTAAGTGGATGATCTGAATATGAACATCTTCCATAGAGACAGTGACCCAACATTTTAAATTTAAGACTCTACATGGCCATTGGGCTACAGTTTCAAAAGATACAACAACTCAAGCATAATAAGATAAATGCTAGTGTGCAACCTTCTACCTACTGAAACTAAGGGAGTGCATTATAACCAACAATACGTATATTGAATCGTAAGTGTAACTGAATTCAAGTCGATACCTGGCTACTCTTTGTAAGACCGGCGTCATATGCAATGGTTCGATCAAGTTTGAAAAGTCCAAATGCCCGCTCTGAGCCAGCTCCAGGTTTTAGATCCTCATCGTATAAGGCAAAAAGATATGTATCAACTGATTTACCAGGCATCAATGGGGTCCCGACCATTGATCGAAGGTGTGCAACCAAATTACCATTATAAGCTTTTGCATTATCTACACTAGTTCCAACCTCTTTGTCACCTCCCTTGTAAGGCCATCCTGTCTCAGCCACCACAATCTCTACACTCTTCGCATCCATTGCATTTAAGGCAGATCGGATAGCATCAACCTGCACAAGCAAAAAAGTCATCAATGAATTTAAACCCAAACATGCTAGAGGACAATTTCAATTACTGGATCGAAATGGTGCTACGTAGGCTTCAAGATACTCTCACTGAGGCATCTGCAGTGTTGGTCATACTAACCAGAAGGTTGTTTCTGCATTACAAACTGATAATTCGAACTTATTGTTTTTTAATAAACCTTACTAACAAAAATGTTTCATTTGAACTATTTTATTCACCACAGAGAACCATTCAATTTCCAAAGCCTAGTTACCTGAGCGTCGAACATATTCATGTATGTGATCTTAGTACCGGAGTCAAATCTCCCCGCATTGGGTTGAAACAAACAGAAAGCCAAAGTTTCAGGTCTAGGATCACTCTGGTAAGCGAAAAATGGGTATGGATTAATCGTAAAAGGTGAACCAGTATCTCTCAGGAAGCCTAACAATCCTTTCATTGTGTCTCCAAATGCAGGATTAAAACTTCCAGCAGAAGGAGGTTCAGAATTTGCCAACACAGACATAGCATGGACAGTTGAAACCTTAATCTTATCACCAAGAGATTCAGAATTCAAGGATTCTTGTACATTATGCATTGCAGGAACAAGTTGTGATACTAAACCTTGATCACCAGAAGTCATTACTTCATTACCAACTGTAATCAAGATTATATTACTAGCTGGATAATAAGGTTTAACATTTGCATTGACCCACTGTTTCGCAAAGTTTGGATCATTTGCTAAAGCAGGTATATCGCCGTTAGATGTACCAACAACAATCCCAATTCCAGTATTAGCTAAGGCACTTATGATAGCTGGATCTGCACCGTATAATCTAACTTTACCAATTGCTGTTGATTTTAACAGTTTTGCAGTTTCAGATGGTGGTGGTAAATTGTCTGCAACTTGTCCATAATTTATACCAATAAATGATTCTGATTCTGTAAAAGATTAAAAAACAAAAAATTATCAGAACATTTTCAGTGTTTCAGTCAGAATATAACTAGTACTATAAAACTGAGCGAGTTAACTCGGATGGGTCATTTTCATTGGAGTTGCTGTTTTGTTTTGTTTTAGTTTGTAGAAAATCATACAGTATGACGCGGCTACCAGTTCCAAGACGATTCCTCCTGGGTTTCTTTTTAAAAAAGAAAGAGAAGTGGCATCTCCGAGAAGAAATATGTACTAATTAATGCAACTAGAAATTTGAAAATATTTGAATCAAAAACATGAAATTTGAGAGTTTGATTCGAAATTTAGATGAATTGAACTGAACCCAATGACTGAATTACAACACTTAGAA
This sequence comes from Papaver atlanticum, assembly GCA_023531105.1. Lineage (NCBI taxonomy): Eukaryota > Viridiplantae > Streptophyta > Magnoliopsida > Ranunculales > Papaveraceae > Papaver > Papaver atlanticum. The sequence continues at coordinate 493,549 of JAJJMB010011896.1, forward strand.
TTCCAGTTGTATCAGGAGAGTTACATACAAAATGGAAAATTGAAGGAACCCCATGTAAGAAATTTAGCTAAAATTAAAAGTTAACATATAAAACAACGAAATTTGGTCAAGAGTAAAGGAACTTACTTGCAGAGAAGAGAGACTGAAAAAGGATAGAGAGAAGGAAGAAGAAAGTTGAGGTTTGAAGAAACTTGGCCATGGAGGAAGAAGAAGATCCTTTCACTCTCTGCAACTTTTCTCTGCCACAGAAAAGCAGAGTAATAAGAGAAGATTTATAAGAGAAACTGAAACAAATGGGGGTCTTAAAAACTACTTTTTTCCAGTAGAAAGTGTGGTGAAATGAACCAGAAGTTATTTCGTTGTCTTCCTCGAAATTCAACATCTAACAGTACGACGTATTTACAGAGTTTTGACTACTAGCTAGCTCAATTGACCGGGAGGCAGTTAAACTGTAATTCAAATTATAGGGAGGGCACATAGATCTCATTTTTGCTCACCTAGATTTCATTTTGCTTTTTCATTTTCCTAATTTTGTTGTTTAGTTTATTCTAAGAGGAGGCTCTCATGATCTAATTCATTGGGTCACAAAAGACACATGGATGTTTTTATGTACATTTAAAATAAATAAATAATGTAGAGCCTTACGTGGTGGTTTATGTACGTGGAGATGGGGAATATATGGCAAGCTTTTTTGTATATCGTCATCCCAGTGACCCAACAAGCAAAGTACCAACTTCTCTTTATGGAGAAAAAAGCTAGAATTACCCCCAGCTGGTTCTTAAAATTCTTGGATCGTGGAAAAACGCAACATCACCCATACGACTCTTTTCTAACTTTAGAGTATGCTTTAGATTTATATCTTTTAATTATACTAAGATAATTTTTGTTTTCCTTCTTTACTAAGAAAAAACACTTCTTCTTTCCCATTGTTTTCTGCTCTTAAAGTTGTTTTCCACAAATAATTTTAGATCCGCGGTCAGATGTTTTAAGTAATATTCCTACCATCTGGTACTGTAAGTCTGTAACTTTAAGTAAAGGGAAGAGAATAACTCTATCCTCAAGTAAAAAACTGAGATGCCCCAATGACTTGTTTAGACCAATCTAGTAGAGGGTCTCACACGCTCAGCTATCCCACGATGAGGCTCCACATTTTGAGCCTAATAAAAGAGCACTAATATATTTCCATGAAATTCCAATTTGTAGGAAAGCGAAGTGTGTTCCACTCTCTTGAAGTCACAATTTATTGCTAGTTGGTTTCAAATTGGATATCTACTGATTCGGTATGGTATCCAAAACTGCCATTGTGATGAACCCAAAGATAGCATAGGTCCGATGCTGGTTTTAGAGGTAACACGGTGCAAGTTTAAGTTCAGTATAGCACTAACAGGGAGAAACATTGCCATCTTATATGCTCCGATGCTGGTTTTCTCTTTAGAGGTCAACTTTACAAAGTTTCTAAAACAAACTTCTTGAGTTGTTGCGCGATCACAAACCATTAGATTGCATCTTTATGTGCTTTATTTACGTTAAGAGACAAGAAGAATGATCTTATCCTTGAGCTCTGCTCCGTCATCGTGACGTATGTGAAAGTCTCCAGATGCAATTCAGTGTTCATCTTAGCAAGCTCAAATCAATCACCTTTACCTATCTGTACTTAACAATCTTTGGAATTCTAGAGTCTTTTACTAAGATCATCACCTGTATGCACATCCATAGTATCTATTCTATTGCTATTGAAATCAAACAAACAAGAAAAACAGACAATCAACTTCATACACAGCAAATCAACACCAAGCACAATTCTAGTATTAAGGAAAGTTCAAACATTTACAAGAACATAACCAGGGTAATTACATTCAAGGAAATGAAAAACAAGCAAAAGATTAACCCTAAACATCCGAAAATCCTTCAGTATCATTACAACCTTTTTTATACAATCAAAAACCAAGGCTGTAACTTTGCAATCCCAACTACCAAGAAAAGTCATACTATCACTTCTACTGCAACTCTTCAAGCTGCCTTCCAATCCATGCATTTGTCGCCAACAGAACCCCAAAATCAAACTATGTATCACAAAACAGAAACCCCTAGCATTCAAAAATAAAAAAACCACAAAAGATCTTACCACCAAATGTCAGATGTTGAAACTCCTTTCTCCAAGCACTTCTTCAGCGACTTTAAATACCATCAATTTCCCCATAAATTTTCACGAAGATGTTCAAGAGCTTCCCGGTACTCTGGTTCTAAGGAAATTGATAGTATTCTAAGGATAATCACTCAGAATCATCCTCACTGTTGCTGGTGTAGTTCAACTCATCAAAGATATTGTAAACACCCTTACCGTTGTCACTGTCTGAAGTTGTATAAGGCCCCTGGAGATCTTCATCTTCATCTTCATCACCCCCATCATTATCTTCATTATCACTGCAAGGCACCATTGGACCAGAGAATACAAGATTTCCATCGATATCCAGTCCTCGAATCTCCTCTCCGTCAGAATCGACATTTAGCGGTTCTGACATGGTCCGAGCAAACTTTCAGGGATTGTGTGCCTTATCTGCGAGATAGCGTTCATACATCGCATCTTCATATTCTTGCCTTTTCTTCTTCTCCTTCTCTAATTTTCTTGCTATTTTCTTTCTCTTCTGAGGATCATCACTGCTTTCCTTTATCTCTTCTTCATAATAGTCCTTTTTTTCTTCATTCTCACTATCACTCTCAGTCTTGCTTCGAGTCTTTACTCATGATGGCTTCCATTCTCCCCTTAGTTGAAGCCTCTTTCGGTGTCGACGTGCATCAACAGCTTCTACCTTTCTCATCCATAGTTGGAACTCTTCATCATTCTCAATTCTTAACCTCTCAAATTTTTCTATGTCTTCTTGCCCTTTCTTCTTGGTCTTCTCCAGATTCAAATAAGTTATTAAACTCTCCATCTCAGTACTGGAAAAAGCTTAAATTGCAACCTTTGCATGTCGCATGGCATCGGAATCAGGTGGTAGGCCTGGATTTCCTCCTCCGGCAGAACTGGATGCAGCATCGGCCATTTTTCTTAATCTCTTTCCTCCATCTTCTTTTCTTTGCTTCTTTTGGTATAATCCTTGGCTTATCACCCTTCCTCTCTTAAATAATGGTGGTAGATTATCCATAAATGGCCTTTTATGGCATTTGGTCAAGCATCTTGTCGCTTGGCTATTCACGCCACTTCAATACCATGCGCAACCCTTCAGATTTCATCATTATCCTACTAAACCCTATTTTCAAAATCTAATTTTAGACGTTTCATTTACTTTCAATTCTGTTGGAATTACCTTTAAGAGAAGAGTAATTAAGCTACCTAATTTTGAAGAGTTTATATAGGTTTTAATTAAAACTATTGGTTTTATACAGATTCAGAGCAAGAAGCACCTGTTGGGAGGCACTATTATTAATTGGGGTATCATCAACAGCTGGATTATTTCTTACATCCCTCAGGCAATCATGCCGTTTCACCATAAGAAAAAATCATTTTCTACCAACACTAGCAAACCCAAAATTCACCCCAATAATTTTCACCTTTACCATCACCAGAATTTTTTACCCTACACAACTTTGTTTATGGCATTTGGAAGGTTGTGCAAAACTACTCAGGGTTACTATCTATGCAAAGACAAACCTCTTAAATACTCACCAACCTCCATATCCACCATGCTTACGTATGTCCAAGAAGTACAAAGAACAAAGTTAAGTCACTTGGTTGAGTATACCCCCTGCATGGCTCTTGGTTACAAATATCACGTGATAACTAAGCCAATGTCCCTATCAACTACTCCTAGAAAGGGTACCAGGTTATCTAATAGCTCTGATAAGAGCTCTTTATTTAAATACAAAAAGTGGGAATCTTTCATAAAATCATACCATTCCAAAACCCCTCACCTTGCTGACCAGTTTCAACTCTTTCAGAGTTCTCATTTTAAGGATCAGTTTGATTTTGATGTCACAGTCAGGCTGCAACTTCACATTTGTATGATAGGACTTAATCACCATCCTTGCACTGTTACAAGAATCTTTTCTCTTCATATCTTTATTTTAATCTCTAGTCAATCTCTCCTCTCTGATAAAAACTCAATTCTCTTCATCACTATTATAATCTATATGGAATCCTCTCCATCTCAGACCTCTAATTCTTCTGAAAACCTTGAAATTCAAAACCTCACTAAACAAATGGCAGACAAGCTTCTCCTACCCTCTTCCCTAACTGAACCAGTCTTTATAGATAAAACTGTTACCTTGGCTGAAGATGATAATAGTTGGTGTATGGTTAGCTACATTTGATGTGAAACTCTCATCCCTACCTCTTCAATCCGTTATTACATCTGTAATCAATGACCATTAGCTCAAACACCTTCTGTTACTACATTCAATGGTTTGAAAAACAAAGTTCTTATCAGATTCCTAGCTGAGAGCGATTTCAACAGGGTCAACTCACAGAGACCTTGGTATGCTTGTGGTTATTTAATGGTCCTCAAAGTTGTCCCCCCAAATGGCTGGCCAGCAAATCATCAAGTATCTTTGTTGAGGAACTGTTTTGGCTCATACTATGTAACATCCCAAAGGAATGCACTGAATTTGAAGATCTTCAAAAACTCACTCTCAAGCTGGGAGAATTAGTAGAAGCTTAACCACCCTACGGAAACCATCCTTTAAAGAAGAACATTGAGGTCTGTGTAAGAGTATGTGTTCAGAAAGCTCTACCAACTGGAATCCCTCTCTTCACCTCAGGAAGAGATCAACCCTTTCAGATTGAATGCATATATTACAAAGTTCCTAAGCACTTTTATACCTCTTGTCGTGTGTTAGATCACAAAGATGCTAACTGTCCATCTTGGAAATCTAAACGGAAGCTGGTACAAGAAGCAACTGCCTCAAGCTCTAAATATGTTCTCCCAGCCGTCTCGAAGTTAATGATGTCAAAACAACCATAGGTGCAACATTCTCTACCTACTACTAATTTGGTTATTCAAGATACCATCATGTCTCTAGCTGAAATAGTACAAGAAACTCAAATTGATGATGTTAATGCTCATGACAGCACTAAAGGTAAAGCTATAGATTTAGCTCAAAGTACTGAGAATGTGATTAAAAAAGGATTAGCTAATAATTTCCAAATGGGTCCTTTTGTTAATCGATCTACTGCTTTGAAAATCTTCGATGTTGGGCCTGTCCAGCAAAGCTCATCACTTTTGGACAACGGTCTTCTAGTTATACTTAAACAAGTTACTACCCAGAATGTCACAGTTGAAACTTCAAGCATCCCTTCTGAATCGTTGAATCGGGGTCCGATTCGCACCACCAACTCGTCCAGAATATTCAAAACGGCGGATGTTCCGACAAATCAACTTGCTATAACTAGAGAAGAAGTTATTTCTGCTGCTGCTGAGCATGATGCTCTGTGTAATCTTAAAAGGAAAATTAACCCAAGAGCCGATTTGAGAAAACGCACCAGAGCTAGTAATTCTACCTTAGCTAGCATTGTGGTTATCCCAAATCAATCTGATACATCTGAACCTGATTACTCAACTCTATGTCCCCCTATAACCAAATTAGGAGATCTCCCTGCCATTAACCTCTCTAACTGTACTCTCAATACCCATTCTCTGGTTGATCCTTATGGTAGTTATAATGTACCTGCTGATGATACTCCAAGCAACGATGGTGTCCGCAATAATTCCCTTCATGCGGCTGCTTCTATGAATCTCGGTTCTACCCAGGAGACTAATCAAATTGGTGGTTCTAATAATTCTGCTCTTGATGGCAATGATGGTGGTTCTTCTTCCACCACTCAAGTAAATTCAAATCCCTCTCCTCCTATTATTGATCCCATTAATGCTGCCACAAATGTCAATCTTTTTCATGTTAATGATGTGAATGTGCTTGGATGGAACATTAGAGGATTGGGTAAGAAAACGGCTAACAAGGAGCTTAGCTTGCTGTGTAGAAATATTAACCCTGATCCTATTTTTCTATCGGAGACCAAAATGAATAAAGATTTGGCAGCCAGAAGAATGAAAATTTTTGGATACCCTTGCACTTTTAATGTCCCAAGTATTGGTAGGAGTGGTGGTCTTGTTCTTGCCTGGAAGAAGGAAATTCAACTCAATGTTTTATCTTCTAGTTTGAGGGGAATCTATGCTGACATTATCTATTCCAAACTTTGTCACTTACACTTCATATATGGTGAACCTATCAGCTACCTCCTTTACCTATAGATGAACCTGTATTCTTCATAGGTGACTTTAATGCTCTACTAGGTACTGAGGATAAAAATGGTGGTCTAGAAGTTGTTGATTCTGATTTTCTTAATTAATCTTAGAAACTTTTGTGATACTTTTGAATTGCATGACCCTGGGTTCTCTGGCCCTAGATTTACTTGGTCTAATATGCAACAAGGTCCTGAACTTATTCTTGAACGTCTTGATAGATGTCTTATTAATCCCATTGCTGAAACTTTGTTCTCTAAATTATGTGTGAATAACTTTCCTGGAGACTCTTCTGATCATTGTCCCATGCATATTGGTTTTAACTATGATGATATTTGTATGCCTAGGCCATTCCACTTCATGGCAATGTGGATAGAGGATCCCACATGTAGAGATATTATAGCCAACTCTTGGTCTGTTAATGTGGTGGGATCTCCTGCCTATAAGCTTAAAGCAAAACTTTTAAATACAAAAAAAGGTCTTCGTGATTGGAACAAATCCTCTTTTGGTAATATTCAAACTAATATCTCTACTACTAGAAAGGAACTAGTGGACTCCCAGACCATAGCTCCTACCGATTGTAGGGTCATTTCTAGACTCAAAGCTAGATTGGAATATCTCTACAACCTGGAAGAACTTTATTGGAAAGATAAATCCATAGAGGTTTGACTCATGGAAGGTGATAGAAATTCACCATATTTTCATCGAGTCACCCTATTCAGGAGAAAGAGAAATGATATTAGTTGGATTAAGAATGCTGCTGGTACTATCCTAACTGATAGACATAGTATTAGCACATCTTTTGTTGATTATTTTAAGAATTTGTATTCTTCACACCCCCAACAATTCCAGGATGAGATCCTTCTTGACCTTCCTGTCAAATTCTCTGACATTTATAATTCTTCTCTAAACTCTCCCCTTACTGCAGAAGAGATAAAGAATGCGGTTTTTCAAATGGGTGGAAAAAAAACCATGGCCCTGATGGTTTTATTGGTCTTTTCTATCAAAAACATTGGGACATTGTGGGGGAAACTGTCGTTGATATGACTTAAACTTGCTTTAGAACTGGAAATGTTGCTAAATTTTTCAATCATACCAACATAGCTCTCACCCCCAAAGTCCCCCTAGCTGAGTTGGTCTCTCAATATAGACCCATAGGACTTTGTAACTTTATTTACAAGATCCTTTCTAAAACTTTAGCTAACAGATTAAATCCCTTCATGAAAAATATCATTTCCCAAAACCAAAGTGCTTTTGTTCCCAAAAGAAGTATTTCTGATAATATCCTTCTAGCTAATGAGGCCATCTATGATGTCAATCATTATGATAAAGCTATTTGTATTGCTGCCATCAAGCTTGACATGTCTAAGGCCTATGATAAGCTGGAATGGTCCTTTCTTGAGAAGGTTTTGAAAAAATTGGGTCTCTCTGATCACTGGGTTAAACTCATAAATCAATGTGTGTCCACAGTTTCTTATTCTGTTCTCCTTAATGGCAGCCCCACTGGCCTTATCAAGCCAGAAAGAGGTTTAAGACAAGGAGACCCTCTGTCTCCTTATCTTTACATAATTTGCTCTGAGGATTTATCCTCTTATATAGATGTTCTAACTAGGAAAGGTTTGGTTGAAGGCATAAAGGTGTGTAAATATGCTCCTGCTATGACACACCTTCTTTTTGCTGATGATTCCCTACTATTTTCTAAAGCTACTATTGAAGATTTCCAGACTATCAAAGAGTACCTTCAAAAGTACTGCTTGGCTTCTGGTCAATAAATTAATTTTGACAAGTCTGGTATCCCGTTTAGCAAAAAAATTCCATAACATCTCAAACAACAGCTCTCTAGTATACTTGATATTAGTAATAGGGATTTAGGAGATAAATATTTGGGTACTCTTACTGCTTTTAAGGCTTCTAAAATCCAAACCCATATGGGTATTCTCCAGGCTATTGATGCTAGATTCTCTATCTGGCTCCATAAGCTTCTTTCCCAAACACCTTTGTAGAAAAATGGATTCTCACCTATGTAAGTTTTGGTGGGGGGAAACCCTTGACCCAAAAGATAGAAAACTTCATTTTTGGGTTGGGACATTCTTTGCTCTCCTAAGTCTAAAGGAGATCTTGGTTTTAGGAAATTTGAACTCAATAATCTTGCTATGCTTGCCAGGAATGCCTGGAGGATAATTGAGAACCCTGATATTCTGCTAGCTTCTACTCTTAAAGCTAGATACTTTCCTAGAACTGATTTTTTAAATGCCAAGTGTCCTGCTAACTGTTCTTGGACCTGGAAATGCTTACATGCCATCAAAGAGCTTATCAAACCTTTTATCACTTGGATTGTTGGCGATGGTCAATTTATTGACCCTTGGTGTGACAAATGGATTCCATCTTTAGGATCTGCTGTCCCCAACCCTTTGGTGTCTCCAGATCCAACTATAAAAGTTTCTTACTTTATTAATCCTATTACCAGATCTTGGGATGTTGATAGATTAAACACCCACTTTGATGATGCTTCTGCTAAGAAGATTATCACTATTCCCTTAAGCCAGTGTTGCACTCCTGACAGGAGGGCTTGGGACCTTTCAAAGAATGGTAGATTTACCTCTAAATCTGCTTACTTGGGACTTCGAGGGCTCAGGCCTTCCCCTTGTAGTGCTCTTTGGAAGAGAATTTGGAAAATTAATGTGCCTTATAGAATTCAAGTTTTTTGTTGGAAAGCTGCCAGAAATGCCTTACCTTCATACTAGAATGCCTATGAACTCTGTTGACTGTGCTAGATGTAATGACCCTTCTGAATCGATTATGCATGCTTTAGTTCTTTGCCCTTTTGCTAGTCGTGTTTAGTTCTTATCGTCTTTTTGTGTCAACACTCAGGCCTTTAGTACTAAATCCTTTATTGATTGGATGTTATTCTGGCTAGTTAATCCTGTTTCTAAACTCCCTCATGGAGATCAATGTTTCTTTGTTGCTATCCTTTGGTCCTTATGGCAAAGTAGGAATAACCTGGTGTTTCAAAATATCAAAGAAAACTACACTGCTGTTCTGATGAGAGCTAGAGCCATGTTATTAACTAGAAAAACTAGTACTGTTGTTTCCACTATGGTTCCTGTTAGTATATGTGACAAATGGATGCCCCCACCAACTGGATGGATAAAATGTAACACTGACGGAGCTTATGATGAATTTTCTGGAAATAATGGTGCAGGCTTTGTGATGAGGGACTTCTCCAACACTGCCTCCTTTTGTGCCTCCATCGTTTTTCAAGTAGAGTCTGCTGAAGAAGCTGAAGCCAGAGCTATTTGGGCTGCCTTGGAAAAAGTTGTGGAGCAAAAGCTTACTCATCTAATCATAGAAAGTGATGCTCAGAGTCTAATCAATCAATTTTCTGTTGGCTTGTTTGATGGAAACTCTAGAACGGATGCTATCTTTAAAGATATCCAGTTTTTTTCCTCTAATCTTGTAGCTTGCCTGTTTACTTTTCAACCACGTACATGTAATTCAGTAGCTCATGAACTTGCCCTTTGGGCCAAAACAAACAATTCTACCATGTATTGGTCTGTTCCTCCAATATGGCTGATGCCTTTGTCGAGGGGGATTAAAAAAAAAAAAGAATCGGCTTAGCCCACATCATGTTACTATGGTTATATGATAGTTCATGAAATTCAAAAAGTAAAAATTGACACTTTCTCATAATCAAAACAAGAAATTGTTACCCTAGCATCACGCCGACAACGCAAATTGTCAGGTCTTACTTGCAATCAAGTTTTTACTATAAACTCTGGCCCTCCATCTTGAAAACAATAAAATCATGTCCATCTGCTTTTATGTATTTTTTTCTTTTTTTTACTAATCAATGTAAAAGAGCCAGTAATGGCTTGATAACATAACAAAATATCCACAAACTTCAAATTTAAAACAAAATGTACAATTACAGAAGCACTCGGTTACATTGCCTTCAAAGAAACTATACAGAACATACACGAGTATGACTGAAAATAAAATAAAAAATGAAGAGACAAAAGAACATTTATGCTTTGACATTAATGGATGAAACCCAAGCTGGAAGCTTCATTGTTCTTTGTACTTGAGAGAGAAGAAAATCTCAGCTTCTCGTGTTTTGTTTCTGAAGCTTTTAACTGGATGGATCATGCATCGCAGGATGGATTGAACAGAGAGATGTGAAGAATTTACAAATGCAAGGAAGCGAAACAAAGCAAAAAAGAGACGAGGGATGATACGATACATGGAAAAGTGTAGTCATTCATATGTTGTCCATGTGATGTTTTTGGTTCAACGCAAGCGCTACCTGGTGGGCTGCAGTTGTTACCTTTGCAGCCACCATCAGCAAGAGAAACGCCATCCTGGGGTTCGCATCCACCTCTTGGGAATGTTGTTGGATATGGTGTACCCGGAGCCAACACAGGAGTTCGAGTTGGCGGAGTTGGTGGTGGAGTTGGCGGAGTTTTTGGACTCTGAGAAAACAGGATTCATGTTATTCAATTGGCATACTTGCAAAAGAACTAGAAACATGACAAGAAATGAATATAATACCAGATCTCTGTCAAATATACAATGCAAATAATCTGATAAACTGTTGTCTCAAAATCAAATGTTATCCATTCAAAAGACCCAGCAAACACGATTTTGTAGGGCTCAAGAACACGGCACTATTACAGATAGTTAAGCAGTAAAAAGTTCAATTTCGTATTCGCTATATATGATTATTCGCAGTTCATATCAATCAAAAGAAAAAGATTGCTCACACACAGTTCATAAAATGTTCAATGCAGAACTAACACAGGTACACAACAATGAATTTAACGGCAAAGTAGACTGAACCTGAACTTATGACCTACCAACGCAAACCTTCAATGAAGCACAATAGAATAAAAAAGGAAAATGCAAATTAAGTTCTCACCTGGCTACTCATTGTAAGACCAACATCATATGTCATGGTTAAATCAGGATTGAAAAGCCCGAATGCTCTCTCTGAGCCTTTCCCTGGTTTCAAATCCTCATCGTACAACGCAAAAAGATATGTATCGACAGATTTACCAGGCATCAGTGGAGTCCCAACCATTGATCTAAGGTGTGCAATCAAATTAGCATTATAAGCTTTTGCATTTTCTATACTTGCTCCAACTTCATCAGTATCTCCCTTATATGCCCATCCTGTTTCTGCCACAACAATCTCCACATCCTTGGAGTCCATTGCATTCAACGCTGATCGTACTGCATCTACCTGCACCAAAATGCTTCTACAATGAGCTTAATCAATATAAAGAAAAAAACTCAAAATAACCTATTAGATGCACTATCAAGGAACTCAGTGCAAGGAGTGTCATGATTAATATGCAGTCATGCACCCATCTTCCCAGTCCAGCATATGAAGTCTACAAGCCCAACTACACCAATTCAAAACCTAGTTGAACAAATTACCTGAGCGTCAAACATATTCATGTAAGTGATTTGAGTACCCGAGTCGGGTCGTCCCGAGTTAGGTTGAAACAGACAAAACGCCAAAGTTTCAGGTATTGGATCACTCTGATAAGCGAAGAATGGATAAGGATTAACCATGAAAGGCGAACCAGTATCTTTCAGAAACCCTAATAATCCTTTCATTGTATCTCCAAAAGCAGGATCAAAACTTCCAGCAGAAGGAGGTTCAGAATTTGCCAACACAGACATAGCATGAACAGTTGAAACCTTAATCTCACCACCTAAAGATTCAGAACTCAAGGCTTCTTGTACATTATGCATTGCAGGAACAAGCTGTGATATCAAATTCTGATCACCTGATTTGAAAACTTCATTACCAACTGTAATCAAGATTATATTACTTGCTGGATAATAAGGTTTCACATTTGTAGTAATCCATTGTTTGGCGAAGCTTGGATCCGTTGCTAAAGCGGGGATATCAGCGTTTGATGTACCGATAACGATTCCTATATCGGAATTAGCTAGAGATGTTATTATTGCCGGATCTGCTCCGTATAATCTGACTTTACCGATTGATGTTGATTTTAACAGCTTCGCTGTTTCAGATGGTGGTGGGAGATTATCTGCAACTAAACCGTAGTTTATACCAATGAATGATTCTGAATCTGTCAAGAATCATAACATTAACAAGATTAGTTCTTCAATCAAGATTAGAGCGGGAAACTGAATTCAAAATCTTGAAATTCTGTAAGAAATTGTACTGAAAGTTAATGGAAAATTCAGAGATGATGAAGAACTTACTTGCATAGAAGAAAGATTGAAATAAGAGAGATAGAATCAAGAGGATCCAGGAGCTTTGGCGAAGCTTGTCCATGGCGGGAAACAGAAGTCCTTAACGAAAGCAGAGAAAGATGAAGCAGATACAGAGAAGTTTAAAAGAATTTGGGCGTAACATTTAAGGCGTAGAAATGAGACTTGACTTAGACTTGAGACTAATAATAGTGTGAAGTCTATTTCACGGCATTAAGTGTTCTTCAATCAGTTAGGTTTCAAATTTGTTTATTCAATTCAAGAATATCCAAATCTTGAACATTGCCAAAGAAAATTTAACCCCAACTTTAACAAGAGTGAGCATCACCACATCCTCATCATAGCTTGTAAGCTTTGGGGATTGAGAGGAAAGTATGTGTTGACACTTACTTACAATAGCAAAAGGGTGAGACAAAATCACCAAAAAAGAGAATTGAGTGTGAAAAGGGGGAGAATAACTCTTTGCCAAGTAAACTTTACATGAGAATGACTTGTTACATGGATTGCTAATATTCTTCAATAAGACCAAAGTGCAAGAGGTTTATAAACTGCAAATTTATTAAATCAAAGGAGTGTCCGGAAACAATTTAAAGGACTAAAGGTGTCTTTAGATAACCAAGCTCTGATGGAAACTGTAAAATATTACAAAACTTGCAACTGTGTGATTGACTGAACAAAAAAGAAAATATGGAGTTTAAAAGAAAAGGTCATTTTCACTTCTGACCTTAAAACACGAACTAAGGATAGCTGCTTCTCTACTTCCCAGGGAAGGCTGATATTTAAAGAATGAAAACCTAAAATCTTCTAAACCATGTCATTTATGCTCCAGAGTGAGAAACTGGCGTGGTTGTAAACTGGCCATCCTTGTAAACATTAACAAACTGTTGTGGCAGTGCGTGCTCCACCTGCGGAAAAAATTGTAGATTGGAGTTTACTTTTGACAGCCTTACATGCTGTTGAATACTACTGGAATTACCAAAATAACATGGATCCTAATGTTTATGTTCCGTGGATCAAATCAAGAGAGAGGGATCCATACCAAATCACCATCAGGTGAGTCCCCAGGCACTAAAACATTGATTTCGCTCGACTTAGCTGTTGTTATAGAAGTCTCTAAAGAATCTTTGCTCAAATATAGTTGGCACCCCGAAGTATTGTCCACTGAAACTGTTGGTGCAGAACCCTGAAAGTAACCACCAGAAAACAAGCGTCAAAAGAGAATCTTGGCTGGGCACATCATCATTTGTGTCGATGAATCCAAAATAGTTGATATCCTATCCAGTCACTCAGAGTCTAGACCATTTTGAGGAAGTTATGCATTAGCCTAGTTGCATTGAAATGGTAAGGAGTCCGCGAACTACAAGCAAAGACATACCTGACACTGCACCTCTACACCTGTGCAATTCACAATCTCAAAAGCTGCTACAACATCCTGTAGTCAAGAGATGTATAATCGAAATGGTATGTGAGTATATATCTTCATTAAACTGATGTTAACGTAAATCAGTCTTTGTGCTGTCTACTAACCGTAAAGACAGTTCCCATCTTTGAGCATTTATCTAGTGTTATATTGTTCACTTTACCTGTAAGTTGTTAAATGGTTAACAAGCTTCTTATCTTTTCCTATGTAAAAAACCCATATAGATGATACTCAATGATTAGTGTAAGGCTTATTACAGAATTCAATACCAATTACCTTTGATCTGCAAAACAGAATCTTTGCACCCATAAACATATACAGACTGTTTAGAATCACATTCGTCAATGACCAGGTCCTTTCTTCCAACTTGATTCTCAACAACCCATCTGATCATAAGCAACGCGTCACAGACCAGATCCATCTCATAAGACACATGATACAAATGGACCACAAAGGAACAGTGTCAACTTTCAAATTAAAGAGCGAAGATTTGCAGCATACTCACTTGCGACCCATTTGAAGCTCAAATTTTGCAGGTCCAACTTTGGTAACAGAAGGAGAACTAGTACGAGACTCTTTCTCATTAGAGTTAACAACACCACTTCTATCTGCACGGTTCTTTGACTTCATATCATCTGTTACCTTCCTCAACCCTGGGATTATATGAGGAGAGAAATTCTAATCATTCAAACAACTGAAAGAAAAAAAGAAAAAAAAAGTGATTCATTTGCTAACCAATAGTGCCTTTACCTGAAGTCACAGACCCTGAACTGATCTCTTGAAATACAGCCGACATCCCTTTTGGTTGTGATGATGATGCCTTGGAAGGTTCGGCACTCAAGAGAGAAGCAGCAGGAGGCGGTGGAGGGGGAGGGCCTCCCTTTGACTGAGCTTTTGATGGGACGGATGCGGGTGCTGAAACAGTCGCTTTACCAGTAGAATTCCATGCTGGACCCAAAGGATGGAAACTCTTAACATAGTCCCTCAGACCAGGTAAGTAAAGATCTTTCAGAGCTTTAGCCCACTCCAAATGATTTGGGTCTTTACTTTTGAACTCAACAAGAATCTGCTCGAAAATATTTATGTAAATATACTAGTGTCCAGAAATACATATGTAACTCTATCAACTTATATCTGTGCAACCCATAATTGGGATGTGGTTGGCATAAAGAGTACTCTTATTACAAAATATGAAGATATGCACCTTGTTGCTATAAAACTCTGCCATATTCCAACTTTCCTCCACATGTGCAATGGGAAGACTCATACCTAAGAAGGGCAGTCAAAAAGAGGCGTGAAAGATGAGAAATGAATGACTGCATCAACCATTAGACTTCTCATACAAATCTCAGATGTTTGCCATACAAGTCAGGATGTTTTATCCACTCACCACAATCTTTGCCAGAATAAGCAATCCAAGCTAGAGCCGTCAGACTATCAGCTGCAGCCTTCAAGTGGTTAAAGTTATCAGGTCGCTTTCCTTCTGTCAACGCATTTGCTTTCATGATTACTTCGTTTAACGGCTTGAGAAAACCAGCCAAAGCCTCGAGGTCTTGTTTCTGCATGATAAAAAAAAAAACAAATCATTGGCCTAATTTGGTATACACATTCACTGCAATTTTGGGCTGATGGTTCGCAGGGAAGATATATAGTGCCTTGGTCCATCAATCTATCAATGAAGGCATGATGTTTGTCTTTTTAGAAATGACAAATTACTCTACCAAAAAAAAATAAAAAAAATGACAAATTACAGACCTTTAACGCCTAAACTTCCTAAGCATCGTTAACCCTAATTGCAAAAATGCCGATCCATAAAAAACTCAAATTCCAAAACAAACAAAAAATAAAAATGAAGAAATTTGTATTCAGCATAAAACCAACCTGACATTGCTTAACTTCGATGAGAAGTTCTTTCTGAACACAAAACGCTTCTTCTAAAACTTTAGTAGCTTCAAGAACATTCCCACCAATATTCTCAGCAGCAGATAAGATCCTACCAACAAATTGATCAATTAGATCTTGATATGCAGAGATTGATGGATCTAATTGTGCATTGTCATCACCATCGCCACAAATTCCTGTAGAACCATAACGGAATCCAGAAGAAAGTGATTCTAAACGTTGCACTGCAGATTCTAATCTCTGTATCAATTTTTCCTCCATTTTCTATTTCTAGGGCTTCTATCAAAAACGCTCAAGGAAACTTAAGAAATCTGATGTTTGTCCGAGGAAAAACAGAAAGGGAAAAGTAACGACCGTATAAGAAATGCGCGGGTTGTGGGGAACATGTAACAATCTTAATGCACCACGTGTCAAATGCCCCGTATACTGTGCGTTAATGTCGCGTTGGTACTGGACACAGACTAAAGGTGTGGCTGGCAGTCGCACCATTGCGAGCACACCCTGGCTCATAGCTAGGATTGAAAGATAGGCTTGAGCCCAATGTAGTCAATCTTGGATCTCGGTCCGTGATGCTGGCACAACTTCGTCTAGGGGTCCCGACCGTGATGCTGGCACAACTTCGTCTAGGGGTCTCGGCGAGTCAAATTTTATATGTACATTCACTAATTAAGATATTTCATTCCTTCAAGGCTAGCTAAAAATCGTATGTTGTCATCTAACAACTTATCAGTTTACCAATGATTAAGATAAAACCGGTCTTTGTACCAAGATAGGAACATGATAACAAGTAAATTCCCAGTGAATCATGCTCATATATATCATCAGTAACATGAATATGATTTTCTCATATTTTCTTAAATATTTTAAGAAAATAAAGGTAACTAAGCAAGTATGATCCAAACTTGCCTGGGTAACGTTCGTATTTAGTACACCTAGTCACTATTATGCTTCGCATAAGACTTTTTTGAGACAACTTCTCAATACATACAGTTTGCTTTTATCCTCATTCAGCAGCTGAACATGTTTTAGATATAACTTTGCATAACCCTGCTCTAAAATACCAGCATCGCAACACTCTGGACAAGATACTGCATCATAGGAATCAAATGTTTTAACTCAAACTAAGAGAATCCATGACTTCTTTTAACATGGGTTTTTGATAATTACTAAGAACGAGTCCAGTTTAGTTAATAAAACTGAAATGGTTCATTGAGGCATTATATCGAATGCATACAGAATAATAAAACTTAGATTAACAACTTACACAAAATCAATGTTTCATCAAAACAAAACGAAGGAAACAAAATTTAGAATCTTAGAAAGAGAGTGTGATTCCATGGCTGTTTCGAGATGAATTTGAGATTCAGAAGAAGTAATACTAATACTGCAGGCTTATTTGGATAAATCTGCGAATTTTTTTATAAACTACCCCATCTCGGCTTACTCGTCTCGCCTTAATCTTGTCTGGATTAGGCGAGATATCCGGTTCATTTCCGTCGCGACGATATTGGCATCTCGTTTCTCTTAAGCGCCGAAATCGGAACCTGGTCAAAGGCTAACGGCGTGGCTTGTCAAGCTCTAGTTCTATCATTGTCATCAAGGCATCTTTCCAGGAAAACCCATCTACATGGTCAAGCAAAAGACATGGTCTTGACATGATCCCTGAAAGGCCTGATAGAGCCTCAGAGCATCTCCAACAGAAGATGAGAATTTTATTTTCTTATGATATATGATTTTAGACCCCCATTTAAATCAAATCCATCTCCAACAGTAGGTCCTAGAAAGTAGGAGGGGTGTTAAACTAAATACCAAGGTCTTGGAGAAGTTTTATCTAGACCTTCGGAATGACCTCCATGTCATCTTTTCAACTATTTTTTTTATTATTATTTCTAAATAAAATTTTCTAAACCAATAGGAAAATGGAAATCACTTTTATTCTTTATCCAAAAAACAAATCATAAAAATAAGACCCCACACCATTGGAGATGGTTTATAAGCAAAACATTGTTATTTTTGCCCATATAAATAAAACCCCATAAATAAGGGTCTAAATAAAAACTCCACATAGGATTTTTTGCCCCCACTATTGGAGATGCTCTTAGAAACCGATTGGGAGATTTCCTCATCCTTTTAACAGATTTGAGCCAAAGTAAACCTGAAAATAAACCTTTAAAGTTTAACCAATTCTGGTCAATAGGTTCTGCTTGTAAAAAATTGGAGTGTTGGCAATCCAAACTCAAATGTATTACAACAAGAGAAATCTTGCAGAATGTGAAATGAAGGGTACTTTTTTTTTTCTTCTTGTTTTTGAATAAATGAAGTCTCAAAAAGATAACTGTTTAGTTCACCTATTCAATTTAAACTTCCTACTCTTTATGTTGTATTCAGATTAAAGATTAAAAGGTAGTAGAGATGTATATTGCAGATGAAAGGAAGATGGGACTTGGCTATTCCTAAAAGATTAAATAGTATTGCTAAAGCTGAGATGGTTAATTTTCAACGACCAAGAGGAAGATCATTTACCCATGACAGTCTGACAGTAGGAAATGAAGACCAAGAGGGATATCTCGAGTAATAAGTTATTTACTGTCAAATCAACCCATGACAGTCTGACAGTAGGAAATGAAGACCAAGAGGAAGATCATTTACCCAAGCACATTTGGAAGCATAAACTCCAAATAAATTTCCAATGTGGACTTTATTACATAATAGATTTCCAACGTGTGACATGCTCAGAAAACAAGGAATGGATGTTCCTCAACAATGTCTTTATGTACATAGGATGAGACCACTAACCATGTTTTGTTGTGTTGCCAGTTTGCAACTGACTTTTATAATCATTTTAAAGATAAGTTACACCAGAATTTTATTATGATGCAAGATTTCAACTCAATACTCTTATATTGGAATCTATTATTCAATTCATTCTATTATTTCAGTTCTAGATGCCTAACAGTTTCTTTTCGCTTGTTCTTGACAATGTTTCGACAATCTTGATGATATTAGAATGAGTTGAGGTCTAAACAAAAGTTGTAGATTTATGTCTTAGATTTTATTGTGATTTCGATTTGTTCATGTTCATATTATTATGGACTTACTGTGAATATTTTGTTTACATGATGTAATTTGTCTAGTTTTTAGGACCACCTTGTAAAACTATCTTTTATTTGAGCGGTTGATTTGCAGTCAATTTTGGATATGTTATAGCTTATCGATTAATATATCTTCCTTATAATTTGAACACGATCGGATCAAGTTAACACTATAAAACATATAATATATTATGCTTGTAGTTAGTTTGTCTGCATAAAATACTTAAAAGAAATACATCATTGGTTTTGTTTGTGAAATTGCACTTGTTGATGATGTGGTTTGAAGTGTTAGACTGTATGTTATCTGATAATATGATTTTATAAACAAATGGATATGCTTGTTTGAATGGATGTGCATGAGCCGAGAAAACTCGTGCAACTCATTGGAATGAGTAGATTGATGGCACGAACTGAGGAAACTTGTATAACTTATCGGAATGACCCGATAATTGGATACACGGGGCACAAATTGAGAAAACTCATGCATTAAAGTAAATGAATAAGTTTATTTGATGAATATATAAGTGAATTCTCGAAGTTGTGTTGCATTCCCTTTGATTGTTTGATATTTGATTCGCATCTCTTGATAATTGGAATGTATTTTATTGAGCTGTCATCTCACCCTAATTGATATCCTTGCAGATTTCATGAAAGTTGGAAGTGGAAACTAAGAAGTTAGCTTATTGATTGTATTGCTTTAGATATAATTTGAATTAGTATGTTTGTTGGTAATATCGTTAAATATGATTAGCAAATATATATGCTTATACGTATATTATATAAAAGTAAATTATGTTTGACATAATAAATAAATTGAAATATATATATATAAGTCTCGTCCCGATCCTTGACGCCTTGAGTTCGAATCTTTATATAGGTTTGACCCTAGTCCGGAACTCGGGGTGTTACATGCCTGCTTTCGAGTTGTATTGTTGCATTTGCAAGACTTCTTGCACAAATTATGAGACTACGAGCGCAATTTCCAGATTTTTCTATCAAAACTATTCATCTTGATAATGTTGGTGAATTAACATCTAAAATATTCGACGAATATTGCATGTAATTGATATTGACGTTGAACACCCCTTGCTCATTTGCACACTCAAAATGCTCTAGCATAGCTTTTATTAAGCGCTTACAATTGATTTACCAATCATTAATTTTAAGGTCTAAATTGCCTTTTACAGCATAGGATCATGTTATATTACATGTTATAACGTTGGTCTGTATCTGACTAACCAACTTTCAAAAGTACTCACCTGTACAACTTGCACAGAGGAATCAACCAAATATCTCCCATTTTAGAAATTTTGGTTGTGTAGTGTATGTTCCGATAGCTCCATGTTAGATAGCAAATATCTCCCCCTCCCTTTTAATGATAGCAAGGAGAATCGAATCCTTACCCAATTTTAAAACGCGGAACAAAATTAAGCCGTTAGATCTTCTCAATATAAAATTCAGCCATCGGATCTCAGCAATTCCCGCGTTTTATTTTTCGTCTGAACATCTAATATAAACCATTGGATCGATGACTTCCAACGATTTTAACTAATGCCAGCCGTCGAGATGATATGGATTTCGTTGTAATATGTAATATATCATGGGGACCTTATTTAATGAACCTATACTTTCTAAGGACTAAATTCTAAACTATTTATAAAACTGAACACTAAATTCCTTCTCTCTTTTTCATCGATGGGCTGAGGAAAAAAATGGTTGAAAATCAAAAACCCTCGAGACGATGATGCTATACCAGATTCAACACCATCGAAGTTTTATTCTCAAATTTCAATTCGATCTCTTTTAACCCAAGTTACTCAATTACTAACCTGATTTGCTTCCCCAAAGGAATCTTCTTTTGAAATTGTTAGGGTTTTAATTGAGCAATTTTGATCAAAAGAGATTGAATTGAAAAAACATCGAATTGATGAATTCGACTGATTCAGTAGGTTAGTTTTTTCTTTGGTTCTATTGATTGATTTTCTGTGATAATTGATTTTTTTTTCTTTGAATGGGAAATTGAAATTAGGGCAAGAACAAGTGAAGTCCATATATGATGCTAGGGTTGAATCGTATACACACAGTTGTGTAATTGAGCTGTATTTAATATTGAATGGTTAAGCGGAGCTAATGTCTGTGTTTGACATGTAATCCGACTAAAAGGAAAGTCTAAGTTTATTGGTAGACCAAATAAACTACAAGGAAAGTCTAAGTGATATTATTGTGGTAGACCAAATAAACTACAAGGAAAGTCTAAGTGATATTATTGTTAAACCTGTTATCTGTGAATCGAACCAAATCCGTCGATCCTCGGGTAGTTCTGCAGTTAAACCTGTTATCTGTGATTCATAAATAGATATCATCTCTGATGCTTCTTTTTAAGTTAGTGATGCTTACTCTTTTAAGTTAAGAGCTCATGCGTATTTGAATTTTACATTTTATGTCGATCTAAGTTTTTCTTCATATTACAGAAGTGAACATTGAGGAGGAAGAGGAGGAGAAAATTTGTGAAACCGTTCGAATCGTGTAGGAAGGACTTCCATAGAGCTAAGAGGTTTTTTGCAGAAGATTACGCATATGGTTAGTGAATTGGTTTGTTTTCCTTGCTCATCCATAAATTTTCTTCATTATTTACATTCTAATTACTCTGTGGTTTAGTCAATTTACTGAATCCAATTTCAGCTAATGTTTCAATTGGGATATATATGCAGTTCATGGCATCTCTCAACGATTGGGGTACTCAGTTTCAAGTTAATCTTCACTTGATGCTCGACAAGGTTAAGGCTGTAAGGAAGCCTTGATTTCGGTATCCTCGGTTTCCTTTTGTTCATTTCATTTTACATTTACCAATTTATATCCATCATTCATTTTACTCCTCAATTATTTTAGTTGGAGTCGGGGATAGGAGTGGGGACATGATAACTTCTTTGAGAACAAAATTTCTCGCCGTGATTTCCTAAAATCCAAGTATGCAACAATAGCCACGCATTGCAGTTGCAGTTAGTCCTGCTCTGAAATAATCTTTGGTTGTGATAGGGAATGAATTTATGAATGTGTGATGTCCATTGTTTTTCTTTCCGTGATACCATATAAAGCTGAAATAAGCTGATATGTCTCTCTCTTACACCCCCTTATTTACTTTAAGATGAATTTTTGTCTGTCCATTGATTATTGCTTCGTAGTGTGATGTCCCATTCTAGACTACCTTGCAAGTGATATCTTTGCAGTTGGTACAACAATGAAAGACGTAATGCATATTGTATCCAGACAGTCCATATAATCTTCTTAGGTTTATTCTTGAATGCACATATATACATTCATTCTTGAAAATGCCTGCGAAGTTGTAACCAATATAATAAATTATTCACCACACAAACTCGGTACTCATGTCTCATTGAATCCCCTCCAGTTGAACGTTATATTTCACGCCATATAAGAGTTTTTGCGTAGTCTGCACTTTCTTTACATGCTCATGGTTGATTTTCATAAGGTTTACCCGCAACTGATAGAAAGAACGGATGACATTGTTGGATACACGAAGTGAAGTCTTTTAGTGTGGCCGATCCCCGGAGAGTTGGCATGTATAAGTAAGCAACTTGCTGATTGGATTCATTTCTTCTTTTTCTTTTACTCCTTTCTTTTTTCCTTTCTTCTATACAGAGGTGATGTTTCAATTATTTGCATTCGGATAGGTTCTCCATACGAATCGATCGACTTAGTTTCTGTGAAAGACTTTCCAAGGATCCAAAAAGATGCCTCAAACATGGTGATGGAAAAATTTATCCAATTTTACAATTGGGTGTTCATTATCTTGCTGAACAGTCTGCTTTTGCATTTTAATTCGCTATTAATTTTGAGTGTAAATTTGTGCACCCCTTAAAACCGGGGTGCACGTTCCGGCCTCTCTAATTGGCCTAAAAAAACTTTAACTGGTTTCCGGTTTTTCATCTGATCTTTTATTTTTATTTTTAAAATTAAAGTCTCTGCACGATTCCTAATATCTCCTATTTGTTTTTTGTTCTCTTTCATCTCTTCCTCGTTTATTCATCTTTCTCCTAAAATTATGTTGAGAAAAAACAGTCACGGTTAAGCATAATATCCATTAACACATCTTTTCTCTTGTTATGTCACCTACCTTCTGTAATCAGGTATTGTTGCATCCCATGACTTTGCCCCTTAGTGTTTCTTGATGCCTCTTTTTCTTGCCTAATCTAGGATTGGGAACTAGTAACGAACCATACTGTTTCAATTAAACTAAATCAACCCTAGTTTTATCACCACTATTCTTATTGCGTTCTTCGCGAATAACTACAAGGATCACTATCAGATCCAGGAAGGAATAGTTTCAAGGATCACCATCAAATCCAGGAAGAAAATAATTACAATGAGAAGGAGAAGAAGAAGAATAAATCGATTTTGTTCGATTAGGCCTCTTTTCCGTCCAATTTAAATTTTTGGGTTTTCTCAAATACGGAATTTGTATCACAAATTAACAATATTTATCGATTTTAATGTTTGTAACAATGATTTCTTCTTTGTTGTCCTTATTTTTCTCTTACAGAGAGAAAAAAAACTCCATCAAAAAACTTCTTTCCTTTTTTTCAATAATTTGAGATTATTCCTTAATATGCCTAATTTGATTTGTAATTAGGATTAAAACTTATATGCTTTGCATTAATCTTGATGAAATTTTGATGAAAAATAAAATAAAAAAGAGGAAGTGGTTTTCTTAGCGGTTTCGTGAGGTTTTGTCGGCAAATAACGGGAGCCGTAATGTGCACCCCGGTTTTGAGTGGGTGCACAAATTTGGACTCATTAATTTTATGTAAAATAAACAATATTGGCTAACAAGAGTAGCATAGTGTCATTCTTCTGCAAACATGGTTTACCGACGTGCAACGCACGTGCATTCCACTTGTGGAACATAGACTCGGCATTTATGTTGGCTATGACTCTCCATATATTATTCTATATTTAGGATCTCAAATAAGAGATGTCTTTAAGGCAAGGTTTGTTGACAGCCAATTTGACGAGCCTGATTTTCCGCCGTTAGGAGGAAAAAATCAAATGCTTGAGGAACATCGTGAAATTTTATAGAAAACACCATCCATTTTGATCCTCGTACAAACCAATGTGAACTTGAGGCTCAAAGGATCGTACATTTTCAAAACATTGCAAATAAAATGCCTGATGCATTTACTAATACATATGAGATAACAAACTCACATATACATGTTGCAAATACTCTCTTGAGAGTAAGTATCCTAGAAGGACATCATGATAATACAAATAAGTCCATGATACGCCTGAAGCGTGGAGGACCTTTGGGTGCAAAAAATTGAATTCCGCGAAAAAATAGATTAACAGTTGGCATTTCTAGAAAAAGTCATTCTCTCTGAAACATTGGTTGATCAATCCATTACTAGTACACAAGTTGTACCACTAAAGAGGCACATGTGCCTCAAAACAATGATATTTTTATAAAATATGTCGGTATAAAACAAAACTGGGAGATGAATATAGTTATTCCTGATAGTAAATTTGTTTTTACCGTTGCTTTGGATATCATAGCAAATATTGATGATACCTAACTACAATGTGTGGATCAATGTCGATGTACAAAAGATTGGCCAATGTGGAGGGTTGCAATCCAAGCATAGTTCAACTTGTTGGTAAAACTTAAAGTTCTTGGTCTAGTTGTTGAATCTCCTGAAAATTAAAAGTCGTCGGATACAAATGGGTATTCATACGAAAGCACAACGAGAAATATGAAATATTGTGAGATATAAAGATCGACTCATTGCACAAGGTTTTTCACAAAGACCTGGTAATGATTACCATGAAACCTATTATCCAGTGATGGATGCTATCACATTTTGGTTTCTTATTAGTTTGGAGCTTCAAAAAGGCTTGATATGCATCTTATGGATGCAGTTACAACGTTTCTTTATGGGTCACTTGATAGTGACATTTATATGAAAGTTGTGGAAGGATTTCATATATCTGAAGCAAACAATTCCAAATAACGAAGTGTATACTTAATAAAGCTTCAAATAGATTTATTTGGACTAAAGAAATTTGGGAGAATGTGGTATAATCGCATCAGTGAATACTTGTTGAAAAAGGGATATAATATTAATGTTATTTGTCCATGTGTTTTCACTAAGAAGTCCAGTAATGGATTTGCCATTATTGCAGTATACGTTGATGATTAAAATCTTGTCGGGACTCTAAAAAAGCTCACTGAAACCCCTATTTATTTACGGAAGGAATTTGAGATGTAAGATCTTGGTAAAACCAAGTATTATCTTGTTTTATAAATTGAGCATGTCTCAAATGGGATATGAAAAAGACAGGGTACCAAGTACACCACCAACTTTTTCGTTCAGATCCATAGGACAAAACCTAATACTATCTACAAGTAGACCTTCGGAAAATATCCTTGTATATGATTGTATATACGGTTTATCTTTCTAGTACAATCAGTAGTTTAAATCAAAGATCCGTGAACCTGATTATGTATAATAACTCTTGTACAATCTCAAAAATCAATATGCAAGATCAACCTAGTATGTACCGATATACTATCCGAACTGAATTCCAACAAGAACAAGTCTTGTAATCTATATTTTAATATACGAATTCACAAGAACAAGTCTGTAGATTCCATAAAGTTTTAGTTAAAAACTGCCTAGGTTGATGATCGAGTCACTTGCTTTTAATTTAATTATATCAAATACAAATTTAATGCGGAAATAAAAAGTAAAGCAAGACACAAAGAAATTTTGTTAACGAGGAAAACTGCACCTGCAGAAAAACCCCGGGACCTCGTCACGCTTTGAACACCGAACAGTATTAAGCCGCTACAGACACTAGCCTACTATCAGACTTCATACGGGAATGCAGTTGAAACTGAATTAACCCTACAAGATATTCAGCTACAGTCGTGCTCCTTACTTCTCTTGAACCTCACAAGGTTCTACGCAACTGATTCCTTTAGCTGACATCCTTTACAACCTAAGAGTTTCTTCAACCTCAGTGAAGGTTATTCGAAATTTTTCTCTCACAAAACACCTATTTGATTTTCCTTTAGATGTCAATCAAGGTTTTGGAAATCTTGTGCTTGTTTCGAACAACTACTAGGTAAAAAGTAGATACGAAAACAAACTTTTATATTAGGGTTTATACTCTTCAAAACTTGTAGAAATACATAATTTATATTCTATAACAAGAACAACTAGAATGAGTTATCTTGTCAAATTCTTAAGGAATTTATGAGACACCTTATATGAAGTTTTCTTTTTAATCCAGGTTTCGACCAACTAGTGTTGGTAGACGATCTCATATTGAAATCTATAAAATCTATAGTTTATGATTAACAATCCTTGAATAGCCTTATTGTTAGAGCATAGCTCGGTTGAACCCACCAAGCGTTGGTATGTCAAGTTTGGTTGTCATATTTTAGTGAATCAAAACTCATCTAAGAGTCGCTTTATTATGTACTAGAGACAACTTCGTATAGGTTAGATTAGAAAGTCTAGGATTATGAGACATACAAGTATTACTCGAAGACCTGAAGAACGTGAAGAAGTAACGAACTACAACGATGACATCATCCTTCCTCTTAAGGTTAGTAATATTGACTTGAAATGTTTCATTCCTAACGTATCTTTCAAGTCGTACTATATTGAAAACATAATTGCGAAGCTGTGAATGGTTATTATACTCTAGTAGTGAGACATGATCATAGTGTTAAGGAATTAGAATACGAAGTATAACGCTTATCTTTTGAACTTCGTATATATGACATCGACATAATCGTATGAATGCTATTGTGATTATGTGTATGGGTAAAGGTGAAGATTTCATCTTAGGAAACAATGTTTACATTTTTTTAAAGGAAGTACATTCATGAACTTGTTTTATGAATCGAAATGGAAATCGCTAGGTTTATTGGTATTGTTATTCATTGCATATCTTTAGATTACCAATATGTGTGAGTTAGTAGAACCGATCATAACTTGTTATGTATCTTGGTATAACTAATCACAGTGCCTGACTTATGATTTGGTATGACTGGTTTTTATTAATTAGTGTAACCGATCCTAAGTAATCACCTGAGATGGTATGATCGATATTTGTAATTGGTGTGACCGATCCTAGTAATTGGTGTGACCGATCACAAAAGAATTTTGTCCGGTCCTAGTAATTGGTGTAACCGATCCTGGAAATTGGTGTAACCGATCCTAGTGACTTGTGTAATCGATCACAAGCAATACCATGAGTATATGGTAACCGGTCCTGGTAATTAACGTAACCGATCCTGGTAACTGATGTAACCGGTCCTGGTAACTTGTGTGTTCGATCACAAGTAATCCATATTGAGGTAGAACCGATCCTTGTGATTGGTAGAACCGATTAAACCCATGATTGTGATTTGATACTTGATCAATCACATAGTTGTCTTGGAATACAGATGAACCAATTCTAAACTTGTTTGAAAGTGTGGTATAATCGATTCCAAGATTGTAAATATGAAAGAGGATTTACAAAGAAAAAATGTTAACATACTTTGAACACGAACAGTAACTCTTATCTTTTATTGTTCAACGATATTCCTTAATTACTCAAGGAGATCCCGGTCCCAAATTAATTAAGAATCTTTTAATTAAGGTTGTTAGTTTTATATGCTTTAATTACTATCAATTAAATGCATATCTCTAGAGAATAAAAATTAGTAATGTGCATTTACTAATTGGAGATTTTCTATTGAGAGATTTCGGAAAATATTGGACAAAGCATTTCCAGGACTTATGAAAACCAATTTTGGGCATTTATTGCATATCTTGAGAATATTCGGTTTTGGAAATTCCTTGGTGTCCAAACATCCTTGGTCTATAAATACCTAAGTTTGCATTTCTAGAAAACTATCCTAAGAGCCATGCAAACTTCATCTTCTTTTTGTTTCTGGTGGAGCCGTCTATCCGGAGAGGAAAGTACCATAATTAGACGAAATCTCTTACGACCGCTCGTTTAAAGACTTCTGTGGGATCAAGAAGCTCTACGAGTATCATTGGTGGGAAACTAGATAATTGCAGTTTATTAGATATCGATTGATTTGATTGACTAACGTTTGTTGAACTTTGTTTGCACCTAGTTTGTTTATTCTTGAGAATCTTCTCTTCTGATATAAGATTCATTCAAACTAGATCGAAGTGTCGACGGGATCTTTAGAACTATTTGTAGATCTAAAGACATCTTGTGATAATCCATTGTTAACAGACTCCGTTCTGTGCATGATTGATCACAAGAGATTCAAGTGGTGTTGTGCAGGTTTAATTGAAGACTAAAGAAGATTTGAAGACAAAGAAGATTTATGATTGGTTTCTCATATCTTTTTGTAGCACAAACCTTGATCGGCTGGGATCCAACTAAAATCAAATTTATTTGATTGATTAGTTGCGTGAGATCGGCATCGCTTTATAGTTTCTTTTTGGATTCTATATTGATTGATTGCAAATCTAAACTCTGCTACTTCGGTAGTTGTTGGATAGATTGATCTAACCAGGCAATGGAGTTTATTAGTGTAAACGAAAGAGCCTTTGCATATGACTTGAGATATCTTTATCTGGAAAGAATCAATAGAGTTGTTACCAAACAGATTTATTGTTCCTTTACTGTTTGGAATACGATCCAAAGGAATTATTCTAGTGCGTGCACTTATTGAATGTCGGAAGCGCAGGGATACTGAAGAAACTAAGTGAACTAGGTTTAGTTGCTTGGTCTCAACTAAACGAAGTTTGGTTTAGATTTTGTATAGCGGCTTAATTCTGAGAGTATTCAGTTCTGGACTTGGTCTCGGGGTTTTTCTGCATTTGCGATTTCCTCGTTTACAAAATCTTGCTGTGTCATTTACTTTTCCTTTCCGCAATTATAATTGTTGTTATTATAATTTAAAGTAAATTACACAAACGTTAACTCCGTATTACTTGATAGTGATCCTATAGAGTTTGGTTAAGTCCGAACCTATTATCAAGTAATCACACTTTGATTGTTGTATTGTCTCGATCTCGTATCCATAGACGATCACACAAAGTGTGAATACCGATTTGTCGTATTGTCTCGACTTTTTCCATAGACAATCACTTTCGGTAAGAGGACTTATAGGTGGATATTTTAAAGATTGTGGTGTATTTGGGTACCCTCGTATTTTCACTTATATCAAAAGAGAAAGACCTTAGAATAGACAAGGGTTATTGAATTAACCTAGATACAAGTTGCATAACCACCTAAGAAGATATTATTACCAACTTTGCTTTCCAATCCCCAAGCAAAGTCTTATTGTCTCACTATTGTTCTTGAAGAACAGAAGTAGTGTAAAACAACCTTATGAAGTACACACAAATTTTCCAAGGGATAGTTTGGGTAGCTTACATGAACCATTTATTTATAGTGAATGGTTGCTTGAATCCTAAGCATTCATGAGCTATTTTCCTTTTTCAAGACTCTCGTTAGTTTGGGAGTCTTTCATAAGTTACAACTCTAGCATAAATTGTATTTTTGTAATTGTCTCTTAATAAAGAAGATAAATCACAATTTAACTTAGAAAGGAGTTTAAAACATCACATACACTTTAATATTGAAACCAATTGTATATGGAATAATAACTATCTTGCATAGAAGAGAAAACATCAAAAACTTAACTAAAAGAGGCATGTAGTCACGTTTTTGTGGTTTAGTCCGTGAATGGTTGCTAAAGGTTTGTGGACTGTTTCCTATTCAGAACTACCTTAGCAACACATAATAAATCACTCACAACTTTTTCGTTATAACTCGGAATTGGGTGATTCTTGGCTCTTTAAATTCTTATTCTCATTCACTATAACATGAGGACCTTTCTAAGGATAAAGGTAATCTCACTAAAAATTTTGGCTCAAATATCCACGAGTGTATACATAAATGTATATTTACTGTCATAGGAATTGTTCCATAGAGGGAGAACTTGTTTCAATAGATTAGAAATGTAGAATTAAACAAGAGTTACAAATGAAATCAGTTTCCACATACCTCTTTTGATGAAGTCCTCGTTTATGTCTTCGTTTTCATCCAGTTTTCGTTTTCATCCAGTCTGAAACTCAACTACCATACTCTAATCTTAGTCCGAGACTTGACTTTAGTAGACTAGAAATCAAGATATATTTTTGTGCAACTAACAATTACAACAAGCTTGATATTACAAAACTTCTGAGTTCGACCGATCAGTGCTTTAACAATCATCCCCTTTGTCAATTTTAGTGGAAAAACTATCAATACATTTGGATTCAAAATAGATAAACCTTTTAACTCAAAATCCATCATGCTTGATTTCTCTAATACTTCAACATCTTCTTAAATTCTTCGTTCTTCAAGTTCTTCTATAGCTTTGCATATGATTGTTTCAACACCTTTTTTATTGAAGACCCATAATGATAACAACTTATGAGAGTACTAATCATTTAGAGATTTTCAAGAATGACAAAGCCACTTAACTCAATGGTTGTTATATCGATGCATAGTATTGTTACCTTCCTCAAAGTCCAATTATACCAAACTCTGGAGCAATACTACGGTGATATGTTCTCTCATTTAGTTTTTACTTACCTATTTTGCATAATAGGTAAAACCTTTAGCTTATAGTCTACCCCCCTACATAATGCTCCGAGAAGCCATATATTATAGTAGAATAAAACTAAATAATTCTTCCCATTTTTGTCAATTTTTTTTCGCAATGACGAAAAACACGGGATCATAATGAATTACACAAAAGAGTTATCAAGACTAGAGATAACATACAAGATTTTTTTATAAACGATTTCACCAAGTAAACTTAGCGTCTTCATCAAGGAGACTGTTAGAGCATTGCTCGGTTGAACCCACAAGTTTTGCTATCTCAAGCTTGTTGTCAATGTTAGGTGATCAAAACTATATCTTGATTGAAAAAGAGGGGTCTAACAACCACACCCAATATTTCTCTTAGCAATCTATATGGACAAACTCCAATATACTTTCAAGAGAATAAACTAGACAGTCAGACTCAGTCTTAAGAAAAGTATATCAAAGAGTTATATCTCTATTTCTCAATTCAATCTGCAATCAAACAAATAGGAATTTACGAGCCCGATTGAATATAAGAAATAACTTGGACGGTATCAAAAACCAATATCCAAGTGTCAATCAATTTAATCAACAACCAAAGGTTGGATTCACAATTCATTGAACTTACGCACAACCTGTGATATTTCAATTATATAGAAAATATAATGCGGAAAAGAAATAACACAGACACCAGAAATTTTATTAACGAGGAAACCGAAAATGCAGAAAAACCCCGGGACCTAGTCCAGATTTGAACGCCACACTGTATTAAGCCGCTACAGACACTAGCCTACTCCAGATTTGAACACCACACTGTATTGAGCCCTAACCAATCTCACACTGATCAAGGTACAGTCACGTTCCTTATGCCTCTAGAACCACGCCAGATTCTGCGCACTTGATTCCCTTAGCTTATCTCACCCACAACTAAGAGTTGCTATGGCCCAAAGTCGAAGACTTGATAAACCAATCTGTCTCACACAGAAAAGTCTATTGGATAGATAAATATGTCTCCCACAGATATACCTATGAGTTTTGTTCCGTCTTTTGATAAATCAAGGTGAACAAGAACCAATTGATATACCGGACTTGTATTCCCGAAGAACAACCTAGAAATATCAATCACCTCACAATAATCTTAATTGTATGGTAGCGAAACAAGATATTGTGGAATCACAAACGATGAGACGAAGATGTTTGTGACTAATTTTTATTTTGCCTATCGGAGGTTAAATCTCGAGCAAATCTTAGAGAAGATAGTACTCAATACAATAGATAATGGAAAGATCAGAACACGCAACTACAGAGAAAATAGTTGGGTGTGGCTTCACAATCCCAATGAAGTCTTCA
Source organism: Papaver atlanticum (assembly GCA_023531105.1). Classification (NCBI taxonomy): domain Eukaryota; kingdom Viridiplantae; phylum Streptophyta; class Magnoliopsida; order Ranunculales; family Papaveraceae; genus Papaver; species Papaver atlanticum. The sequence goes on from JAJJMB010011896.1 coordinate 525,429, forward strand.
AGTCGTTAACCTACAGGGTTTCGTGAAAAACCTAAGGATAAAGGAGAATCGACTCTAGTCGCAACTAGTATCACACAGGAGGTGTGGGGATTAGGTTTCCAGTTGCTATAGTTCTCTTTTATATAGTCTTCAAATCAGGGTTTGCAATCAATGTTACCTTGGTAACAAAGCATTCAATATTCACCGTTAGATGAAAACCTGATTAGACTCAAGCTAATATCTTTCAACCATTAGATCGAACTTAGCTTGTTACACACAAATGAAAAGTGGCTTCATTTAGATATGAGTAACCGTACCTAAACGTGTGCACCTTTGTTTGTTCAACAATAGTTAACCGAAGTTAGCCATATGAACACTTTCATATCAACCTTATTCATCTTAACCATAACTAGTTCAAATGACTCAAATGAAACTAGTTCTAGAGTTGTTCAATTGTTTATATTCTCATAGAAGTATACAAGACACAATTGAAGCAAAATTGATTTTGATTCACTCGAATCAATTCATGAATATTATAGCCACGGTTTGCAAGATTGCATTCCTTATGTGAATATCAATATTCTACGGAGCACGTGTCACGGTTCTAGTGGCCGCATGTAATATAAATGTTTATCCCTCGCTATACAGAGGAGTCTGAGGAGCAGCGGATCCCTTCTCAGATCTACTTTATCCCATCTTGAGGAAGGATACCTCGACGTCTAAGATGGTAAAGTAGAACTTAGCCTAGAGAGAGGCAGCTGGCAAAGGGACAGAGGTAGATGACATATCCAATCAGTATTTAATGCAATCTCTTATCTACACACTTGACCAAGGCACGTGGATAGAGATGAGATTGCAAAGTCTGACTGGCGAAGGCTTGCGGTGAACGAAGGTACCATTTGTACTGAGGCTGGGTAGTTCCCGAAGGAACGTGGGTCAGCTGAGGTGGCAGAGTCCGACTGGAGAAAGCGTGCGGTGAACGAAGGTACCATTTGTACGGAAGATATATCGGGGAATGATGGACCCAAAGACAGCAAAGATATATCTGGAGAAGAAGGGGCTATAAATACCAAGCTTCACCAACAAACAAGGGCATTCAAAACCCAGGAGAAGAAGATCTAGTCTTAAGCTTATACCTCTTTAATGTTTAGAACTTAAGTAATTACTACAACTTGAGTTCTCTCTATTACTTTGGGAAGAATTTAAGATCTTTGTAACCACCACAACTTAATAAAAACAATCACTCATTACCCCATAGACGTAGATAAAAGTCAAACCACGTAAATCTCATGCGTCTCATGATAACTTAGTAGCATTTACATTATATTCGTGTTCTTCGTTATTATTGTGGTCTTGAGTATCTTTTATTACTTAGCATTGTCAGTTCAACTGAGATATCGATACTACTTACTATCTGATTCTCCGAGCTGTATACATTACATAGACTATGGGAAAATTAGTAGTCACAGTTTGGCGCTAGAAGGATTTTCTCACCAGCTTGAGTTTTTATGTTCCATTTTTTTTTTAACTTACACATCTTTTTTAACGAAGAGATCTAAGAATAACAATGATGGTGGATCTCACTTCCTAGTGATTCATTCATTCGTTATTTACGTAAGTCCTTTGAGTTCATAGCCTCTAAAGACTTGCAACCTTACAGATCTACAAAGTTTTCTACATAAACGTATTCAAAAAAATGTCAATACTTTTGTTTTGTACTAAAGCAACTTTTTCCGACAGAGTATCCTTTGGATCTGAGTACCTCTGAGCACTGAGGAATCTCAGGGAGAATTTGAGAAAAGATCTTACAAAGCATTTAATAACCCCTTTTTCTTGGAAGATCTGACACCTTTTCAACATTAAAGGTTGTTTTTTCCAAGGGTGTCATAAGAAATTAAATACCCATCTTTTCAGACGTCATTCTAGTACTTTTTCTGAAAAAGCTGCTCAGCCTTCTTCTGTGTCAGAGCATTAACTGCTACTTTTAACGAAGGCACCCAAGTGGCAAAAACTTTCATTTTTTCTGTAACCGCGGGATAACAAAAGACCGAAGGAATGCATAAACCAAGTGATGTACCAACAAGCTCACGACCGATGGTTACAAGAGGAAGATCTCAAAAACCATCTCAAGTGAATCAAAGAAATGAAGCGGAGGATGGGCAAAGTGAAATAGCAAGAAGAACGGTTGCTAACAAACAACTTACCCCTGCTGAAGGGATGGGGAAAACATCGGGAGCGCAACCACTTTACGGCATGCCTTTACCAGAGCGTCCCCGTATAACGCAGCCACCTGCGGCTAACGAAAGGTTGCCCAGAACCTTAGCTGCTACGGGACGAGGGATGGGAAACCTAACTCCAGTCCAACTAGATCTTGATGTTCCGATAATATAAGAAGGAGTGGATGACTCTGAGGTCCCGACTGACAGCACTCCTCGGGGTGGTGGAATCCACAATGCAGAACAAATGGAAGCGTAGATAGCAACTCTGCTACTGCGTAACAAGGAGCACGAAGATGCAATGCACATGATGGCTCAACAAAACCAGAATCTGAAAGATATGCTGGATGTGCAGATCGAAGGTTCCCAAACTCACCATCCGTTAAAGATGCGTGAGCATGGAGATATCTCAGGAAGATGAAGGGGGAATCTTAACCCACCAAAGGCTAACTACCTGGGGGATCTAGGAAAACGCGGCACGATCTAAATGGGGTGGATCCAACTTACAAACCATCTCAGTCTTATTATGATGAGGCATTTTCCTGAGATGCTCACAATGTGGACATGGTCATGGAACAAATGGAGAAGATGCGGAAAGAAATACAAGGATAGAAAACTGGCCATGCAAGCGCAAGACTGGAGGATCTCCTCCAGGAAGCAACAACATCTCCGCTATCCTTTCGCATTTTGAGGGAGCCTATCCCTGCGAAATGCCCAGTACCTACGTTTCAGACATACAATGGTACCTCGGATCCCGCATCCCACCTACGGTACTACACTTGTGTCCTAGCCCATTGGGAAAGAGATGAGGTAGTACTTTGTAGGTATTTCCCTGCAAGCTTGACGGGATCAACATTGGCTTGGTATGATATTTTACCAGCAAACTCAATTGACTCTTTTGAGCAATTGTCTACTTTGTTCTTGGAAACATACATGTACAACAAATCAACAAAGGCAGGGTTGGATAAGCTATTTTCTTTAGCTATCGGACCCCGAAAAACACTGATGCAGTACACAGATAGGTGGCAAAAGATGTGCCAAGCAATCGGGAAAGTCAATCTGAAAATTAGCATTAATTGCTTTAAGTACAGACTTGATATAACCTCAGCTATCTTCGTGGAGCTTCACAACCGAGCCCTTGATTCCGAAAGAGAGATTCGGGTTGTCCAGGATCGCTACATCAGACTTGAGGAAATCTAGAAGGATAATCCCAGAGCACAAACAAAGGCGACAACAGCTCCGCAGCGAACGAAGTCTCTGGAACCAATTCCGGAGATACCTAAGAGGCAAAACGAAGCCGGGGGAAAAACCATCTCTCGGGATAAAATATCAAAATATGGAAATAGCAAAAGCAGAGGAAAAGGAAGGGAAGAATTTGTAGACCTACATTCTAAGCAAGGAAGGAGCGAAGACAGGCTTTCCCTACCCTAACACTAGGGGAAAGCATCCGGACAAAACAAAGGATGCTAAGGAGTACTATGAATACCACCAATACTACGGGCATACAACTTAAACATGCTACCACCTGAGGAACACAATTTAGAGATTCATAGACGAATGGAAATTCATGGAGTATGTGCAGATACAACCTGCTGATACTGAGGTAGTCCCCAAGAAAAGGGTGGAGTTACCACAGGATGGAAAATACATTAACATGATCACATTCTCAAACGGAGGCCAAGATGAGCTACTAGAAGATATCCTCGAGCTAGCTCGAAATAGAAGAAAGCAAGAAGCCCACAAGGTATTCAAGCTAAGTGGACCACCAACTAGCACTTGGGAAGAATGGATGGCTACGCCATTAACATTCTCAACAAGAGACGTCAACCAGGAAGTCGAGATGCACAATAATCCACTTGTGATCACCCTTCCAATCCATGGATGGAATGTTACGAAGGTCCTCATTGATGGGGGAAGCTCGTTAAATGTGTTGTTCTACGAACCTTACTTACGTATGGGTTTAACAGCTGAGAAAATAGATTCATCCACTTGCAATATATACGGTTTCAATGGAGCAACCTCTAGGCCAAGAGGATAAATTTTCTTGTAGGTGCGCTCAGGACCCTTAGTAACCAATACAAGGTTCTGTGTTGTGGAGGCACCTTCGCCCTACAATTTCATTATGGGACGACTTTGGGTCCATCGTTTAAGAGGCACGGACTCGACCTATCATCAGTACCTTCGATTTCCAAACCCATGGGTGAAATGGAAATCAAAGGAGATCAACAATACACAAGGTTATGCAACCTAGCGGAGGTCAGGCTCAACAAAGAAAGAGTTGCTGCACAACAACATGAAAGGAAAAGACGAAGGGATAATGCCAACGAAGTGAGGAACGGAGACGTCAAAGTCCCCGAATCCCCCTCGGATAAAAAAGCAAGCACCTCCGCCACTCCGGTAGCGGACACTACCGCTAAATGACAATTACAGAAATGCACTCCTCTACAACCTCAGAAACCAACCTTTTCACCAGTTGAGCCAACAAAGAAAATCAACATTGGAATGAAGAAGGAGCCAAATATGGTCACCATCGGAACTTTACTAGAAGAGGACGAGCAGATGCAATTGCAAAAGATTCTAAGAGAATACGCAAATATCTTCGCATGGTCAATGGAAGACATGCCAGGAATTGACCCGAACTTGGTCTCCCACCACCTTCGGATCAAACCATAAAGTGCACCATTCAAACAGCGTATCCGCAAAGTGGCGGATATCTACCAGGAAGCAGTAGAAATGGAGTTGCAAAAACTTCTTACAGCAGGATTCATACGAGAAGTCAAGTATCCAACATGGATATCCAACATGGTGATTGTACCAAAGAATAATGGAGGTGTGCGCATATGCATCGACTTTGGAAATCTCAACAAAGCATGCCCTAAGGATAGCTACCCGCTACCCAATATTGACCAATTGGTCAATGCAACCGAAGGTCACCAGAGGCTATCCTTCATGGATGGTTACTCCGGTTACAACCAAATCGCACTTGCAGAAGAAGACCAGGAGCATACTGCGTTTTTTACCCCACGGGGCTTGTATTGCTATACAAGGATTCCTTTTGGACTAAACAACGCGGGGGAAACATACCAGCGATTGGTAGATAAAATCTTCAAGCCATGGATAGTAAAGATACTAGAAGTCTATGTGGACGACACGCTTGTCAGAAGCAAGGAAGCAAAAAATCACTTATCGGACCTAAAGGAGATATTCGAAGCCATGAGAAGCTTTCACATGAAAGTCAATCCGGAGAAATGTACGTTCGGAGTAACCTCAGGAAAATTCCTAGGGTACTTGGTAACTAAGCGGGGAATAGAAGTAGACCCCGAAAGGGTCAGAGCAATAATGGAGATGCCATCTCCAAAAACGTTGAAAGGATACAAAAACTAAATGAAATCTAAGCCTCCATGGGAAGATTCATAGCAAGATCATCAGACAAATGCAAAGCATTTTTTGATACACTAAGGAAAGGAAGCAGGTTCATGTGGACCACGGAATGCGAACAAGCCTTCTAAAAAATCAAGGAGTACCTGGCCTCGATACCTATCTTACAGAAACTGGAGCCAGGTGAGGTACTCACTCTCTACTTAGCAGCAACAAGCTACGCTGTAAGCGCAGTATTGGTACGAGACCAAGGGCAAGGAGAAAAACTCATCTATTACATCAGCAAGACACTCAGTTCAGCGGAGCGTAACTACACCAAGATGGAGCAACTCATATATGCCTTAGTAGTGGCGACATAAAAACTAAGGATATATTTTGACGCACATACCATCCGAGTCTTCACAAAGGCTCAGATAGGTCAAATTCTCAACATCATGAAGAAATTGGAAGGGTGGCAAAATGGAATGCCATGATCAAACAATTCCAAATAATTTTCGAAACAAGGAAGGATGAGAAATCACAAATCTTGGCAGATTTTCTGGCAGACTTACCTTTCAGCGATGAAACGGAAATAGACGACATCCCAGGAATGGAGGAAGACAAGCAAGATTCGGAGGACTTGCTAGAACCTCAGAATTCACGAAGGTGGAAAATATTTGTAGATGGCTCCTCCAATGGAGAAGGCGCAGGCATAGGGATTATAATAAGAACCCCTACCGGAGACCGACTCATCTACGCATTCAGGTTAGAATTCGAAAAATATACCAACAACATCACAGAATACGAGACGGTCGTACATGGTTTACGCTTGGCATGGGAGCTAGGATTATCAGATATTCGATTGACTAGTGACTCTCAGCTGGTCATTAGACAAATTGAACTAAAGTACCAAACTTTGGATCCAGTGCTATCTTCGTACTTGAAGCTAGCTCAGGAACATGCGTGAAAAGTAAGCAGTATAACATTCAGACATGTATGCCGAAAGGACAACATACACGCAGATGCCTTAACATTCATATCCTCTATGCTAAGGGACAGGAACACCACCGGGAAAATTGGAAGGATATACGAACCTGAAAAGACGAGGGTACCCAAATATACCACAATCTTAAACTTTTCCACCTATAAGTCCTCTTACCGAAAATGATTGTCTATGGACTAAGTCGAGACAATACAACGAATCGGTATTCACACTTTGTGTGATCGTCTATGGATACGAGATCGAGACAATACAATAATCAAAGTGTGATTACTTGATAATAGGTTCGGACTTAACCAAACTCTATAGGATCACTATCAAGTAATACGGAGTTAATGTTTGTGTAATTTACTTTAAATTATAATAACAACAATTATAATTACGGAAAACAAAAGTAAATGACACAGCAATATTTTTTTAACGAGGAAACCGCAAATGCAGAAAAACCACGGGACCTAGTCCAAAATTGAATACTCTCAGAATTAAGCCGCTATACAAAATCAACCTAACTTCGTATAGTTGAGACCAAGCAACTAAACCTATAGTTCACCTAGTTTCTTCAGTATCCCTGCGCTTCCGATATTCAATAAGTGCACGCACTGGAACAATTCCTTTGGTTCGTATTCCAAACAATTAAGGAACAACAAATATGTTCGGTAACAACTCTTTTCAATCTCAGTGATATGAGTTAGACAAAGGCTCTTCTATTTAATCCAAATAAACTCCTTTGTCGGATTTAGATCATTCTATCCAACAACTAAAAAAGTAACAGAGTTTAGATTATGCAATCAATAATAGGATCTATAAAGATGCTAAATATTGATGCTGATCTACGCAACTAATCAATAAAATCTATCAAAGATAAACCGATTATAGTTGGATCCCAGCCGATCAAGTTTTGTGCACACCAAAGATTATGAACCAAAATCAGAAATCTTCTTCGTCTTCAAATCTTCTTAAATCTTCAATAAACACCTGCACACCACAACTTGAATCTCTTGTGATCAATCACACACAGAACGGAATCTGTTAACAATGGATTATCACAAGATGTCTTTAGATCTACAAACAGTTCTAAAGATCCCGTCGACACTTCGATCTAGTTTGAGTGAATCTTATATCAGAAGATAAGATTCTCAAGAATAAACAAACTAGGTGCAATCAAAGTTCAACAACCGTTAGTCAATCAAATCAAATCAAATCGAAAACTAATAATACTGCAATTATCTAGTTTCCCACCAACGGTACTCGTAGAGCTTCTTGATCCCACAGAAGTCTTTAAACGAGCGGTCATAAGAGATTTCGCCTAATTAGGGTACTTTCCTCTCCGAATAGGCGGCTCCACCAGTAACAACACAACAAGGTAGTTTTGCTGGCTCTTAGGATAGTTTGCTCGAAATGCAAACTTGGGTATTTATAGACCAAGGAAGTTTAGACACCAAGGAATTTCCAACACCGGAAAATATTCTAAAGATATGCAATATTTCCAAATTTGGTTTTCATAATTCCTAGAAATGATCAGTCTAATATTAACCGAAATCCTACTAGAAAATCTCAAATTTGTAATTGCACATTACCAATTTTTATTTTCCAGAGATATGCATTTTAATTGCTGGTAATTAAAAGCATATAAAATTAACAACCTTAATTAAAAGATTCTCAACTTATTTCGGTCCGGGATCTCCTTGAGTTATTAAGGAATATCTTTGAACAATAAACGACAAGAGTTACTGAACATGTTCAAAGTATGTCGACGTCTTATTTCTTTGTAAATCCTCTTTCATATTTATAATCTTGGAACCGATTATACCACACTTCCAAACAAGTTTAGAATTGGTTCATCTGATTTCCAAGAACTATATGATTGATCAAATCAACACACTAATCATGGGTTTACGGTTCTACCAAATACAAGGATCGGTTCTACCTTATTATGGTTACTGGGACCAGTTACATCAGTTACCAAATCGGTCACATCAATTACCAAGACCGGTTACCATATTATCATGGTATTACTTGTGATCGGTCACACCAGTTACCAGGATCGGTTACACCAATTACCAGGACCGGTTACACCAATTACAAGGATCGATTACACATTCTTTTGTGATCGGTCACACCAAATACTAGGATCGGTTACACCAATTACTAGGATCGGTCACACCAATTACAAATATCGATCATACCATCTTAGGTGATTACTTAGGATCGGTTACACTAATAAAAGTCATACCAATACATAAGTCATGCATTGCGACTAGTTTTACCAAGATACATAACAAGTTACGACCGGTTATACTAACTCACACATATTGGTATCCAACGATATGCAATGAATAACAATACCAATAAGCCTAGCGATTTCCCTTTCGATTCATAAAACAAGTTCATGAATGTACTTCCTTTACACAAATGTAAACATTGTTTCCTAGGACGAAATGTTAACCTATACCCATACACATAATCACAATATCATTCATACGATTATGTCGATGTCTTATATACGAAGTTCAAAAGATAAGCGTTATACTTCGTATTGTAATTCCTTAACACTATGTCTACTAGAGTATAATCATTCACAGCTTCACAGTTATGTTTTCAATATAGCACGACTTGAAAGATACGTTGAGAATGAAAGATTTCAAGTCAAAATATTACTAACCTCAAGAGGAAGGATGATGTTGTCGATGTAGCTTGTTACTTCTTCACATTCTTCAAGTCTTCGAGTAATACTTGTATGTCTCATTATCCTAATCTTTTTAGCCTAACCTATACGAAGTTGTCTCTAGTACATAATCAAGCGACTCTTTAATTGAGTTTTGATTCACTAAAATATGACAACCAAATTGACATACCAACGCTTGGTGGGTTCAACCGAGCTATGCTCTAACAATCTCCCCATTTGTCAATTTTAGTGACAAAACTCTTACAATCATATGGATAAACAAATTACAAAAATTCATTATACATACGCTTGATTCCAAGTTTCAACGGCACAATACCCTGCATATATTCAATCCATAAATGCCGCTGAAGACATTAAATAACAAAGCTAATATTCCCCCTAAAGGTGAGATAGGTAGATTTTCAATCCGCACATCTTTGTTATTTCCCTTTGTAGTCCAAATAACTACAATCATCATATGATATATTTCTCCCCCTTAGTCAATGCTTTACTCTTTCGTTAGATATAACGTTTAAGCACAATTGTCCTTTCCTAAGTGATTAAAAATTACTTTGTTTATTCCATATATTTCTCCCCCTTTTTGTCACAAAATGACAAAGGTACGAGCAAATACCAAAAACCGAAAGGATCTTACAATCTAAAAGAATTGTACAACCTATAAGAGTTAAGCACGAGGGTTTCACATACCACTTTAGATAACCAATATCAAAACCGAAACTACAAGTAATTTGGTTTTAATATGTTATCAAGGAAACAATTGCCCGAAGCAATTTTACTTAATAGTTTAACAAATTGACTAAGAAAACTTAGTTCCCTTGCTAAACCGATTGCACAAGTACAATCGCTTGTTTCGATAAGACCAAAATAAAGATCAGAATTAACTTTATTTTTCTCATCAGGCACTAATTATTCAGACAATAACTTAGACCTTCCACTTTGGACAAGACAAATACTAGGTTAGTTAACTAATATTTCTTGTCAAGGCATTCGATTAGACTTGAATAACCGAATCCTTTACTTTTGATAAGTCTAACTAAGATCAGAATTAACTTAGTTTCTCTTATCCGGAATCGAATTGGACTAAATAAATGATCCCGTATTTTGTTAAGCCATAAATAATTCATACAAACCAAATAAATCAACTTGCACAATTATTTTTCTTAACCTGAAGCAATTGAAACAAACATAGACATTAAAGCACCGCAATTGCACCGAAATTTCGTTAAGTTTAAAACCATTGATACTAAACAATAAAGAAAGACATCAAACTAGTTTTTCTTAACCAGAAACAAATGAATCACACACACACATACATCCATACACACATAATGGAATAAACATCAATTGTACCGAATTTTGTTAAGCAAAAGCAAAATATATGCAATAAACTCATGCTTTTCTTAAACAGGAAAAACGATTAACTAACAAATTCGTTACCTCAAATTTCCGCATCCTCTTCACCCCAGAAAGATATATCATCAAGTGCAAGTTCAAGTTAGAACTCTCCCCCATTGTGTTGTCATCCTCTTGCAAGAACAAAAGAACAACAACAACAACAACCTTTACCAGAGAAAGGTTGAATCGGTTTTAACTAATGCAAATAGCAAAAGTTGAAAACCCCGAAACACATATGCTTTTATGTTAAAAAAAAATTCAACATATTGTGACTTTTTCACATATGAGTTTCAATCGGAACACCTTATGATCCTTTGATAAAGCCTAGCAACATGGGCTAGAACTTAATCCCACTAAATCAAAAAGCCACACAAACCATAAGGGTTCACACAACATATGAGATCGAATATTAAGGTTATGAAAACCGAAATCAAACATCCCATACACATAGCAATAATATAAAGCATTTAAGCACAGGCTATGTAATCGAAAAACTATCACAAGAAAAATTATAAAATAATAATTTTATTCATAAATAGATAGTTTTATTCAGCAATAGATCTTACACAATATTTGAAAGAAATCAAAAACTGATGTCTATTTTGTTGCACATGATACAACTAATGGGTAGAGCACTCCTTGTCATCAAGAACTTTTTGATAGTCTTTTTTTATTTCTGATTCTTGGTTCCAAAACTCTCATTCAATGTTTAGAATGCCTTTAAGAGTTTCTGGATCCTTTTTGGCAGCAAGGGCCAACTGTTTTTGAAAACAGTCAAGTTGTTTACCAAGAGTTTCAAGGTGGACTAGAAGAGACATGTTATTAGAATTCAGTGGAATTCTTTCAATCGTTTCTTTAGAAGTTCGACTACCAAGCATTTGACATATAGTCTTTTTAGAGACAACAGTGGTGCTTGTCATGTCATCAAAGTCATCTCCCGTGATAAATTCACACATCTTTGTAATTATGCAAGGAAAACCGAGATGTCTCTTGATTCCTGGGGATGAAATAGATTCTAAGATCTTGATCATTTGACTGACAATGATTCCACAGAGATCAATTTGAGAATCTCCTTTTAGCAGAAAATAGACGAATTCTGCAAAATCCTTGTCCCAGGCTGACTTATCTCTGGTACTTGCAAATAAAGTAGCTAAAGCAAGTTTACCGAATATCCTTAGATGAAAGGGGATTTATTTTGTTGGTAATCTACTATTTTCCCAGAAAGTCGATCTTCCAATGAGTTGAGTTGAAATGGTATCGTGTTCAATTTCAATTACGGTAATCAGATGATTACATTCTACGCTGTATTCGATGATATTGGAAATTGTCTTACGATCGACATAGTAGAGTCCACGACCAACAAGAGTAACAAAGGTAAGTTTTTTATGATCAATATTGTGAATATTAGCATAGAAAATTCTTACCATATCAGGTGAATATTTTTCAAGATCAAAAAGCTTTCCCCAGTTCCGGTCTTGAACAAACTTAACATAATCCTTATTTTGGACTTCTGGATCAAATCGCTTTTCAACAGTAAACACTATTCTCTTGAGAGTATTGTACTTCTCAAAACATGATTTATCAATAAACGAGGTGTAATCATGTTTATCTTCTATTTTGTTAGGAAATCTGATCCTTTCAATAACATCATAACTGACACGATTATCAGAAGATTCATTATTTCTTGATTTCCTTTTTCTCATAATTCCATAAATCAGTGGAATATGAAATTATCTAGTTTCGGTTCCGGAAAGCTTTTCCCAGGTAGTTTGTAAAAACACCACAGAATAATCCTCTTTTATAGAGAGTGAAGATATCAAATTCCGGAAATAACTAGTTTTAGGAAAATCTTCCAAAATCGGAAACCTTGTCTTGTGAGGAAACAAATCCGATTTTGTATCTAAGTCTTTCTTTTGGAAAACCGATTTTTCATGGACCGGATCTATATTACTGATTAATCCTACATTTATGTCTAAAAATTTGTTTACTCCATATTACCAACATCTGATAATATCTTTCGAAATTCACTCAAGAATTTTTTAGTAGAGTATACAAAAATATATTTGGACATAACAAGATACTTGTTAAAAATATCTTTAGAATCATATTTCCAGTAATATCTTAAAAGATCACTTGCTTCATTAAAACAGTTGTGAGGTGTACGAAGCAATCCACTGTTAATAGAATTATTAACTGAAAAATCATTCTTTGTAATATCACAAGGATTCCAAAACCATAACCTAATTAGCGACACATTGACAGTATTTGATCTGAAAATGTTTACATATATATTTGGGTGATCAATACAAAATATATTTAAGATTCCAGATTTTCCAACAGTAAAATATTTAATGTAGCACAGACCAGGATTGATAGAGGTGAAAGCAAACTAGTTGCTGGGGATGAGAAGAGAGTTTAAGTTCCGTCAGAAACTTAATAAAATCTGATTCTAGGATCAAGACTTTAGGGTTTGATAAAGATAATAATAATATTGATAATTGATTGATAAAAGATTCATTCCCTCTAAACAAGAAGGCTTAGCCTTTATATAAGCTAACATGACCGACTAAAAATAAAATAAAAGGAATTCTACCTAAACTAGGAAAGTAAAGGACTTGCAAAGCAAGTAAACTAAAACAGACGCAAGGGATCAACAATCATTGTTGATACAAACGAAAAGGGATCAACTATAATAGTTGACACGTTATATGAAGATGTCCTACATCAGTCCCCCCTTCTTGAAAGAAACTCGCCCTCGAGTTAGCTAATAAGAAGAACTTCATTCTCTCCATATATTGCTCTAGTCTTCGAGTTGTCAGCACAAAATACGAGTTCTTTTCTTCCATGAAAAATGCAGATATCACGTTTACTGGTTTACCACGATCAAACACAAAACTCGTAGCTCTAGAGATCATAAACCGAAACATCCAAGAAATGTGTCTCAAAGTATGATAAAAGTTGTGCTTAAGTTTCCCACGATCAAAGACAAAAGTAACGTCACTAGTGTTGGTAACGAAAACCATGCCAGCAACGACTTCCACGAGTATAACATGTGTGTCTTCCAACTTCTGAGCTACTTCTTTTAAAGCATAATCAATTGACTCGTTCCTCCGCTGGTCCAAAAATTTGAATAGCTCCTTGAAACTAGTACCAAAATTTCTGTTTTAGAACATAATCCACCAACCAAGTCTTCTAACTTCGACATAACGTCTTGCATCAACTGTATGATCTAGTAAAGTCACAACTAACGGTGCAGCAGTAAGCGGCGAAAAGAATGTAGTATCGATGAGGTCATATGACCATCCCTCGTCAATAGGAGCATCAACAGTTTGGTATAGCAGCATCAACAGTGTTATTCTCATGTCACTTGTCTCCCTTGCTTTTAAGACTACTTTCCCTCTCTCATAGTAATTACCAAAGTTATCAGGAGTTGGATTACCCCAAAATCCCTCGGACAACACCAAAACGTTACTGCTTGGTTTGTCCAATGAATAGTAAATATTGTACAGTTGATGAGAAGGTTTCTCGTAATACCTGAGACACTGGCTTGAAATGGAACTTCCTATATAGTTGTGAAAACTATGGCAGTCATGTTGTGAAGTTAAATTAATTGACCAATAACGATCAACGCTCAGTCCGTTCATCCATGCTTCTGTCATACGCATTTCGCTAAGATGGACGAGTAGCTTTGCCCTTTCCAGAGCTCCTCCTTTCTACTTCAGTACCTCGTCTTTGTTTGGTGCGAGCTTTACGAATTTAATCTCAACATCCACCGCATCTTTGGTCGTACTTCCACTTATGACTGTGTAATCTTTATTGGAAACACGGTCTCTAGAAATGTTCTCAAAATTCTTTGCTCGATGGTCCATGTCCAGCGGACCAATACTACTCCGGTCAGAAAAATCATCTTCATGCCTTACTTTAATATTGAAGTAATCTATGAATGCTTTTAAAACATGAATGTCAAGTTTGTAGTGGTGAAAAGTATTAAAAATCACCAACTCATTGGCAGCAATATGACAACTTCCTTGAGCCCATAATTGAGCACAATAAAAGGAAATTTCCCTCGAGGCTCCCATATATCTTGCTGAAAACAAGATTTTCTGTTGTTCCATGTGTCGAGCTCATTAAATTTCTCAATCCAAGCAAGAAAAACTCTACAAATATTTTTGTTATTGCCTGTCCAAAGTGTAGAAAAGAGTACTGAATGCATGTTTACTACCAGGTTTCCACGACGAACCTCGTCGTTTTCCACCGGCAAATTCGTGTAACTGCAAAATTTCATCGTGACAAAGTATGATATCCTCCTTGATCCTTTCGTCCAAGGTTGGTATGTACAAAACAACTCCAGGAAAATGTACCATATTCTAATCACGAAGAAGAGTAGAATTTTCGCTGTGTGCACAAAGATTGACGAAAAGAATTCGAAGAACTTGAAAAAAATTGGGAAGTATTTCTTCATGCTACCACCAGTTCGAACACAATGATTCTCCACAGTACATGGGTCTGTTTGAACAAGAAGTAAATTGATACTATCATCGGTATGTGCCAGATATAGAAAATATTGCCAAGCAGTATTGTTACTGTTCTCTATCCATGGTACATCATTCGCAATCCCAGTGTGACTACGATGTACCCAAATAGTGTAACAGCTCATTAATCTAAACATTAGAGATACCAAAGGGTAATGACCAGATTTGATAAACCGAGTAATATTGACAGAAAAATACGAACTATGCGATACTAACACCCTTCCAAAATTGGACTGTTTCTGACTCGGTACTCTGAAATGCACAACTTGGTTAACGGACATCTTTAGCAGTTGATGACGACTCTTTTGATCATTAGAAATATACAATGACAGAATTTCATTTGAACCCGGAAAATCCATGCACGGAAGTCGTTTTATCATCTCCTCATCAACTAAAGAAAAGCATCGAGGTGATTTAACCCATAATCTGGCTGCCAAGTCATTGCTAACACTCGGAAGTCGAACATGTGTCGAAGCAAAATTACTATTGTTCGCTAACCATGATGAATCAGTGCGCACAATATCTATTGCATACATCAGAACTCCACTCGATGTTTCTCCTTCCTGTCTTGAAGAAGTATTAGTAGGATATAGTAACGGGTAAGAGTCGAAACTTGCCAGCAACTCTCCAAAGGAATAATTATACAAGCATAAAGCAGGAACAGAAATTATCCAAAGAAATTCTCCATGAGATCTCAAAGAAAAGATGTTGCAGTTGCCATGCCAAGACTCAAAAACAACTTGAATTTTCATCAAAGGCCAGTTCAAATAATCTTGAAGTATAGTGCCTGGTTTGTCAGTAACCAACACAACATCATAGCCACGTATAGAATTAATCCCAAGGAAGCATATTGGATTAACTTCTAAATCTTCTTCTATCGTTTTTCTTCTGGTGTGTGGGAAAATTCCACCACGAATTCTTCCAGCATAGTTTTCAGTAGTTATATCTTCTTGAGATAAGTAACCAAGCTCATAGACAGAAGTAGGAGACAATGGTTTATAATTTATTGAACTTGTCGGATATACCACGAAAGAATTCACTGGAGTTAACTCAACATGAAACTCAATAGAAAACCCAATTGGAAGAATTGTAGGAAAACTAATAGGAAACAACGAACCTCTGAATCCTAGGTCTTCAACTATAGGTGAAAGATATGTATTTCTCCACCCGATACCTTTTGGTGTAGACCATCGTACAAACGTTTCTTCAATGTGAATATCAGCACTTGGATATGCTGTAAACTTGACGTTCTCAAAATCCCAAAGTAGTTGTTTTGCTAAGGATTTTCTACTGGTATAATTTTCTATATTAACTTCCTCTTGAGATTGACATACTAACACATCTACAGAAGTATATGGCGACACAAAAGAATTCTCATTGGTTATCCCAACGAGTTTAGCCTTACTAGGGTTTGTATGCAATACTATTTGTGTATCCAGTTGAGCAAAAGCTTGAGTATTATCAATTAAAGATAAAACATGCATATCAACATCAAAAGTTATCAAACTAAGATCCGAAGACTTACCATTAAGTTCAGACAAATCATGTGATTCATGAAAGACTAAGCTGACTTGACTTTCTTTCTTATGATTTACTTCGTCTGTTTCTGAAGTTTCTTTATTCTCCTCGTCAACTGATGTGGCCGAAACAGCTGTAGAACCATTAGAATACGATAACTCCACTTGAGTTGAATACGAAACATCTTTAACGTTATGTGATTTCGCATATTCGGCGACCAGATTTTCTTCTATCTTTTCTTCTTCAAGAACAGATGTAGTCAAAACATCTTTAACACCCACAGATGATAACGAAACCTCTTGAGTTGAAGACGAAACTTGTTTATCCTGAAGTTTATCTTTCTTTTGAGAAGTAGCTTTAATTTCTTCCATGTGAACAGCAACTTCCATCTCCTTTGCGTTAACTGAAGACGAAACAGCTACAGAAGCATTAGAAAACGATGATTTCTCTGGAATTGCTTTACCGGAAAGTTTGGCCCAAATAATTGGATATTCACGTGTAGCTTCATCCAAAGCAATCCTAAACTCTTCACGTTTTTTCAAGACTCTTCAAAACTTGTTGTTTCTCTTCTTTGGCAATAAGAAGTTTTTTCTTTCTTATGTTATCTCTGAAGTACGGATAAGGCCTATAATGAATCTCCTGTAATTCATCTCTAAAGTCTGCAATACTAAGTATTAATTCTGCTCTAAGGTCCAGAAGATCTTCTAAAGATGTTACCCCCATGATCAAAAATAAGAATACAAGAAAACCTTTTTTTTTATATAATTTTTTATAATAGGGATAGGGTTTTGAGTTTGCGGAAGCGGGTATATGGATCTGTTTCTAGATAAAAATCTAAAAACTATGTATCTGATACCAACTAATGTAGCACAGACCAGGATTGATAGAGGTGAAAGCAAACTAGTTGTTGGGGATGAGAAGAGAGTTTAAGTTCCGTAAGAAACTTAATAAAATCTGATTCTAGGATCAAGACTTTAGGGTTTGATAAAGATAATAATAATATTGATAATTGATTGATAAAGGATTCATTCCTTCTAAACAAGAAGGCTTAGACTTTATATAAGCTAGCATGACCGACTAAAAATAAAGTAAAAGGAATTCTACCTAAACTAGGAAAGTAAAGGACTTGCAAAGCAAGTAAACTAAAACAGACGCAAGGGATCAACAATCATTGTTGATACAAATGAAAAGGGATCAACTATAATAGTTGACACGTTATAGGAAGATGTCCCACACCAATATTCATGGTTCATATACAAAAAAATCTTATGTGGAATCTCATACATTTTCAAGAAAAAATATGTCACATAGAATATTGTATCATTGTTACTAAGCTTGTTAGTACATAATACCATGGGATACAATTCTATGATGTCTGAGAGATTATGTAGGTCAACCAAGACATTCTCAACCATAATATCAAATCCTAATAAATTTAGGAATAAGAGTATTAC
This sequence comes from Papaver atlanticum, assembly GCA_023531105.1. Taxonomy (NCBI): domain Eukaryota; kingdom Viridiplantae; phylum Streptophyta; class Magnoliopsida; order Ranunculales; family Papaveraceae; genus Papaver; species Papaver atlanticum. The sequence goes on from JAJJMB010011896.1 coordinate 543,566, forward strand.
ATACTTCATTCGTATCTTCCACCACGAGTCTTTGAAGTAGTCAAATCCTGCTATTACGTTATCTGAATCATTTATAAGATTCATTTCTTATAGGTTGGATCGCACCAAACACAAATTGTTAGATCTTTTCGTGTTTTCCGGCTCTGATACCAATTGAAAATACGAGGGTACCCAAATATACCACAATCTTAAACTTTTCCACCTATAAGTCCTCTTACCGAAAGTGAATGTTTATGGACTGAGTCGGGACAATACAACAAATCGGTATTCACACTTTGTGTGATCGTCTATGGATACGAGATCGAGACAATATAACAATCAAAGTGTGATTACTTGATAATAGGTTCGGACTTAACCAAACTATATAGGATCACTTTCAAGTAATACGGAGTTAACATTTGTGTAATTTACTTTAAATTATAATAACAACAATTATAATTGCGGAAAACAAAAGTAAATCACAGAGCAAGATTTTGTTAACGAGGAAACCGCAAATGCAGAAAAACTCCGGGACCTAGTCCAGAATTGAATACTCTCAGAATTAAGCTGCTATACAAAATCAACCTAACTTCGTATAGTTGAGACCAAGCAACTAAACCTATAGTTCACCTAGTTTCTTCAGTATCCCTGCGCTTCCGATATTCAATAAGTGCACGCACTGGAACAATTCCTTTGGTTCGTATTCCAAACAGTAAAGGAACAACAAATCTGTTCGGAAACAACTCTTTTTAATCTCAGTGATATGAGTTAGACAAAGGCTCTTCTGTTTAATCAAAATAAACTCCTTTGTTGGGTTTAGATCAATCTATCCAACAACTACAAAAGTAGTAGAGTTTAGATTATGCAATCAATAATAGGATCTATCAAGATGCTAAATACTGATGCCGATCTACGTAACTAATCAATCAAATCTATCAAAGATAAACCGATTATAGTTGGATCCCAGCTGATCAAGTTTTGTGCACACCAAAGATTATGAACCCAAATCAGAAATCTTCTTCGTATTCAAATCTTCTTAAATCTTCAATAAACACCTGCACACCACAACTTGAATCTCTTGTGATCAATCACACACAGAACGGAGTCTGTTAACAATGGATTATCACGAGACGTCTTTAGATCTACAAACATTTCTAAAGATCCCGTCGACACTTCGATCTAGTTTGAGTGAATCTTATATCAAAAGATAAGATTCTCAAGAATAAACAAACTAGGTGCAATCAAAGTTCAACAACCGTTAGTCAATCAAATCAAATCGAAAACTAATATTACTGCAATTATCTAGTTTCCCACCAACGGTACTTGTAGAGCTTCTTGATCCCACGGAAGTCTTTAAACGAGCGGTCGTAAGAGATTTCGCCTAATTAGGGTACTTTCCTCTCCGAATAGACGGCTCCACCAGTAACAACA